>CM062247.1:41686763-42073105 GCA_031216285.1 Syzygium syzygioides | reverse complement strand
ATAAACCTCCCAAAGCTGAGGACCACATCGATGTATCTGCATCGAAAGGCGTTTATTTGCTCTGTCGGATCTCTGGCGTGGTATTAGTAACCAGCGCACGCAAAGAGATCGATCATCCAAGAGAAGTGATTGACCCTATTCCTTGGATCAAATGTCATCCCCCAATTTGACGCTAGCAAAGCTTAAACTGATCATCAGGACAAGTCTTACTCATCTTGCAGAAATAAATGCTGATAGAGACAAGTCATCAGTCCCAGTCCTACCATCAAAATAACAGTCAGGTGCTGAAAGTTCGTGTATGAAAATATTATTTACCTGCACTACTTGCAGAAATAAATGCTGATAGAGACAAGTCATCAGTCCCAGTCCTACCATCAAAATAACAGTCAGGTGCTGAAAGTTCGTGCATGAAAATATTATTTACCTGCAATACTTATTAGAGGGTCCATAGCTTGAGATGTGACGGTTCAACTGATCAGCCACTTGCTACACTTATATATGCTCGTGACCAGAGCCTTAGCCTCTGGAACCTGAAAAAAGAGAAAAGAACTCGCAATTGATCGCATCATAGAGCATTGACTAATTTACAATACAAGTAAAATGAAGCACGAGTGTGCAAGCTGAGATATTGGTGACATCCTCGTTAGAGAGACTTCGTATACCAGCTCACCAAAACCTATAAGAACCCACAACATCAGACCATTCAGGAGCGGACAATATTTCTGTTAGGAAGAGTAACACGGTGGAACAGCACTATGCATACTTAATCTGACATCTCATCCAGCCGTTTCTTAAAAATTCCTAAACCTGATAATAGTAGTTAAATGGACGTTTATGCAACAAACACTCAGTCTTGAGGTACCACGCACTCATGTACTTGAAAAAAACAGCAGAAAGAGAGAGATCTGTAAACTGTCTAAAATCTGCCTCTAATAGACATTTCTTAACCATCAGAGTGATCTTGAAAAACGAGGGCAGAAAAGGCATTACCAACTGTCCAATATGTTTACCAATCTTGACATGCATACTTCCATTTCTGAGACATAATGTTTGAAGAGATGAACTTCATATATACCAGTTGCCCTCTTCACTACCTTCCGGCAATCTGACCACAGAGCAGAGTATCAGTAGTCTACTGATAGTAAATGAGCATCCATTATCAGATACAAGATCCACCATAAAACAATTTAATGACGAAAACAAGCCATAGGAAAACTAATAAACAACAAAAAGAATAATATCAGTAGTCTACTGATGGTAAATGAGCAATCCATTATCAGATACAAGATCCACCATAAAACAATTCAATGATGAAAACAAGCCATAGGAAAACTAATAAACAACAAAAAGAATAGCGTACCATATTTAGCGTTCAGCAGTCAGCCCAACTACAACCAGGATCTTTCCCTACTTGCTTTTCCTTCATCATATACCTAACTTCTGCTGATCTTTCCCAATCCCCAATGTCAGCAAGTATGCCAGATAACTGTACATAAGCACCTGAATTCTCTGGATCAAGCTTGATAATTTGCTCCGCTACTTTCTTCCCAAGAGTTCTATTCCCATGAGCCACACAACCTCTCAACACAGACGACCACATTGTTGTATCGGCATCAAAAGGCATTTGCTCTATCAGATCTATGGCCTCATTCAGGTAACCCGCCCGTGCAAAAAGATTGATAACACAAGAGTAGTGGTCGATCCTCGGATCGATGTCATAATCCAATTTCATTGCATATAACCATTTCCAACCCTCTTCAACCAATCCACAATGATCACATGCAGACAGGACTGCTGTAAAAGTAATACCTGTTGGTCTCAAACCAGCACGCCTCAGCTCCTCAAACAGACTCAATGCTTTCATCCCATGGCCGTTGGTAGCATAACCCATCAGCATGGTATTCCAAGAGACTTCGTCTATTTTCACCATTCCATCAAATACTTTTCTCCCTTTCTCAACATGACCACACTTGCAGAAGAAATCAACGAGGGAAGTAGAAATGATAGGGTCATGTTCGAGCCCAATGACAACGGCTCTTCCAAAAATTTGTTCCCCGAGATCAAATGAAGATATAACAGCACAAGAACTGAGAACACTCGCAAAGCTGAACTTATCCATCATCAAGCCAAGCCTATTCATCTCGCAGAAAAGATCTAAAGCTTCAACAGGACAACCGTTCTGACTGAGACCTACTAGCATTGAATTCCACGAGATCAAGCTTTTCTTTGACATAGACTTGAAAATTTCTTTTGCATCATCAACCTTTCCACAGTTAGAATACACTGTGATCATAGAATTAAGTAAGATTGTGTCATGAACTTCCAGCTCATCAAAGAGATCGCAAGCATCCCTTAGGCTTCCGCATTTATAATACAGGTCAACAAGAGCACTCGCGACGATAATTTCGTTAACGAGACCACTCTTCGAAGCATGGGCATGCATTAGCTTACCCTGTGCAAGAACACCTAAGCTGCTGCATGCACTTAAAATACTGGCTACTGTAGAGGCGTCCTCATAGACAGCTTCTTCACGCATCTTGTTAAACAGAAATAAAGCTTCCATTTCCTCGTTATTAGCTACGTGGCCTGCAATCAGTGAATTCCATGATACGACACATGGGTTATTGCTACTGCTGAAAACCCTTCTTGCCTCATCCATTTTACCACAATTGGCATACCCAGAAATCAATGCCGACAGAGAGAAATCATCCAGTTCGTCCATGCTAACTAAAACTCGATTGGCACTATCCAAGTCACCACATTTTCCATACAAGTTGACCAACGAACTAGCCAACACCGAATCAAATGCCACTCTGTCAATAAGAAGGCGCGCATGAATCTGCTTGCCACAATCAATAGCTTCTAGGTCAGAACAAGCACCTATGACCGTGGCCAAAACAAAAGCATCACCCTGCATTCTCTCAAAAGGATCTGAATTCATGTCCTTAAAAAACTTAAGGGCTTCCCTGGAACGCCCATTCTTGGCATAACCATGAATCATGGAATTCCACGCAACTGCATTCTTCCTGGACATGGCATTAAACAAACACGAAACAGTCCGAAGATCACCCCGCTTGGCAAAACCCGAAATCACCACATTCCAAGAGAAATCATTCCTGCAGGGCATGTAACTAAACAACTCCAGAGACTTAGCCGCCTCTCCCGTCCTCATGTAGCCTTCAACCATCGTGTTCCAAGTGAAGCAATTCCGCTGAGGCATATCATCAAACAGTCGCTGTGCATTATCCATTTGGCCGCACTTGGCGTAGAGCTGAAGGAGACGGTTTCCGAGCGTGATGGCGCAGTTCAAGAGACCCTTTTTCAGGAAGAGGAGATGGAGCTGCTTGCCTTCGTGGACGGAGAGCCGAGTGATGCAGGACTGGAGTAAGTGCCCGCAGGTTTGCACGCCCATGTCCATGACGTCTCAATGTTTACGCTAAAGCTGCTGTTGGCCTGAACTCCAAATCGCCGGCGCCGCCGTCCCGCCAGTCTGACGCCGCCAGACGACGGCGACCATCCACAAGCACAAGCCCCTATGTCGGCCGGTGTGCGGCGGCGAAGGTGAGAGCAGCATTTCGGCTTGAACTACCCAGCGTCGCCGTTTTGATGAGCCGTAAGCAGTCTCGGGAAAAAGTCGGCGGTGTACAATTTTCATGCACTAGAATAGGTGTCTTCTCAAAAATACTAAAGTTCTTTTATTTGATTTAGGAAAGAAAAAATACGAAGAATAGTGATATCGATCATAAATTTTAATTTAACGTGTAATTTGATTTCTAAACTTTATACATAGTCCCTGATCAATACGAAAAGTCGTCATTTAATCAATTCAAAATCAGGAGCAATATTAAACATTTTTATACAATTGAGACATTACATTAAACATATATCAAAAGTTAAAGAATTACGCTGAATAAATTTAAACTTGAAAGATCGTATTTAGCTCAAGTTCCGTGGACCCTTTATTTCATTTTCCCATTAAAAGAATGCAAATGCAATAGTGAGCCGTTCCGTGACTTCGAAATGGATCGTGTCCCACTCCGCGGAACATAGAAACCGCAAAGCCGGACCAAAAATCACCCTGCGCTTCGCTGCCGTGCGAGGCAACAGGGCAAGGTCGAAGCAACCGCTTCGCTTTGCTTTGATCCCTCGGCTCGGCCAACTCGCAGTCGTTCCTTTGGAAATTCTGTCGCGTGCTACTCCGAGCATGTGAGCAACGGAAGAGGGAAGCTGCTTTGCGCACCGTCGCATCGTCCGCGTTCGTTATATGGGTGCGAATGCCGCCTCCGTACTTAACCAGCTCCTCGGCCACGGAGTCCGCAGCCCCAAGTCGCCGCCGCCGCCGCCCAGACCCAGCACCGCCAAGGCTCTGACCCGCACCGTCCTCGGCCACCTCGACGCGGGTCGCCTCCGGCAAGCCGTCTCCGTCCTCTTCGAGTCCCCGTCGCCCGTCGCCCGCTCTCTGTACGCCCGCCTCTTCCAGCTCTGCTCGTCCGCCCGTGCCATCGTCGAGGCCCGGAGGGTGGAGTCCCACCTGGTCGCCCTCGACCCGACGCCGCCGGCCTTCCTGCTGAACCGCGCCATCGAGGCTTATGGGAAATGCGGGTGCTTGGCCGACGCCCGCGAGCTGTTCGACGAAATGCCCGAGAGAGATGGCGGGTCTTGGAACGCGATGATTGCTGCGTATGTGCGGAACGGGCGCGCGGAGAAGGCGCTGAGCTTGTTTTCGAAGATGAACACATCCGGGGTTTCTGCTAGTGAGGTCACTTTTGCCGGTGTGCTTGGCTCTTGTGGTGTCATTCGGGCGCTTGGTCTGTCGATGCAAATCCATGGGCTCATGGTGAAGCATGCTTTTTGTGGTAACGTAATTCTGGGGAGCTCGCTTGTCGATGTGTACGGGAAGTGCGGTGTTATGGGTGACTCGAGGAGGATGTTCGATGAGATGGAAAGACCAAATGCGGTTTCTTGGAATGTGATTGTAAGGCGGTATCTTGAGATGGATAATGAGAGGGAGGCGATTGTTATGTTCTTCAAAATGTTTCTGACTGATACTAGGCCGCTGAAGTTCACCTTCTCAAACGCTCTTGTTGCTTGTTCTAAGATTCGTGCTCTTGTGGAGGGGATGCAAATACATGGGTTCACAATTAAGGTATGTCTGGAAGATGATGAAGTGGTTTCCAGTTCGCTCATTGATATGTATGTTAAGTGCGTTGAATTAGAATCTGCACAAACGATTTTTGATCAACCTTGTGCCAAGAACGTAGTTTCCTGGACTTCAATGGTGTCTGGTTATGCTTTGGGTGGGAGAACTGGAAAGGCTAGGGAGCTCTTCAATGAGATGCCGGAACGGAATGTGATTTCCTGGAATGCAATGTTGGCAGGGTACATCCGCTCCGGACAGTGGGATGAGGCCTTGAATTTCATATCTCTAATGCGCAGCTCAACCAAGGACATTGACCATGTCACTCTTGCACTGATCTCAAACTTGTGTACTGGCCTTTCAGATGTTTTCTTGGGGAAGCAAGTGCATGGGTTTGTTTATCGACGCGGTCTCTTTTCCCATTTACTTGTCAGCAATTCTCTTTTGGATATGTATGGAAAATGCGGGAACTTCAGATATGCTCGAGCTTGTTTTTACGTGATGAGTCAGTGGCGGGACAAAGTTTCCTGGAATTCTTTGCTCACCAGTTATGCTCGTCATCAAAGGAGTGAACATGCGATGGAAATGTTCTGTGAGATGCAATGGGAGACAATGCCCAGTGTCTTCACTTTTGGAACTCTTCTCGCAGCTTGTGCTAATATTAGTGCTCTTGATCATGGGAAACAAATTCACGGATTCATGATTAGGAATGGATATAAGATCGATATTGTCGTTAGAGGAGCTCTGATTGACATGTATTCCAAATGCCGCTGCATCAAGTATGCCCTGAAAGTTTTCATGGAAGCAGCTCCACGAGATGTGGTTCTTTGGAATTCCATAATTCTGGGCTGTTGCCACAATCGGTTGGGCAAAGACGCTCTAGAATTGTTTGACGTGATGAGCACGGAAGGTGTTAAACCAGACCACGGCACATTTCAGGGGCTCCTGCGTGCCTGTATCTGTGAGGATCTTGTTGACTTGGGCAGACAGATTTTCAAATCTATGACTAATGTTTATAGCGTTATCCCTAGGCTAGAGCATTATGAGCAAATGATTGAACTCTATAGCCGTGCCGAACAGATGTGTGAGCTTAAAAAATTTGTTAAGACAATGCCATTTGAGCCGACAGTTTCGATGCTTAAGAGAATACATGGTGCTTGTCAAAAACATGGGTTCCCCAACTTGGGAGAATGGGCTTCCAAGCTGCTTGCAGAGTCGAATATTTCAGATCCATGTGAAAAATGAAGTTGCAGGCATACCCAGAATGGCAAAGCAGTTAACTACAAATCGGTCGGTTTGATTAGCAAACAGTTTCTGGGATGGGACTCGAGCTGCAAAACTCCATCCTCTTTAAGTTAAGACCTCCCCATTTCTCTGACCAGGAAGGCAAACTGATCCCCACTCGGACAATGTCTTCGCTTGTCACAAAAAAAGGAGCAGAAGCAACTGGCGAAACTTAAACTGCAAAAAGTCGGAATTTTCGCGGTGTATGTTGCTTTGACATGATGTCCAATGACTTATGTGCTTATGAGGACCGGTCTAGATTTTCCTCTCCAAAAATCTCTGACCTAATCGTATTTAGATCAATGATTGGATCTCTGAAGTTTCCAAGAGAAGGAGAAACAGAAGCAGAAGTCCTGTCGAATAACAGGAGCCATGGTCATGGAGCCAACCAAATGATTGTGAAGCAACCCAAGGCAAGTGACCATCATATCTGGGTCTGAGGAGTGCCTTCGAAGGGCCACTTCATTTTCAAGCACTGCCAAAAAACTTGTTGGCGAGTTCTTTCAGCTCAAGCAAGGTCTTTCAGGTTCAAATTTTTCCACCCCATCTTTTCATGGTTACCTTACCCTGCGGATGAATACAACACAAATTCTTGTCGTGAAGATCATATGAATTCGTCTCATTTACTGAAAGAAAATGGGGAAAAAGAAACATGGGAATAGGAGATTTGAGTGCGGACAAATCTACGGAACAACAAATAATGAGACGCGCAACCCTCTCAACCTACTACGAATAAACTAATCTATGGGGCCAACCTTTACGTGCTGACATACCAAAATGTTTATTATCGACCGATTTGCATCTGCTACCCTTGTTGCGACTTGGAGATTGACCGGGCTTTTGGAAACCTAATCCTAGATCACGGTACCATGCTCTTTCTATGGTTTCGTTCCTTTCCCTTTATCAAATCCACAGGGAGCTCGGAGTCAGCCTAACGATCGAGGGTCTCAAGTTCTAGAAGTTCGTCCTGAGACTAGGTTTCCGTCCCGATGCTGTGACTATCGCCGGACCAGTCTAACGACTATCGCGTTCCTGTGATTAATTTTCTGTCCTAACATACGACCTGAGGCACCGAGGATTCGTCTAGAGAAAAAGAAAGAGAGAGAGAGAGCGTATGAATTGACTCTTAAGCTGTTTCATTTTCATTTTTTTCTTTCGGGCTGAAATAGACTCCTCAGTTGTTCGAGGAATATCTTTATATATACTAAAGTTGGTTGGGGCCTAGGACCCTCTCCTAACAACATGATGTCTCAGTCTCCTGGAAACGACATCACGTTTTGGAATATTATAATTTCAAACGTACTGCCCTAGAAATCCTTCCTTAGCATTGCCCTCTTCGAAAAGCAACCCAACAAATCTTCCACCTCCCCCTCCCCGTCCTAAACTTTTGTCTTTAATTAAATTCTTTAGCTAGTTAATCAAATTGATTAGCACTAATAATTAACGCCCTCGACTCAGATACGTCTCAACATGCGCAGCCAGGCCCCTCATCCCCTGTTCCCTCTCCCACCCCCCTCGGAAGTGGACGTGCCTGTCTTTCCCTTCCACGCAAAAGGAACACATCGGAAAAGCCAACAAACAAACGCTCCTCCTCCCTAAAAAGACAGAAAAATCTTTATGCGGGGCGAATTGCGCCGCGTGGTGTTTGTATCGGGCGACAATTGTATGCATTTTGTTAACTTGTACACTTATTCCTTTTCGTTTGACGTGTAATAAATAAGCAATAATTCTTGATTGATCTGGTGATATTTTGTTTGCAACGTCTCTCAATTTGATCGTGATATAATTTATTTAGTGTTTTTTGCCTTAGCACGTGGGCCTGCTTCCCACTCATCTAGAACTCCTTGACTTTTATTTCAAGAGCCGTCCATTAATTAATAACTCTAGATGAAATAAAGATAATGACGAAAATTGGAAATGACTATAAGGTGGCTGTTTTTGATAATGCCATTCCACCCACCTCTCTCCTCTTCCATAGCAAACCAGAATCACTCACTGCTCCTTCCTTCCCCCCTCCACGCACACACACACACACATACAACAACAACAACAACAACAACAACAACATACCATGCTAGACCCGGCCCGACAAAGAAACAACCTTAGGCTATCCGACCACATCCAGATCTCTGGCGTCGGTGACCTCGACTACGGTTCCCAGGCTCGAAAGACTGTCGAAAGCCATGCACACTACAGGGCTACTGCTCAGGCCAACATGTGCGACTTCCACAGCAAGACGAACGCAGACGAGGACTCGGGGGTATGCACACCACCGCTGTGGCGGTCGAGCCCACCGGAGAGTCCGCAGCGCCACCAGGGCAGCGTCAACCATTACCGGAGCTTGTCGCCCGCGTCGAGGACGCAGGCAATCGCTCGGGGGCAAATGGAGCTCATGGAGATGGTGAGGAACATGCCCGAGTCATGCTACGAGCTCTCTCTCAAAGACCTCGTTGAGCTGCCGAGGGTTCGGCCACAGCTCGACACCATGACGATGATCCAAAGGGATGGGAGTGCCAAGAGACAGAACAGCAACAGGAGAGTTGATGGGACCAATAATAAAGGGCATATGATGGTGAGGAGT
The DNA here is from genome assembly GCA_031216285.1 of Syzygium syzygioides. Lineage (NCBI taxonomy): Eukaryota > Viridiplantae > Streptophyta > Magnoliopsida > Myrtales > Myrtaceae > Syzygium > Syzygium syzygioides. The sequence continues at coordinate 42,064,103 of CM062247.1, read as the reverse complement.
GGAAGCATCGACAATGGTGGGTTCTTGCTTAAAATGGTGTTTCCAATTCCTTGGAGCTCAAGCAAGAAGAAAAAGGATAATATAGGCAATAACTTTAGCAAGGTCTCGCCGAGGCCCTCGATGGATGGATCTGCGAACGTCGGGGTCGAGAAGGAGTGGTGGAGGAAGAGGAATTCTGCGCCGGGTGACAGCGAGAGCGTTGATTCAAGCATGAACGCCGGAAGCATGAAGAGCAGTGGGAGCAGCAGCAGCAGCAGCAGATGCAATAGCCTGAGTAGGAGCAAGAGGTATGAACTGTTAAGCAAACTTCATTCTAGTTTTTCTGTGCTTAAGCGATTTTGTGAGGGAAAAAGAATTAGGCCAGGATGGATCAGATTCTGCTCCAGCTAATAGAGTTGAGAAAATTTGCTCTTTAGGAATAGGATTAATAAACCTGTGAAGTTCTGTTGCAAATTAGAGAAAAAAACTAGTCGCAGATTCGCAATTAAGCGAAATTTGATACTTAAAGGGACATCTTTGCATAAGGTTCGTGGGTTCCCTGGAAATACTAGTAGATGAATTTAAGAACTAAGATTATTTTGTTTCATCAGAAAATAGGATGCTGCCAAGAGAGAGAGTGAGAATTTTCTCTCTGCAGAGACCTGAGCTGGTATTTGGGATGGTTGTTTCCTTGAAGACTTGTTTGGGTTCCTGGAAACTTTCATCGGATATTTTTCCTACAGTGGATAAGCATAAGAGTCAAAGTCTTTGTTCTAGAACAGACCCTTTTTTGGGGAAAAAAAATTATGTGTTTCTGTACAATTTCCTGTTGTTTTCCCGGACAAGCCATTCCGAGTTTTTCCAACCACGCCATGAGTTGTGCCAGACTTAGATGATGGGTTCAGGAACAGGGTCAACCATTAGGAAAATCTCATGATTCTGAAATGAGAATCCCTATCGTTGTCGTGGAGTACATCTCACAACTGTTTCGAGTCCAAACCGTACATGAATTGCCTTCCAAGCCACACCACACAATCCTGACTTCTAATCAAGGACACATGATAGAGAACTTCATTATCATGTCCCTAATAGTAATCCAGGCTGGGTTTCATGAGATAACAAAACTATGTGACTGTTCAAGAAATTTGTTAAGCAATTGCTGTCCAATTGATCCTGACAAATTCCCTTCTTTGGACGCGACGCAGACACGTGAACGGAGGAGGGTGTTGCTCGTTTCTCTGGACGGTGAAGAGCGAATCGCAGAAGCGAAAAGAGTGAGCCCATGCTCCAAATGCAGCCTAAATCGGTTCTGTAATTACGTTTCCATTACTGTAGTACAACCAAAGATCACATTAGAGTGCCTACATAGATTCGGAAGTGTTTGATGAGTTTGTAATTATTCTCATCTCTAAATTTTTCAATATGTTGTTGGCTTGAATTCGGTGTTCTTTCGCTTGCCCTTCCAGTGAATCTCATTATTTAAGCAGTTTGAATTATCGAGTCAACTATGTGATTAGTGGAGTTAATGCTATATACGCAATAATCTCTGGTATATGTCTTTCTGACTTGGATCTGCACTAAACAGTAATGTAACATCAACAGTATTATATGTGTTCTTGAAGCTTAAGGTAAGGATGTTGTCCTCTCTATGAATAGGTTGGTCAATTATTATGTTTCGTTTAGTTGTTACTTTGCCTCGGCAAAGGAGGGGAAAAAGCAAGTGAAGTTTCCCTTTTCCTTTTTGGCATGCCCGTATTCAATTGTGTGGCCCTAAGAAAGACAAAATCAAGTGTGATTTGCCTTTGTTTCCACTTTCGACAATCAAAGGGACACCAATTTTAGGAAAGTGAAAGAACTTGTCTTCTTAAATAAAGTGCGTAGGTCGAGAATATCCGTGTTTCTTAAAAAAAGCAGCTTTGGGCCTCGACCTACGCACTTTATTTAAAGAACCGTGTTTTGCTACATCTATCTAATTCGTGAGTCGCACGTCATGAATATCCACCACACGAAAACATAATTAATTATAGATGTGGATAAAGTCCGTATTTGCATTCCACCAATCAGATAGTTCACAGAAGAAGGAATATACAGCGTCTTTACTTATAAATTTATTACATGAGATAGTAAGGCTAACATTCACTGTCATTCGGTAGGTATAGGCTCCTTTTCATCATTTCTACCTTGATTACGATTGTGAAGAGGGTTGCTCTTTGGGAAGGCATTTGATGAATATTTCATGAGTGCAACACCTAGGAAGTTTGCTTTGCCCGGGTTTTAGACGTTGCGCTAATCCAACTTCATGGTTGTAACTAGCCAAGTATATCTTAAAATCTTCCCATCTAAGTCAATTTGGTAATTACAATTAACTATAGTTATGTCGAGCTAGGGTTTGAAAAGAAGGACAGGGGATGACTAGAACGGTTACTTCCTTCAAGCCTCATCGCCAAACTTTCACATCCGCTGATAGAATGTTTGGATCTATGACCGTTGAGAGCTCGTCGCTCAACGCCACTCGTGATTGATATGAGGTGGGCTAGTAGCATCACCCAAGCCCTATCGAAGTATTAGAGATCTAGAGAAACGATTCACCAAATTGAGATGTAGACTAATATCACAAGCTGGTTGGAATCCTAAACTACTATTTAGGAATATCAACTCGTACCGTTAGGGCATCAACATCGATGGGGTAAAATGTATTTGTAATTACACGAACAAATTAGGTTGGTGGTTGAGGCTGCATATGAATGTTAAAACACTTCAGCTGGTTTGAGGATTGGGGTGCTCTATCCTTGCCCTGTGTCCCATGACCATGAGGAAAAAGTTCATGTCCTCCATCCTCATCCTCGCGAGTTCGAAGATTTCCTCTCGCAACACATGAATTTTTAAACTTGTGCATTAGCCCACAAAGCAATTGATGGAAATAAAGAATGAAGGCAAGAGATCATGGAGCCTTCATGATTGAAATAGGAATAAATGGAAGAAAAAAGAACGCATATCTTATCAACCTTATACAATTCCATAGAAGTTAGGAGAATCTGCCAAATGCGGATTGTGGAGCGGGGCGGGTCCGACCACATCCATTCCAAACGCCCCCTGAATTAAGGGTTTTGTTCGTCCTATTTGAAACAGGACGTTATGGATATCGACTTGCATGGTCAAAACGGCAATCCCTTAGTAATATGCACGAGCTGTTGTAAATCCGGTTCGATGAACTGCGTTGGACACGTCGAAATTCTCATTTTACTCCCAAAAAACTCAAAAGGAAAAAAAAATGGGGACACGGCGGTTAGGTATAACATGTCCACCATGAAATCACGATGAATTGACATTGCACCCATCATGGAAGTTAGTCAGACTCGTAAGATTGATTACACTGACGCATCACATTCCCAAGATCAACAGACGACCAATTGAGCCCATCCACGAAGTAATTAGCGTGATTCTTTATATAACTTGAGATATACATCAAATTTCTATTTGTGCGGCAGTTGTCTCCCCGAGTCAATGTTGCCAAAAAACTTGGTCTCTCAAGCTTATGCGAGTTTATGGACCGAGTTCTCTATATTCATCATAAATCTATACAAAATATAATGGACCGACCAAAATTATTACATGAACTCTTGAACAAAATATATCCCTATACTTTGATTTTTAGGACTACCAAGGAGGATCTATCAACTTTATTTAGGCTTATATATTGCTTTCTTTTAACTCAAAAATAAGAAGGAAAAGTCAAACACAGTGCATAGTTTCTATAGATGTTATTGGGAGAAATTTTATCAGCACATTCCTAATGATGCAAGCAAACTCTCATTGACCATTTCCATTACACAGGAGTTTACATCATAAGGGTGATCGGTTCCTGAGTTGGGCCAGCTCCCACCTAGAGCTGAATCTGTCGGTTCTAAACCAGTCTAATCTAACGTTTTGGTTTCCTTTTCTTTACTTTTTAAAAGAAAAGGAGAATTTGAAAAAGAAAGAAAGAAAATGCATCTAAACAGCCCAATTCGAGCTGTTCAGCTCTGCATTTGGAATCGGGAACTGCCCACACCAGCTTGTTCAGTCCGGTCCGGTCCAGTTCCCGAGTCCATCCAATTTCCATAACCTTTTTTTTTTCCTTCAACTTCATCCCAAACACATGTAATTTCTTTATGAATAGAGAGTACGTTTGTTTCATGGAAAACTCAATAATAAAAGAAAATAATTTTCCGGAAAGCATTTTTAGGGAAAATGATTAGTTTTCCTTCGTTTGGTAATATGTGATTGAAATCGTTTTCTAATGTTTGGATTTTATTGGAAAATGATTTCAATCTCATGACTTTATCTCAGACGAAAAAAAAAGTTTAAAACATTAGTTATTTTTTTATTATTTTTATTTTTAAAAAATCGAATTTTAAAATTCTTTTTAATATTAAAATTCGAATTTGTATTTTCTTTTTTTCTTTTCTTTTGTCTTTTCTTTCCTTTTCTTTCTCCTCCTTCCTCCGCCATGACCACTCGGCAACGACCCCAGGCGAGCTTGAGCTCGTTGGCCTCAGGCGAGTTGCGAGCTCGCCAGCCTCGACCGAGTCGCAAGCTCGGCAGCCTCGCGTGAATCTGGCAAGCTGCAAGCTCATCAACCTCAGCTAAGCCCTAGCTCATCCCAATCTATTGAGCCTCAAGCTTGCCGACCTCGGGTAAGGTCGAGGCGAGAGCTTGCCAGCATCGCATGAGGCTCCACCTCGCCGCCTCCACCCTGCCTCAACCTTGCCCAAGGCCAGTGAGCTCGACCGTTGCTGGCCACCGCCAAGGCTAACGACCGATGGCAGGAGGAAGAAGGAAAAAAAATAAAAATAAAATATTAACAAATCTAAAATAATCAATTCCGGAAAATGTTTTTGCATTCTTAAAGTAGGAAATTCACTTTTCTAAATTTATACATGAATGGTTTTCTTAACCGGAAAGTGTTTTCGGTTGATCAAATCATTTTAAGACAATCAAACGGATGAAAGTCCGAAAAATACTTTTTCGAAAAATAATTTCATCAAAATAAACGCATCCTTACACTACAAAAAAACTGATTTTTTCCGATGAAATTTCCAACGAAAAATTTGGAAAAATTCGTTGGAAAACGAATTTCCAACGAATTTTCCAACGAAAAAAAATTCGTTGGTAATAGGTCGTTGGAAATTTTTCCAACGAAAAATTTCAATTTTCGTTGGAAATTTCCAACGAATTTATTTCGTTGGAAAATTCGTTGGAAAACTCGTGGCTAAATTCGTTGGAAAAATTACAAAATTTTTTTTGGTCGAAAAATCGTGGAAATTTTTTTTCCAACGAAAATTTTTTTGTTGGAAAAATTACAATTTTTTTGGTCGAAAAATCGTGGAAATTTTTTTTCCAACGAAAAATTTTTCGTTGGAAAAATTATAATTTTTTTTTTGTTCGAAAAATCGTGGAAATTTTTTTTCCAACGAAATTTTTTTTTCGATTTTTTTTTCTGAAATTTTATTTAGAAAAATCGCCCTCGCCACCGGCGAGGGCCAGCCTCGTCGCCGGCGAGGGCCGAGCTCGCCCAGATCTGGGCGAGCTCGAGCTCGCCGGCCATGGCAAGCTCGGCCCTCGCCATGGCCGGCGAGGCCCAGCGTGGTCGCCGGCGAGGCCCAGCCTTATCGCGGGCGAGGCTCGCCCATGACCGGGCACTTCACCTCCGCCTTTTCGTTTCTCCGCTTCGCAAATCTCGTGGCTCCTCTCCCTCCCGAAAAGCTCCATCAGATCTCCTCTCTCGGTGAGTCTCTCCCTCGACATCTATCGATTTCTGGGCTCCAGCTACGGGGAGGTCCCCCTGTCCGATCTGCAGTCGAAGGAGGAGGTCGGGGAGCCCTACACTGAGGTCGGCGCGCTGTCGGAGGAGATGAAGGAGGCCCGCAGCGTGCTGGTCAGGGGGAGGGCGCAAGCCATTCGAGCAGTGGGGAAGAAGATGGCCTTCGTGGTCGCGAGGGAGAAGGGTTTCACGGTGCAGTGCGTCGTCACCGAGCAGGAGGGGTCGGTCAGCAGGCAAATGGTCAAGTTCGTGGCCTCCTTGAATCGCGAGTCCATCGTCGACGTCCACGGCACCCTCACTGTTCCCTCCTCCCCCATCGAGGGCGCTTCCCAGCAGGTGGAGATTCAGGTCAACAGGCTCTACTGCGCCAGCAAGGTCTTGCCCACCCTTCCCATCAATCTCGAGGACGCTGCTCGCAGCGAGGCCGAGATCGACAAGGATCTCCAGGTCTCGCCTCGACTCGCCTCGCCTCACCCCGCCACCGTCTATGAAGTGGATCGGCTCCACCATGGCGGTGGTCCCAAGTTCTTCCGCAAGGTACGTCTCCCTCCGCCTCCCGTGAACCCGTCGTCGGTCCGGATCGTGTTCCGATTACGCCGAGGGCACCGATCTTTTGGTGTCCATGGCGCCGGAGCCGCAGCCGCAGCCGGAGGAGGAGGGGGTTGGCAGGGGAGGAGGCGGAGGGAGAAGGTGCAGGCGAGGAGAGAGAGAGTGAGAGAGAAAATTTGCAAATTGAGAGAATGGACGCGAAAATGTTGAATAAAAAAGAAGTAGGGTTTTCGTTGTAAAATTCGTGGCAAATTTCCCACGAAATTTGCAACGAAAATTGTACACGTTAAAATAATTACCCGAAAAATTTAAATTCGTTGGAAATTTCGTTGGAAATTTCCAACGAATTTTCCAACGAAAATTGTACACTATGAAAAAATTCCCGAAAAATTGAAATTCGTTGGAAAATTCGTTGGAAATTTCCAACGAATATAAAAATGCCGAATAAAACCGATATTTTTTTAAATGGTTGGAAAATTAGTTGGAAATTTCCAACGAAAAAAAGTTCGTTGGAAATTTCCAACGAATTTTCCAACGAAAATTGTACACTATGAAAAAATTCCCGAAAAATTGAAATTCGTTGGAAAATTTGTTGGAAATTTCCAACGAATTTTCCAACAAATATAAAAATGCCGAATAAAACTGATTTTTTTAAATCGTTGGAAATTTAGTTGGAAATTTCCAACGAAAAAAATTCGTTGGAAATTTCCAACGAAAATTGTACACTATGAAAAAATTCCCGAAAAATTGAAATTCGTTGGAAATTTCCAACGAATTTTCCAACGAATATAAAAAATGCCGAATAAAACCGGATTTTTTTGAATTCGTTGGAAAATTCGTTGGAAATTTCCAACGAATTTTCCAACGAAAATTGCACACTATGAAAAAATTCCCGAAAAATTGAAATTCGTTGGAAAATTCGTTGGAAATTTCCAATGAATTTTCCAACGAATATAAAAAATGCCAAATAAAACTGATTTTTTTTAAATTCGTTGGAAAATTCGTTGGAAATTTCCAACGAATTTTCCAACGAAATTTGTACACTGAAAAAATTCCCGAAAAATTGAAATTCGTTGGAAAATTTGTTGGAAATTTCCAACGAATATAAAAATGCCGAACAAGACAGATTTTTTTTTGAATTCGTTGCAAAACTCGTTGGAAAATTCCAACGAAAAATTTTTCGTTGGAAATTTCCAACGAATTTTACAACGAAAAATTTTTTGTTGGAAATTTCCAACGAATTTTGCGACGAATATTTTTCGTTGGAAATTTCCAACGAATTTTGCGCCGAAATATTTTTGGTTAGAAATTTCCAACGAATTTTTCGATTCGTTGAAAAATTTGTTGCAAATTTGCAATGAAAATTTTTCGTTGGAAGATTTTCGTGACAAAAATCCATTTTTTTTGTAGTGTTAGTTTCAGAAAGTGAAATTAACAGAGCTTGGATTTCCCCTCGCTTTTCCAAGACCAACCTATCAAACGGACTCATAACATTGCGATCCATTTTCATGTTTAAAAAAAACGCGTGGAGTATGGTGGTTTCGTGGACTTCAGGAACATTAAAAAGTCACAATTCTACATCACCTTACTAATTGACTGTCAAACACAAATGCATCTTGTGGGATTTGACAAGGGGTTTAAAATATTCATTGGCATATTCATTTTCACACAAGGCGATAAGAAAATGACCCACCATAAAATTAAACGCAATAAGTGACGTTGCTCCATCAAATTTGGCATGGAAACGAGACGGATTTGGTACGGTATTTCAAGCCCGTCCCATTAGCTTTCTACGACTCCCAAATCAGTTACGGGTTTTGATATATAGTATCCAAACCCGTCTCGCTAAAGTAGTCGGGTTTCCATCCGACACCCGCAAACCGCCATAGTATCTTGTAATAAACAACAAACTTGTTGACTTCCAATTTGCAACGTTAACTAATTATCCGAAAGTTGTGCATTTTTAAATCTCCAATTAGAAATTTGCAGGTTCAAAATATGAGATTTATAGAATTTCAAATCAATAACAAGAATTCGAAGCTAGGTGTGGAATGGTAAGGGATGATCGGTTCCCAGTTTAATCCGGTCCCACCCCGAAACCGGTCCGGTCCGATTCCCGAGCTGTTCAATGGAACCGGTCGAGTTCAAAGGAGAGAATGCCTCGCTCCCCATCACCGAGAAATCTTTTATCGTCTAATAATTAACTAGCAATGACGTACCGCGCTTGTTGAGCATAAATACAACTCAAGAGAATAGTTATTGGGTACATTGAGACATGGACATCTTTGTAAGACATGATGGGGGAGATGATGCAAGCAAAGGGAGTTTGACAGCTTGTCTCACCTTGAAAGGCGCTTTGTCTCCATTCCTGTGTATTCATATGCAAGCGCTACCTTCTATCGTCATCTTCTTTTGGCTAGTGTGGGATTTTCAAATCACGTGTCTTACCTCTTTAATCATATGTAAGAGCACGAATTTTCCTACTTCATTAAATGTGAAAAAGGAAGAATATTTTCATGAATAATAATCATAATAATATATTTCTCATCATTTAACATATGAAAGTTCCCGACATATTTATAAGGAAATATACCATTGACCTGTCGAAATCTAGTGTCCTACTCATCGGGGCCTAGTGGATTTGGATTGCAAGAGAAATGAGCTCGACGACCTATGGCTTCCATGGTCGTTGAATTCAATTGTCGGCCCCATGGACAAGCCTTTTCAAGGACTTGGTTTGGCCAAGTGGCGATATCGAGTCCGATAGCCAAGGACCGTGGTTTGGCCGTTGAGGTCTTGAGTCCAGCCTTTGAGAGGTTGAGCTAGGTTAGACTATCTTGAGGGTCACGAGTTCATATTTGGGTTTTTCAAGAACTTGAGGGCCGACTATTGGGTTGGGTCCACTATCGGTTGTAGGAGATCTAAGTTCAACTCTTGAGATCTTTAGGCTCTGTTTATTTCGCGGCAAATTGTTTCGTGGAAAACATTTTTCTTATTATCCTATCGAATCACTTAGAAAAATAAGTTAACGAAAAAAAAATTCATTGTCAATGAAAAACCTATATTTAAATTTGAGTGAATGATTTTCACTTTTAAAATCGCAAATCATTATTCAAACCACAACTATATATCGACGTTTGGACAAGTGACCCAACGCCCATATTTGGGTCCTCAATGGCCAGGTTTGGGTCCTAGAGGCTAACTCAAGTCCATAGAGGCCAGGCCCAAAACCCCGGTTCTCTTGCCTAGGTGCTCATGCCAAGGTTCTCGATAGCCAAACCTGAGACTCCGGTGCTTGTGCCCGAGTACCCAGCTTCCACACTCAAGTCAACGGGGCTTGGACTCGGGTCCAAAGAGGCCAAACCTAGGTCTCTTGAGGCTGGGTCAAGATCGTAGTGCCTATGCTTGAGTCCACGATGGCCAATCCCAAGACCTCGGTGCCAGTGCCCCCGGCAGCCATGCCTCGGTACCCAGCTCCCACGTCTAATTCACTAGCTCCTACACACAATTCCTTGACGGTCAAAGCCCAATTTCACAAAGATTGGGCTCAAGTCCCTTGAGGCTACGTGCCCATGCACAGGTTCTTAGCCAATGGATGTCTTATATCACACAAATTGTGCACATCTCTTTAGAAAAATAAAAATCAAGTTTTATTTTCCAAAAAAAATAAAAAAAAAACTACTTATTTATTTTCAGATTTCAACCAAATACGAGAAAATGTTGCCTTTTTCCTAAAAACAAAAACAATTCTCGGATCTAAAACAGTGGAGGGAGGAGAGGTGAAGGAGAGAGGGAGAGGGGAGAGGGGAGAGGACGAGTGAGATGACGTCGCGCGATTTGGAAAACAACTCTTGGATATTTGTCGTGTAATATTGACGCGGTCAAAATGTATTTTATCGAAACCATAAGCAATAACGCAACTAATTTTATTCGTATTAGCGAAAGTCCGGGCGGATGTGCTTTTCAATTTCACCTTTTATAGCGTTTTAATACTCCATTTATTTAGCAGAAAATATGATATTTTTGAAAAAGTCATTTTTCAAGAAAATAATAATAATTTTTGACATTTGGATAAGTCCTGAAAATGAGCGAGAAAACATTTTCCGTCGTTTAGTAATGAAAATTTCATTTGATTTTCCTAAATAAACATACCCTATTCGAGGCGTTAGTAACTTGCGCATGGGTAACTAATGTATTCGGCATAAGCACCGAGGTCGCGGGCATGACCTCGATGGACAAGGGCCCGACCTTGGCATTAATGGATCGAGGTGCGGGCACAAGGGATCTTGGTCACAAGCATGGGAGTCCGGAGCCTGGCTCGAAAGTCGGGGACTTGGGCATGGGCATCGACATTTGACACCTCGCTTCGATGGACCGCGGCACGAGGTGCCGAGGACCTGGGCTCGCCTTTTATGGACTCGGGTGAGGCAATCGGGTCATAGGTACGACCTTAGATGGACTCAAATCAGGGCACTAAGGCCCTGGGCGCGGCTTTGATGGACCTAGTTCCAGTGCCAAGGGCCTCGGACCGAGTGTTGAGGTTCCGTGTTTAAGCGTAGAGTTTCTAATTCAATCGTCGATACTTAATCATATTTTGGAAAATGATTTTTTAAAAAAGAAAATCATTTCTTTTTATTTAAGCTTTAGTAAGAGAACATTTTCCGTTGACTCATTTTCCTAAGTTGATCCAGACGCTGGAAAATAAGGAAAAAATATTTTCCGCGAAACATATGGAACCTAAGATGAATAATTTCAATATTAAATTATTCGGCACATAATTATCTTTTTTACAAAAAAAAAGGAGACTTGAGCCCTCAATGGTAACATCAAGTCGAAATCATGAATTCCCAAATGGTGCATAATCACGCGACAACACATCTTATTCTACCGGATCATTTAAGGCAAGAACGAAGGGAAATCCAGGATCAACACATCATACACGACAATAGACATCTGGCTTAAATCCGGCAACTCGGCAGCCAGCTCGAAGTCGAGCCCGGTGATGTTCATCACCGGCGGCCCGAGGTCGACGGTGCGGGGGGCACCAAACGCGGCGGGGATGGGGGCGGGGGCGGGGGCGCGGTTCGGCTCTAATATAAAGAGAAAACAAATGATAAAACGGAGAAATTGCGCAGTGTGAACGCAATCTCACCAAAAGATAATACAAAAGAATTTTTCCAAAAAAGCGAAAATCCCCAAAAAAAACCAAAAATTGAACGCGTTTTCAAGGAAGCTTCGCATCCGCCTCATTTGACTGAAAAACGAATCGCTCCGCCTAAAAAACTCATCTTCTTCCATACCACCCTCCCCTCTCGTCGCGTCCTCCTCCCCCCGCCTCCGTAACCCTCGCGCCCCCGCTAGGGCTTCGCCGCGCAGCCCCGATCACCGATCGCCGCCGTCGCTCCCCCTCCCCCCCCTGCAATCGCTCCCCCCGTCACTCCCCTTCGGTCCGCGCCGCCTCGCTCCGCCGGTAGCTTTCCCCGCTCCGATCGATCGGTCGATCTCCCTAGCCGGCGAGGCGGCGATCGAGCTTGTGGGGGCGATCGGCGATGACGGTGGAGGCGGATTCGTCGCCGGTGGTCCGGAGCGGCGAGGGGCCCTCCTCCTGGCCTCCCGGGTTCAGGTTCCACCCGACCGATGAGGAGCTCGTGCTCTATTATCTGAAGAGGAAGATCTGCGGCCGGAAGTTGCGGCTCAACATCATATCCGAGCTCGATGTCTACAAGTGGGATCCTGAGGAGTTACCTGGTAATTGAATCGGCTGCAAGATGCCTTTTTTTTTTTACTATTTATTTTGTTTTTTTTTCTTTTTGGGTTGTTGTTTCGTGCTCTGGTTATGCTTTCGCTCGCCCGCGTTGACTTGATCTGTACATCGTCGGAGATTGCCTTTTGCACCGATCGTGGTGTTCTCGTGTGTTTATTCTGTGTTTGTGTGTCTGCGCTTGGGCAATCGGTCTCGGGTTCTGGGTTGGATTCGCGATTTTGTGTCCGTTTTCGGCTGTGCTCTTGTCTTCTTGTCGGAAGTAGTTATCATCGGTCAGGCATCCGTCTGTGCCATTTGTATGTACGTATGTATGGGTGGCTTGTTTCCTGCGGCCACCGCTGCGGGCTGCGAACCTGTTGCTCTGCGATGGGGTGTCGTGGGTTTAGCTGATTAAGAGTGAGTGGTGGCAGTTGATGATAATTGGAGAAGTGTTTTAGACTTGGGTGATACCCTTTTCGTTAATCTGTGTACGTATGTAAGTTCATGAATGATCGTGAAGCCTTTGCATGGCGAGCACCTCATTCCTCTAATTTTATGCCAGACGTCCCTAGCAGTGGCTTGGTTCAGCCAAAGATTTGTCTTGGGTTAGTTTAGTCCAGCGAAAGTTGCATAGAAACAATCGTTTTGCATTTAGTTGTTTCATTTTTCTTGGATAATTTGTTCTCTTATCATCTACTTGTTTCTTTTCTGACGGATCTTGCTTCAACGCCTCTTTCTTTTGTCGTCAACGTGCTGAAATCAGTCTCTCTGTCACTGATGGTTCTGTTCTGTACGGAAAATAGTAGAGTAGGAAAAGTGGATGCTGAAGGGTGGTACACGCTTGATATATTGTGTAGAATGGCATGGATTTGCTTATGGTGTGCTTTATTTTCTACTCATAGTTTTGTTAATCCTCAGTTATTAATTACTGGTTTTCTTAAGAAACCTTTCAGAAGAACTTTTAAAATGTCGCGTTGCTCCCTTGAGTTGCCTGCAAAGTTCCAACTTATGGATCTGCTATCACAACAGCTTCCTGACACGAAATTTGCGATGCAGGCCAATCTTTGTTGAAGAGTGGGGATAGGCAGTGGTTCTTTTTCAGTCATAGAGACAGGAAATATCCTAATGCGGCGAGGTCAAATAGAGCTACCAGACATGGATATTGGAAAGCAACAGGAAAGGATCGTACCATTACATCCAATGGCCGCAATGTTGGAGTGAAGAAGACCCTAGTCTTTTACAAAGGTCGAGCACCTAGTGGTGAAAGAACTGACTGGGTGATGCATGAATATACTCTAGATGAAGAGGAGCTCAAGAGATGCCAAAATGTGCAGGTATGCAACTTGATGAGGGGCTAAATTACCAGTTTCCTTCTTTAATATTTATCTGTACTGAAGCTTTTTTTTTTATAAATATTGTTAGGACTATTATGCTCTCTATAAAGTTTTCAAGAAAAGTGGACCTGGACCAAAGAATGGAGAGCAATATGGGGCACCATTTAAGGAGGAAGACTGGGCAGATGATGATTGCTCTGCTGTAACAAAGGTTGTTGATCAGGAGATCTGTCCAAAAGAACTACCTCCAGTTTCTTTAGTTGACAGTGTGGGGAACAACAGTCACATCCTGCCTCCAGCTGATGATATCGAAGAGTTCTTTAATGAAATTGCAGCGGGGCCTGAACTTGAGCAACCACAGTATAATTATTGTGGTTATCTGTTACCCCAGGTTGGTCCTTCAATCAGTTTAATCCTTCAGTAGTATACCGGGTTGGCTGTTTAACTATTATATACTCCACTTCTTGTTAACCATTACTTCATTTAATGTTGATTCTGCAGTGCCAATTTTATCCTTCTTGTAAATCCAATAAATATGTTCTAATTGGGATGCATGCAGTGTCTTGTAACTTGCTTTAGTTTCAACCTCTATGTTTTTTATAATACAAGGAAAGGCTTCTGCTTCTAAATTGTAGTAGTTTGGTAGTTGGCTCTTATTTAGGTATCAAATAGACTGTTAAAGTGGAAAAAAGGTGTTGGTATTGGATGAGGAAATGGATTAGTTGCATCTTTGGAACAGTTGCATGCTTTTTGAGAGAGTATTTCATGTTCGAAAATGTATTGATGTGCACAACTGATATTTCATGATATGTTTCAGGAAGAAGAAACACAAAGTACATTGGTGGATCTGTCATCTGGAGGAGTAGTTGCTTCAGAGCCAGTCTTTGTGTATGATCCGAGTACTTTGCGGGATGAAAGTGTGGCCAACATAGAGTTAACCCAGTTTGGAGCATCCCAGTGGCAACAATCGCAGGAAGCTTCCGAGACAGCACGTGCTCCTGAACGCAGTGCCTTGGAGACTCGTGTAAGCGAGGACTTCCTGGAAATTGATGATCTCATCAATAGTGACCCCTCTTTCTGTGCCTTGGAGAAACCTGCAGAGGATCCACAGTTTGATGATTTAGATGGGTTCAGTGAATTTGATATGTTTCATGATACGGCCATGTTTCTTCGTGAAATTGGATCCATGAATCAGGAAGATGGTGGGACTACCCAGATGAATTGTTTAGATGATGGTTTAATGAACCAATATAACCAGCAGCAGCAACCTCCCATCTCAAATGTCGCTGAGCAGACTGCCAGTCAGTTGTGGGTGCATGAGCAAACAATTGAAGGTTATACCTCAGCTGAAATTGCCCAGGGGGTCCAACTGTGTCCTTCAGGTACATGGTTACACAAGATGTGATATTGATGATTTTCTTAGCTACCACTGAGTTCTCTGTCTTTGTTTCTATTGTGGATAAAGTGGCTCTCTCCATTTGCCATCCACACAAAGCTCCTGATGGGATGGATGGTATTGGTAGAACTGTCACAGTCCACATGGTGAAATCCAAAAGGGATTTGGTGCTAGCTCCATGAGCTCGTCTAGCACAAGTATTCTCTTTGCATACTGCTGGTTATTCGAGCGTGACATATGTGTTATCCTCGTTGTCTTTTTCACCTGATGGAGTTGCATCTCGCGTCGGCAGGCGCTGATTCGGTGGTCATTTTGCGTTTGTTTTCAGGTTTTGTAAATGGTTCTAGTAGCTTGCCCAATGAATCAAGTCAAAGCCAAATCGAAGAGGGTGATGGTGTGATGAGTGGATTCTCTTCGGCGCTTTGGGCTTTTGTGGACTCAATACCAACTACTCCAGCATCAGCTTCCGAGAATGCAATTGTAAGTCGAGCTCTGGGTAGGATGTCCAGCTTCAGTAGGTTGAAATTATATTCCGTTTCCACAGATGTGAGTGCTGTTAAAGGTGATGCAGTCGTTAAGTCTAGTAGAAGGGGATTCTTATTACTTTATGTTATTGGTGTGTTGGGTGCTATTTTAGGGGTGTTGATAGGAAGTATGAGATTATGGGAAAGATGTGTGTCTTGATGAAGTAAATGAACTGTGGGAGTTTTAATATAATACTGGTCTGAGTACATAGGTACATTGCTGGAATATGTGAGAGCTATGCTGGTTCTTCAATAGAATTACTGATATTCCTTGCACCCATTCTCCGTTCCGGGAATGATGATCTGTGTTGCGACCGATCTTCTCTTTGATTTCCTGGACAGTGGAAACCACTCTGATGCTTTGTTGCTTATTTTGATAAGGGCAGAATTAGTATAGTAGGTTTTACGAGTTACATTTTCCTCGCTTGCCTCGCTGAAGCGCTCCGGGTTGCATTCTCTCGGTCCATTTGCAGCCTGACCATGGTCGAGAGTATTTCGGCCACACCATGCGCGCAGCTTTGCTGTTCTATTTGACGGTCTGCGTGTTTTTTAATAGCTGTTGACTTTCGGTTTTTCCCTACCGATGAGCTAGCTGGTCGAGCGATTCGTTACGAATGGGCTTTGGGCCGAGAGGATAATGTGTGCCTTGGTCGAATCTTAACAACAAAGGAATTCTCACTTTCTCTGTGTGGTTGAGATGAATTTCTTGGAACCTTTCTTTGGTCAAATTAGCTGGTGATGTTGGCCCGACGGCGCCGGATGTGACATTTCGGTTGACGTGAATGTGTTGTGTCGACTTTTGAACCACAGGCCATTTCTCACGGCTCAGGGCGGGGTAGCGTTATTATTATTTATTTTTATCGAAAAAGGTGATGTGACATTTATAGTTTTTTTTTGGTCGGTGACATTTCTAATGCATTACGTTGAACTTAGTCAATTCAACCTCAAATTGTATTCGGCCAAAGAATTATTCAATGGTCCTCGGTTGTGGGTTCACATCATTCCTATTAGTTCAACCGACCCTATTTTTGGACTTTTAAGTGTTTTTAATATATAACCACTTTTTATTTCTCTTCAAATTGGAACTTCATTAATTTGGAATGTTCTCGTTAACCCTATCCGTCACATCAAGGCCAACTAAAATTTAGTCCTTAAATTTTCTTTTTCTTTTTTATTCTTTTGATAGAGATTGATCATATTGGTGGACGTCACTTGTACAGTCGAATTAGTATTCCCATTGAAAAATTGGCGAATGAGTGAGCTATGTAGACAAGGATAATTGAATATGAGATTTCTGTTGTTCTCTATATAAAGAGGTCTCCGCTTTCACTTTTGTTGCGCGGAGAGAGAGAGAGTGAAAAAGCCGTTCATTCCAATGATTCTCATTTCAGGTAATTTCCAAACAAGAGGGCACGACCTTCTTTTGCTTATTCAATACCATAGTACTTTATTCAATACCGTCGTACTTTAGATAGAGATTGATCGTATTGGTAGACGTAACGTGTACTCTTGAATTAGATATTTCATTATAAAAATTGGCGATTGAGTGAGGTATACAGACAAGGATAATTGAATATAAGATTTTTCTATATAAAGAGGGCTTAGCTTTCACTTGCATTGCATGGAGAGATAGTGAAAACGTCATTCATATCGATAATTCAATTTCATTTCAAGTAATTTCCAAACAAGAGGGCACGACCTCCTTATTCTTATTCAAATCCTTAGTACTTTACTCATTACCATCATACTTTAGCCTCGTACACGTGACATCTTGTTGCCGTACAACTCATGTGATGTGTGGGGGAAATCGGTTGATAAGTGGTGGTGTTTATGACTAAGTTAGATAACCATGAGCATTCTCAAGTCTTTCTCAGTTCTTATATCATGCATTGCAGTGGTCTTAGCTTGATTACATAAGAAGACACCAGGGCGCCCACGTGATATAATTTCGCAGAAATGTTTACATCTTTGAAGCTTGAACCTTCTACTTATACGAATTGAGTTTTGCAAGCCAACTTCATGTTTGAATCGAATCATTCGATTTTTCGCTAGCCATTCATGTCAAACTATCACGAGAATCGCTCGCTTCGGCCGCAGATTATTTTCTTTTTCGACGTGGGACACATAAGAGAACTATATGGTGGTTAGAAATGCACGCTTTGCATGCGCGATGACTCTTCTAACAATTTCCGCCATCGATGCCATAACTTCAAGAATAAATTTTTGATGATTGCAGATCGACGCCGGAGATTTTTCTTCGCGGTCGCGCGTGACAAGAGCATAGAGGCAAACTCATATATATGAAGACGAGGTGGTGGTCATATGGGGGGGAAGAGGCTTAAGAGGAAGTGCTCATGGATATCTCCACTATGATTTGATCCCTACATGGTCCGATTGTCGTATCGAGTGATTGTACTAATAGAACCACTATTGTATATGCGAGACTTTGCAACATCGCACGTTCTTCTCTGTTCTCCCTTCTCTGAGAATAGTCATGGCCAAATCTGGCAGTACTTTCCACTCCCCGTCAAAACGATGATCACGGGGAATTGGAATTCCACCAAATTCCTCCGGCCACGGCCCGGTCAACCACGGCGCAATGTGGAATCGATGCATGGTGGGGCGTTGACTTCCTTTGATGAAGCCGACACTCCCCCCAAACCCAATAGAATCGCTATATGTCAAGCCGTTCACACGCCAATTTCTGGAGCGGGTATCGGATATCCTCGACGACGGGGAATCAATTAAGATATTTTAAGGGTTTTTAATATGCAGAATACTCTCATATCATGCGCCATCGATGTTTTGGAAAATTTATTCACGGCAAATTAAGCATGGTTAACAAGTATTTCGAAGCGTACGGTAATATTAATAAGAGTTAATACCACCAAAAACTCCAAATTAGTAAGCGTGTAACAATTTTACCTTAAACTTTTTTTTTACCACCAAAAAACCCCAAATTAATATGCGTGTAACAATTTTACTCCAAACTAGTAAATTAGTGACAAATTTACCCTAAACTATTTTTTTGATAATGAAAAACTTCAAACTGGTATACTTGTGACAATTTTATCTTGAACTAATAATTTTTTAATAATATATATATTTTTATTTTTATTTCGATTTTTTTTATTTTTTTATTTGCCTTTTTTTCTTCATCTTCAATCTCTAGCCGATCGCCGGACTAGCGACCAGTCAGAGGTGGAAGCCGGTGAGGTCTAGCCTCGCCAACAGCTGGCGGGGCCGACCTCGCCGGCATCGGGCGAGGGCTGCCCTCGCACGACTCGGGCGAGGGTCGCCCTCGCCGGAGGCCGGCGAGGTTGAGCCTCGTCAACAGCCAGTGGGGTCGACCTCGCCGGCTTTCGCCTCTAGCTGGTCGTCGGTCCGGTGATCGACTAGAGGTTGAATATGAAAAAAAAGAAAAGAAAAAACAAAAAAGATTAATAAAAATTCAAAAAAATAAAAAAAATAATATTAAAATGTTAGTTTAAGATAAAATTGTTACATGTGTACCAGTTTGAGGGTTTTTTGTAGTATGTTCAGGGTAAAACTATCATAAGTGTACCAGTTTAGAGGTTTTTTGTGGTATGGTCAGCGTAAAGTTGTCACATATATATCAATTTGAGGTTTTTGGCGGTAAAAAAAAATTCGGGATAAAATTATCACATGCGTACCAGTTTGAGATTTTTGATGGTATTAACCCCGTTAATAACAATATCTCTGCGTCATCTAAAAAGCTCATAAAATCCCGGGGGTCACACTCACACACTAGTAGGACATGAACGCAGATGACGCGCTTAGCTTGCTAACCCCTCGTCGTTTTCGTCATCAGGGAAAAGGCAAACCCGGAGACCCCCGGAGCGTACACTCCGCCGTCGGTCACGAGCCAATGGGAAACAGCTCGCGCCCTGCCATTTGGCGGATTCTGTTTGGACTGTCACGCATGTTGCGTCACGGCCTTCATTTACGAAACGTAAAATGTCAACAGCTCACCCGACAGAGAGAGAGAGAGAGAGAGCGAGAGAGGAGAAAAATCTTTTAACCAAAACGACGTTTGGGAGATTGCACGTCATTAATATCTTTTGGCACGAGACACCATCATGTTTTTACGGCACATTTATTGAGGTCGTTCGATGGTTTTTATATTTTTTTTGGCCGGAATCGTTCGATGGTTTTAAGGTGATGTGAATTTTTGGGAATTAAAAATGCGAAGGTTTTTTTTCCTTTGTGTCATTTCTAGATTTTACATAAAAAAAACATAATAGGGTCGGCGGCGGTGGGTGATTTGGTCGGACCGGAGCAAAGGCCTCCCCAGTATTTAAAAAGCATGCAATTTTTTTTTTTGTTTTGGTTTAGTGTTGGCAGGCTTTTCAATATTTTTTAGAGCGCAATTAAAAGAAGAAAAATTAAAAGACCCGAACTTGCTCCATAAGACACCAACTCACATTATCTTTTCTATCCTTTTAAACTGGAGAAGGATGTTAGCATAATTCGCTCTTTCTTTTTAATATTTAAAGTAAGGGTCAACAATATTAAGGTGCCGAATTGGTACCCTCGCAATACGTTTACCATGAACTAATTATCGTTCCGCAAAAGAGATCTCAAGCTCGTGCCCGACGGAATATTTACCTCAAAATAGTTCTGGGCGGACGCGCCGCGAATCCCAAGTCCGGACTTTCTTTTTTTCCGGTACGAGATGAAAATTGAATTAGGGGGTAAAAATTCGCGTCGCGCGACGTTTTCCCGGTGGGCATTAAAATCCCTCGCCTTTTTTTTTTCCCCCGGACGACGGAAAACAAGAGGAGGAGAGAAAAAACCCCAAAAACCTTTTACTCGAGGGAAGGAAAAAGGGGGAAAACGGGGCAAAAAAAGGGGGCGCCCCGATTCATAAAAGCGGCTGAAGTCCCCGTCACCCACGACTCTCCTTTTTTTTTCCCTCTTCCCATCTCTCTCTCTCTCTCTCTCTCTGCTTTCGCCTCTTCGAGAAGAAGAAATGTGAAATCGTTCCCCACCTCCATATATCCGTCTCCTCCCTCCCTTCTTCCCTTCTTCCTCCAAGGGTCTCTCTCTCTCTCTCTATCTCGCTCGCTCGCTCCCGTCTTCCCCCGATTCCTCCGCCACCGGTAAGCTCCCCCCCCCCTCCCCACTCCCCGTCGAGATCCCAAATCCGCCGCGCCGACCGGTTCCGGCCGCCCCGAATTGCGGGATTCGCGGCGATCGGAGAGCCGTCGGATCTCGCGGTGGTCGGTTCGCCCGAGGTTCCGCCGGGGTTTTGTTCTCCGGTCACCGAGAGGCTCGTGTCCCTCGTGGGTTGGGGGGCTTTTCCCTCTTGCGGGTTTTTTTTTTCTTTTTTTCGGGCGCGGGTCAATCGTCGCCGCGAGGGTGTTTCGAGCTCCCCATTGCCCGATCCCTCCCGGCGTAGCTTTTCGCGCTTTAGGGGTATGATCGAGCCGGTGCTCGAGCTGATTGGGCCCCCTTAGGCTAGAGGGTGTTTTTTTCCGGGCGGATTTGTTTTTGCCTGGTCGCCTGCCGCCCGGGGGGTGGCGCCGGCCGTGGCCTTTTTTCGCCCGCCTCCCCCCTCCCTCGATTCGTTTGCTCGAGAACGACCCGGGTTTGAGGGAGGAGGGGGGGGGGGGAATATTAGCCGGAGTTGCCTGATTAGTGTAATGATCAGATCATTTGGGCCTGCTCCGTGATCTCGTCTCTTCTGCTCTGAGTCGCGAGGTCTTGCGGGGTTTTTGCGTTTCGATTGTCGGATTATGACCGGCGCTTTGTCGCGCTCTCTTTTTGTCTTCCTTCCAGCTGTCGTGGATAAACAGGGCCGGAATTGAAGAAGGCAGGCGTGAACCCCACCCCATATGGCGACTAGTGCAGCGGCCTGCGCGGAGAGAGCCACGAGTGACGGTTTGGTGGGCCCTGACTGGGCTATCAATATCGAACTCTGCGATATCATCAACATGGATCCGCGGTAACGGGTTTTTTCAATCTCGGGTGGAGGTTTTCGTTGGATGTATTGCTTTCGGCGGTCCTTTGTGGCGATATTCCCGTATCTTGCCTGATGTCTTTACTTTTAAATGTAATATCCGCGCTTTTGGCCGGGATTGGAATTGAAACAGCACCATGAATCCACAATTGAATTTTTATACACGTGCGCCTGCGTATTTTCTCGGAATTGATCATATTGGTCCCCTATCTGGTTCATAGGAAGATGGGTGGACTTTCTATTCCTGATTCGTCTTCTTCAATTGTATATATGCCTGCCCAAACATCATCGATATTTGATGAACGTGCTTGAAGATAGTTCGTCATAGCGATGTTAAAGTGATCAAACGACTGCTAAAAACACGGTCACGAATGGACCGTCATTCGAATGTTTCAAGACACACGAAAACACCTGGGAGTTGGGAACTTCCGAAAGTAAATCCTCTTTAATGGTGTGTAATTATGAGGTGAAGTGCGTTTGGGCATCGTATTCTGGATTATTCAGTTGCTAGTCCTAGACATGACATGCTTGATGCATTATGGCGAGCAGGTATATATGAAGATTGCATATGAGGGGCCATTGATTAGAGGAGCTTTTTGCATTCGATGAGTTGTCCTTTGGAATGTCAGGATATAGTTGAGCTGCTCTTCTCATCTGGATGCATGTCGCAGTTTTTTTTCCCTGAAAAAGAAATATCTCAGATTCGTCTATTGCTTATTGCACAGGGTGTCGTTTTTGTGTCTTTGTTTTATCGGTCTGGTTTCTTGTATGTAAAGGTTTCTAAACTTTTTCTATAAATGAATTTCTGCAGGCAAGCTAAAGACGCTCTAAAGGTGCTGAAAAAGCGTCTCACCAGCAAAAATCCGAAAATACAGATTCTGGCCCTTTTTGTAAGTCTCTTTAAGCATTTATTTGTTTTTGTTTTTTACATATGTATATATATATGTAGCTAGCGATTGATGTGTATTTGCACGCAAAGATGTGAGCGGTTGTGTGTCCTGGTGTGTGGAGTGCCTTTCTAATGTGTCTATTATGAGTGGATTCTCGATATCTTGATTTTTCTCTGGTTGATTGATGTGTTTTGCTCTGTCCTGTTATTAACTTCCAACAGATCGGTTTCTTTAGCTGTTGATATATTACTCATGTCTTAACCCAGGCATTGGATGCTCTCAGCAAAAACTGTGGCGAACATGTTTTCCAGCTGATTGTTGAGCGCGACATCTTGCATGATATGGTCAAAATAGTTAAAAAAAAGGCAAGATTGCCTCTTTATCAATTATTTCCTTTGATAGGTTTACTGTGTCACACAACATTCTGATGGATGTTTTGTTCGATGTGCAGCCTGATTTGACCGTAAGGGAGAAAATATTAATTCTAATCGACACATGGCAGGAAGCATTTGGTGGACCTAGGGGGAGGTATCCCCAATATTATACAGCTTATAATGAATTGAGGGTAATTATTCTTGATTCTTGTTTTAGTTCTAGAAGCTATTCGAACATCAGTGTATCTGAGAAATACCTTCATGCATAATTTCCTCATCTTGTTGCATCTTTGTCCTTGCGTCGTTAATTGGCCATTGAGCTCACTAGGATTAAGGAAGACGATATTTCTTGGAGTATGCTTTTTGTAAATAAAATAGTGTGGTTGATGAGATTCAAGCTGAAATAAACGTGAATTTCAAATTTCTGTAGAAACGGTAGAACCTAAGAGCTTCCTTTAGGTCGGTTAGAGACAGATACTTGAGGTGTGTAGATGTTAAAAGGACACACTGGTGAGAACTGGAGAGTAACAACCATTAGAGAGGGAGCGATTTTGATATCATGGATCCATTTTGCAGGACAGAGAAATCTTTCGCACACGAGGTACCAGTCATGTGGATGAAATTGATAAGCTTATTTGGTACCTTTTGTGATCATATAATGCCACTTATGCACAGGGGAGATTCTGTAGGTGAAATAATACTTTGTTCCCCGTGCTGTGTAACTGCACGGGAAGAATTTTCTACAAGACAATAATAAGGCTAATGACGGTTTATGGCACGAAATGTTATGCAGTCAACCACCTTATGTGCAAAAAAATGAGTGCAATGGAGATTAGAATGCTTCAACAGATTCTTGTACACTCAAGAAAAGTTAGGATGTAACATCACTTTGGTTGAGAAAAAGTTGTCGTAGCCCTTATTGAGGAAATGACGAATGAAGCTTATTTTTGATAATTTGTCACTTGTGATCTTTGGACATTTAAATTTTCTATGGTGGGAATCTTTGGCGACAGTGTCCCGGCCAGGTCATTATGAGTTTGTTTCCTTGCAGTGTGCCTCTTGGAGACAGTGCTGTTCCCTCATATAAACTGACTCAACCTGGATTTGCTTTCTTGTCAATGTACATATCTATGGTGTATCATTAATTGTAAAATTTCCTGTGCTTGAGCTCTGGGCTTACTTCTTTGTTGGAAGACCATTGGCTCAGGAAGATTGGGATGGAGAACATCTAACTGCTGTTTTTGTATGTTAATGGACATGTTTAAATTTTGACGTTAGAATAGAGACTTGCATGATGTGTTTGCCCTTGTTGTTGCCCTATTTAACATAACGGGCCTTTCGTCATTCATGCGTAGTTTGTTTGTTACGGCTTGTGTGTTTTGGGTAATCATAATGTACGGTTCCTAGATTGATCTTGTCAATCATTAACAGGCCGCCGGAGTTGAATTTCCACCCCGAGAAGTAAATGATGTTCCCTTGTTCACGCCGCCACAAACTCAACCCGTATTTCAACATGCTCCAGAATTTGAAGATGCTGCTATTCAGGCCTCACTTCAATCTGATGCTTCTGGTCTTAGGTACTTTTCAAGATGCTCCTCCTTTCTTCCGTCTTATCTTTGCGTAGAAGTTTCTGTTTTTGAGAGGGAGCAATATATCATCATCCCTCTAGATGGCTGTAGTCATTTTGGAATTGTAATATCTTTTATAATCAGCTTGTCAGAGATACAAAATGCTCAGGGGTTAGCTGACGTTTTAATGGAAATGCTTGGAGCAGTGGATGCTAAGAAACCTGAGGTAACAATCTATGTCACATCGTTCGTGTACACAGTTACCTGCTTTCCACTTCATTTTGGAAACAGAATTCTGATATTTCAAGTGTTGTTTATCTGCAACACCTGCTCGTTGCCAATTCTTTGCGTATTTAGTTCTGCTAATATATTTGTGTGCCTTCTTTCCTTTTTCTTTTTTATTTAGAAGAATGCATAATAAACATATGAAGATGGTCACTTAAATTCAAAGTCTTACAACTATGAATACTTGGCAGGCTTTGAAGGATGAAGTGATTTTTGACCTTGTTGATCAGTGCCGTTCTTATCAGAAGCGTGTCATGCTGCTTGTGAATGAAACTGCGTAAGGAGAATGATAATCTTTTCTGGGGTTCTCTGACGTGAGAATTGTCCTGACAGTGAAATTTGTTCTTCCAGAGATGAGGGCCTTCTGGGTCAAGGACTGGCGCTAAATGACAATTTGCAGCGTGTACTTAGCTGGCATGATGACATTGCTAGAGGAACTTCTACTGCTGGGGTAGTATCAAGTGCAACTCCAGTTATGCCACTGGTAAATGTAGACCATGAAGATGATGAATTGGAAGATGACTTTGCCCAATTATCTCACAGGTAATACATCTGCATTAGTGCCACTTGAAATGTGATTGACACGAAGGTGCATGTTGCATCGGGTGATAGATCAACATATCTTCTTGTCTTGCATAATCTCACGGAGTTGAATCGATTTAAGTTCCAGAGAGGATCTTAGTCCTTTTTTGTCCAAAAAAAATTTGGTGTGTACTGTGGAAGGTGTAAAAAGCATGATTCATATCTCTAGCCTTGGCTCTTGGCAGTGCATTTGGTTATTTTAAGCATTAAGAAATAGTAAATTTGATCTTATCTGAAACCATGGAACTATAAAAACTCTACCAAATCCTAATCGCTTATCTTATCTCAGGACTTCCACTTTTCTGTTTTGCAGGTCATCAAGGGACAATGGTAACAACAGGAAACCAGTCAGCACTAAAGCGGATCCATCTCAACTGAACCCAACTGCTCCTTTACCGTCATCAAAGAAGCCAATCTCGGGAGATTCTGGCACGGTGGACTTTCTCAGTGGTGATGCTTTTAAATCTGAACGCTCCATCGATACATCGCGGCCTTTTCGACCTCCTAATCATTTGGACAACAGTTACTCTCCTCCTTCATATGGCAAAAGCCCAGAAACTTCACCTATTTTTGATCGTCAGCCTGCATATGATGAGCCTCTCCCATCGAGCAGATCGGCCGATCGGCTTCCTCCAGCTCCCTGGGATACGACTCAGTCTCCTGCAGCTATTCCACCACCTCCTTCGCGCCACAATCAGAGGCAACAATTTTTTGACCAAAAGCAAGGTTTCCTGGGAAGTTCTCATTCAAGTAGTGGATCCGGTTCCTCTTATGACAGCTTGGTGGGTCACACTCAGAACATGTCTCTGAATCCATCTACCCCAACCAAGGAAGCGAAACAAGAAGATGCGCTCTTCAAGGATCTCGTGGATTTTGCAAAAACCAAGGCATCCTCGTCGTCATCATCCTCGAAACCTAACAGGTCATTTTAAGTAGCGAGCAGCGTCAGATATTGACGACATGTCCTGATACAGGGTTTCAGCTATTTTTCCGATCCCTTTCTCAGATATATATATATATATATATATATATATATATATGTTAGGTAAATAAATTCTTGTGGGGACTTTGGTCGTCATGGTTTGTGTATATGTTTTAGTTGGTTATTTTGAGGTGGAGCTGCTGTTGCTGTATGTACCATTCGGGTGTTTTCAGAGTGTTTATTGTTTGATTGTTAGTATAGTTCATGTTTTGACTTTTCTACCTGGTTGCTACTCTCTGTCTTCTCTCTTTTATCTATCAGAAGTTGCTAACAGGCCTAGCCAAATTATGTCTAAATAACGAGGAATGTTAATTTAAGAGATAAGTACATTAGAAGTCTTAAAACTGTCGGGAAAGTGTAATTAAGTCCTAAAATTTTCAAAAAATACATTGAAGTCCTAAAACTTGTCACGAAAGTGTAATCAAGTCTTAAAATTTTTAAAAGGTGTAATCAAGTTTTAAAACTTATCACGAAGGTACAATCAAGTCTTAAAGTTTGTAATAAAGGTGTAATTAAGTCCTAGAATTTATCAAATTAGTTCAATCAAGATTGAACTAATTTGATAAATTTTAGGACTTGTTTGCATTTTTGTGATAAGTTTTAAGATTTGTTTGGACTTTTTGAAAGTTTTAGAACTCAATTACACTTTCCTAATAAGTTTTAGGACTTAATTGCATATTATGAAAGTTTTAGGACTCAATTGCACTTTCGTGATAAATTTTAGGACTTTGATTGCACTTATTCCTTAATTTAATAAGACCTTTGAACGTGTTCTTGGATAAAGAAAGCAAAGAATACGTCTACTAAGCAGTCTACTGTCTGAAAAGTGTTTGTTTAGCCGTGGTTGGTAATTTTAATGGAGGATGGTAACATTTCACGTTCGATAGCAATTGACGTTAGTAAGTTTCATCATTTTATTGGTAACCTCTTAAATACGTTGGTAATTCCTAATTTTAGTAACTGAAAGTTACTTTTTAACTCTTTAAAACGTTTCATGGTTGCAAATGATCTTAAAAATCCATACGTATAGTTTTTGACAGTTCTGGGGTGTTCAAAATAGCAGAGTTAAATTTTAAATGCTAAAAAGTAAATAAATCTTAAAGTCACTCCATACAATGGGGGCATCTTTCCACTGCTAAAGTTGATGAGGAAAAATGAAAGCTCGGTTTTCTGTATAGAGAATTAGCGGCAAAATGAATTTGATTATCTCTAGAATGCAAGGCCCAGACACATGAGACCCTAGCAGTTGTCCCGCTACTGGAAAAGTACTAAGAAAGTATCAAACTTATTGTGTTAATATCAATTTAGTTCTAAATATTTTATATGTATCAATGTAATCCTAAATCTTTACATTGGTATCAATTGAGTTTATCCGGCCAGTTTAAATTGAAAATTGCTGATATGGACGCCTATTATTTTATGTGGCACAACTGACGTTGATGCAGACATTTTTTCAAATAAATTTTTAATAATATTTTTCCTTTTTTTTCCTTTCTTTTTCTTCTATGGTCTGTGTCGTTAGCTTGCGAGGGTTTGCCTCACCCTTGCCCAGGCAGCCTTGCCAAATTTGGTGAGGGTTAGCCTTTTCGGCGCTTGCCGTCGTGTAGGTGAGGTCGACCCTCGCTCAACCCTTGCCGGCCATGGAAGAAAAAAAATATAGAAAAAAATTTAAAAATATTATAAAAAAATGTTCACGTTAGCGCCAAGCTACACCACGTAAGATATCCGGAGTCCACGTTAGTAATTTCCAACATACATTGGTTGAATGAACTCAATTTCTACCAATGTGAAGATGTTTAGGAATGAATTGATACTACTATAATAGGTTTAGAACTTTTTTTGTTCTTTTTCCGTCTAGCTATAAACGGTATTTGAAAAAACTTTTATTTAATAAATTGAATCTTGAATATGTTCCATGCCAATGTCAAATTGACAACACGAAAATCGAACAACCAAACAAATAGCAACTTAATAATTTTTGAAAAGAAATACCAATGGTCACCTATCCATGGCTTATTTCAAATCTAAGGCATAACGAATCCTACTGCCAACTGATCTATCTAGAGGGCAGCTTTGTTCAAATGTACTACCCAATGGCATGTAAACGTAGAAAATCAGCCAATTAGTATGAACTGGCCATGAGAACCTTCGGCTGATATAGTCACCTATAGCAAATATCTGTCTTTTCCCCCCTCCCTCAATACTACAACCTAGACCGCGGGTAATTGAAGGGATACCCATCTCATCCACTGATAGAATTGGTCTGATTCTATTTTCGAACCAATCAAGATTGATACCGGCGAACAAATTTCTTATTTTTTTTTCCAGTGGATATCAAGCTCGTGGGTACCACAAACAACACTGGGACCACTATTGGCCTAGCGAATGAACATCTTACAATAAAAACTAAAAAGCCGCCCCCTCATAAGACAGTGATGTAAACACAGATATAGTCCGCATCAACTCTGTCCTTGAGCTTTAAGTGTTTTCTGCCTTATTTGATTTGCAGTGTTAAACAATGAGTCAGTAGGGCCTTCGAAGGTGGATTCCACACCATCCGTTGATTTCTTTGGCTAGCATTCCTCCTCTTCTTTTTTTCCACATCATGGATAGTCTATAATCTCATGAACTGCATGATTAGTTTGAGTTATCTGTTTGCCCGGATCAGAACGAGACAGAGCCAAGGGAAGCAGCAACTTGAGTCTATTCCTAGCACTTGCGTAGTAGTACAACCATCCTTTTTAGCTGTTGATCATCGTAGATCCATAATCCATCATTGCTTTTTAGTTGCCATTCTCACTTTTCCTAACGAGGCTCTCGCTTCTTCCTACGAGAGCAAGGAGCAGGATAGATTGGTGGGAGAGAGACATTTTTATAACCAGTTATGCTCTAAGGTTCCCATAGTTCAAGCAAGAATTTCGCATCTCATCCCTTACCTATTAGGCCACCCAGGCCGGTCTTTACCTACTCAAAATAAGTCTCTTCCCATCAAGAGCAGAAAAAAGTCCTCAAAGCTAGTCATAAGCTCATGCAGTTGTCTACCCAATTTTAGCTGGTGTCTATAGCCAGAGCTCTGAAAGCGGGGACTAATATCTTCACCTAGCCAGCCGGTCTTGCTGACTTGGTGAGAACCCTAGGTGTTCAAAGGCAAATATATCTTCATTCGCAGGGATATATAGGAGGTTCTCTTTCTTCTTTTAATAAGTACAACCAAAAGAATCTGAACAATAACCATATGCTTCCTTTAAATGATTCTTTTCCCTATTTTTTGCACACGTGTTGATCCTTGTCTAGAACCAACTTCTTTCATTATTGGGAAAGAAAGTTTGCGATTAGAAATGCATGTATCGAAAGAAAAAAACGGTGCAAGTCAATAGAGGATAAGACGAAAGAAACTTGTTTGAGGTGGTGTGAGGGAAGTACGTACTGTCACCCCTAACATCTCATTGAGAAGATTTGACTTCGACCTGTGGATTCAGCTAAAAAAGGGGCACGAGGAGGTTTAAGAAAGAATAAGAATACTCAAAGGCCCTAAACTAAGCTCAATCGAGCATTTTGCGTTGCCGAAGTGGACAAAGTGTTTAGTTTATTTATAGCACATTCTGAGATTGCAGATAATGCCGGCAACTTACCTTATTTTCATCAAACAAGCTAGGCTAGGCATCACCTTTGTTGTATCTACCACTTGATATGTGATGAGCATATTTCACTCTCCCAATTTTTGTTGCTCGCTCCACCATTTCTTAAATCAGTTTTCTCGACTCAAGAAGTCACAGCAAGCACAGTACAATTTGCACAAACATGAACAAAGAAAATAAAGAAACAACAGGAACGAAGTTGACTAATTCCCACCTAAACTCTTACATGCACATTATTGGGTCGTGCTAAGCGATTTCAGAAAACAAACATAATTAGAAACTCGTAATTTGATTGATATATTATGCAAAAATATATTAGGTATAGAACAATGTGAAAATGCCCTTGAGAGTCTATCTTTGTGACTGGTGAGATCAGATGGAGGTTCCTTAATTTTCACATTCTCGGAAGTTTCTAAGCATCCAGATGAGAAGATAAATGGATGTGTGATACTAACGGCGGTTGTGGTGGCAGCCTTTGAGGAGGTAGCGAAGAGCGAATTTGCTTCCGAGTTTCAAGTGTCGATACAAGAGCGCGAATATCTTCTTCTTGATGCTTCCTCTAACTGGCAGGAACCTCATCATTCTTGCACCGCCCATCGCTCTCTGCGTTGCCGCCGCGAACCTCAGCCTCTCCACCTCCATCTTCTATCTTCTGCTTCCACTGGGGTATTACTCTTTCTTTTGTGTGTGCGTATGTGTGTGCATGAAGCGTCACTGCATGGAGCAACAGAGAACTGTGGAGGGAGGGAGGAACCTTCGTGTCACCTTCATTCAGAGGGGGCTTGAGCGGACAGGGCCAAGTTGCGGCCACTTTTGGGTGTGTGGGCAACGCAACTTCCTACGATGTCCAAGTACTATTGGAGTGACACTTCGGGAGCAATCTTTTCTGTTGCCCTATCCTGTAAAACTATTGTCCAAAACTGTACCTTTTTGGCTATAGTTTTCTCAGGAGAGGGCGAACACTAAACAGGTTTCTATGATATGGGGTATATATTGATGGGGACATGGGCACCGTCTCCTAATCAATTAACTTCTTCGATTTAAAAATGTGCTTGGACATGCCAAGTCCAAAGCATGGTTAGTGTTGGATTACTCCACGTAATCTTCTCTTTGCTTTGTTAATCGTTACGGAAGATATGTGAGAGAGGAAACTAATTACCTCTTGTGCAAACTAAGCTGAATCTTGCGTGCATGAATCTCACGCATATTCACCAAGAACCATCTATTTAGCTATACTCAGTTGGAGAGATTATCTTTGAGCCCGTACTTGCGATCCATTGCATTTACACGTACCCTTAACAAAGAAGTGAGCCTCACGAGAAGTTCATAGGATCCAAGGACTATCGACATGGATTGAGCACAAAATTTGTTGGGTCCATGGGAAAATATGCAATCTATTTCAAATTCGTTCGCAAAACATTTGCCCGGCTGATAATTTTTTGAACTATTGGACAGATATGCTTCTACCGGCCCCTTGCAAAGACAGAGTAGGATAATATACATCAAAATGGAAATTAACGGCTTGCACATAGTATGTTGCTTGTAATAGAAGTAAGATGGTGTCGGCTAGGGTTGTCCTCCGCGGTCACGTCGAAGAAGGCGACTTATCTTATCGGCAATGAATTTAATGCTGCTGATGACAGTAGCGACGATGCTTTGCTTGATGGATCCCCTTCTCGGAGGGACAACGCAGCTACATGGCCTTCGGACTTTCATGGCATCTGATGATCCCCGTGGACTCATCGTTCCCTTTTGATTATCGATGCTATGTGCACGAGTGAGCGAACGGCTTGGTCTCTTTAATCTTGTGTAAGGTTTTATAGTGCACGCCTCCGCGGTGAAGGATGAGATCAGGGAAAGACAGAAGTAGGGCTTAGAGATGAGTCTATTTGGAATTGATTATCATATATATGTCGTTTTCCAACGCGGATTAAGCTAAAACAAAGACAAAGAAGATGAAGAAGAAGAAATCTATATTATTGAAATCTCATCACTCGGCTCACTCGGTGAATGTGTTGCATTATTATTTCGAGTGCATAGTGTTGCCATTTCTTGATAGATTGATGTCATATATATGTTGTTTTCCAATGCGGATTAAACTAAAACAAAGACAAAGAAGAAGAAGAAGAAGAAGAAGAAGAAATCTATATGATTGAAATCTCATCACTTGGCTCACTCGGTGAACGTGTTGCATTGTTATTTCGAGTACATAGTGTTGCCATTTCTTGATAGGGCTAATTCCAAAAAAAAAACACCAACTTTATCTTGAGTGTCAATTTTGATTTGAACTTTTTTTTGTTTCAATAAAAAGCATCAATGTTTACTCGAATCCCAAATCTGGCCTTCATGATATGAAATTTTCAAATTGTTTGGATTAGATTTGAGATTTAAGTGAAAGTCGGTGATTTTTATGTATTCGAATCCTCATATTGGTGTCCAGAAACCCTCCTCATAAAAATGAAAGAATCCTCAGATTAATCTCTGCAATTGCAGGTTGCGTCACAAAAGTACCAACGCAAGATGCACGTTATATGTCGTGTTTGTATAGATTAGCCATCGATGGTGATAGCGCGAAGCCACGTTCCCAACCATTATTTTCCACAGCCGGCCAGCCAAAATTACCCCTTTTTTTTTTCTCTTTTTAATAGATGAAATAAATAATTATTCTACTACTGTCATATAATTGTCAGACAAAAAAGAGGGTATGCTGCAATAAACAACTTCAATAATCATTTTCTTTGGTACTTCAATTTTTTGATAATTGAAAGAATGGAGTAATAACAATAAAAAGCTTGAATCCAACATGAGATGCTCGGACAAATTGTAACTATAAATTTCGGTGCGTGTACTATATACTTATTGCTATACCAGAACATGCGTGAATCAAGCGCATATACAAACAGTTGACTTAATATCAGTAATGGAGTTGAAATGCAAAAGCTCGAGAGAGAGAATGAGATGGAGATAAAAAAAAAGGAAAAGCAAAGAAATCGAATGTGAAGGAATTAATAATGGGTATTTATCATCTTAAATTAATTTTCCAAGTTTTTATAGGCTTGTCCATGTATGAAATATGTTTTGGTAGAAAGATAAAGAGAGGAGTAATTTCTTAAACGCGACAATAACCTGTTTTTCTTCCTTCTTCTTTCCTATAAGTAAAATAAACGAGGGCCATAATCAGCCGGCAGAGTTTCAGCCGGCCAAAGACATTAATTAATCAAATGATGAAGGGAAAATTAGGTTTTTCTCCCCACTTCTCACCAAACTTTGTAAATTCTACCCCATTTTTTCATACCCACATTTTATTTTTCTCCCTCCCCTTTAACCCCAAACAAATCCTCTATTTTACTTCTACGGGCGAAAGTCTTCTGTAGCAGAGAATTACGTGCAAGAAAACAGAAGGGTAAAAAGACTTAAATCTCGATGTTGCTACGATCAATTAATTACATCTAAGATGTAAATCTGTATATGAATTAATACCAAAATTGTGGCACAGGGTGCACACATGAACAACGTAATAGTACTTGAGGAAAGGTTCTCTTTCATTTTTTCGTTTGATAGCACTTCTAATAAAGTTTGTTAGGAAAAAGGACACTAACATCACTATCAATTTTTGCACGGCATCCATTTGGTTCCCCAACTTTTCAAAGGATCGCTTAAGTGTTATAACTTTTGAAAAACATTCAACAAATCTTCAACCACGAAGCCTACATGGCCTTAGTTTAATAGGAGATAGTGATATAAATGATCCATGAACTTTGACTCAACGTGCAATGTGGTCTCTGAATTTTTAATTTTTAATGTGGTCCCTAAACTTTACCTCAATGTACAATGTGGTCCCTGAATTTTTAACTTGATCTATGTGGCCCCTAAACTTATGGTAGATGTTCAATTTAGTCTCTAAACTATGTTAAATTGTTAAATGTTGTCCATTAATTTAAGTTCGACAACAACATTGAACATTTTCATATAGTCTAGGGACTAAATTGATCGTGTACTAAAAGTTCAGGGACCACATTGAACAATTTTAAAATTTAGGGACGATATTGAACATTGAGTTAAAGTTCAGGGTCCACATTGAACAAAATAAAAATTTAGGGGCCACATTACACATTGGGTCAAAGTTCATAAATCATTTGTGTCGTTTTCTTGTTTAATATTAACATATCCCTTGTGGCTTTTTCTAAAGAGACTTAGATCGAAGGTGGCAAAATGAAGCAAATAAAGATCAAACAACATGCCAAACCAGCCCTCAACTACGTTGCAATAGATGGTGAATTAATGGAGGGTCAGTTGCAATCGATGATGAATTAATGGAGGGTGAGTAGATATACATCTCTCTCTTGCTCTCTCCCTCTCTCACTCCTCTAGACAAAGGTTGAAGGTGGGACAAAGGCCACAGCTTGGAGGGAAAAAAATTATGACTTGGAGAATGATGAAGAATCATGAAATAGGGCAAATTGTAGTAATTCATTGTGTTTCGTGAGGTAGATTGTCATTTTTTGTCCACTCACCAACAAAATCAATTTTTCTTTATTCCATTTGATGTGGTTGTCGAGATGAATTTTTGCAATATCACCGTGGGTGATACCACTGCACCAATTAGTATTTGCTATGGTAAGAAGTTTTTTGTTGATGATGAGTGGGCATATATTGATAAAAATGTCGATATTATCCTAATTGACGAGGGTATACTATCATATAAAGAATTTACAAAGGACATAGTGAAATGGCTTGGTTGCATAATAGAGAAATTGCATTATATGATATCTGAAATGAGCTTAAACGAGGATATGAGATTACTACATGACAATGATGGTGTTACAGATATTGTTTACCATTATTTTCATGGTGACAAGGTTTATGTGTATGTTGAGTATTATAATTATGAAGATTAGGACACCGGAGGTATGCAATAAATATGGTTTAGAAAGAGGAGTATATATAACAAGTATTAAACAGAGAGTAGAGGAGACTAAGGCAAGGCATAGAATTAGTGTTGAAGAAAGAGTTGAGAAAATCAGGACTAGGGATAAGGCTGGTGGTGAAGATACACTTGATGAACTAAGCCTCACTTGACTATGCACCTAACCATGCCCTACCCAACCTACTGGGGTGCACAGTCAAGTGATGAAAATGAGGAACTTTAGTGCATTTATTTTACCCAAGTAATGATGATGATGAGAAACTTGCATAGGCAAAGGAACTAGTTAAGGAATATGGGCAAGCACGAATGTGCCACTTGGAAAACTCGATGAAGTTGTAATTAGGGACTAAAGAGCTCCATATTTGATGGTTATGACATATAATATCATGAAAGTGGTGATAATGAGAGTGTTAGATTAGAGGATGAGAATCGATTGGAGTAATTTTGGGTAGAAGGAATAGTAGGTATCCTTCTTATGATCCCAATGTGTGGAATCTTGTATTTTACATATTTATGAAATTTATGATGCAAAACAATTCAAAAATGCCATAGTGAAGTACTCAATTACTAAACATAAGAATTTTGAATTATTTAGAAATACCAAGAATATGTTAGGCAAAGTGTGCCCAAGAGAATTGTCCATGGAAGACATACGGAGCATTGAATAAAAGCACTAGCTCATTATATTAAGTAAATATGGGAGGACCATAATTGTGGCATTATATTTGACAATGAAAGGGAAACTAGTGTATGATTGACCAAGCACTTCTTTAACACCATGCTAGAAGCCAAAGTTCGCAATGAAAAGAGTTAGTGAAGGAGAAACAAGGGATTAGTATTTTTGCAAATTGGTGCAAAAGGGTCGAGTACAAAGTGATGAGTATATTGATAGAAAGCAGCAAGGAAGATTTTGCACAATGAGACTACGCAAGGGAATGTAGGCTTTAGAACGAAGGCAGTAGAGTTTTTGTGAAGGTTGTCAAGAGGTTATTACCTGATTCCTGGATTAAGTTTTTAAAGATGTATTTCTACATTTGTGAATGTGTAAAAAAGGGCTTCTTGGTTGGCTATAGAATAGCGACAATGTTAGATAAATGTTTTTTTGAAGGGTTTATGCAAAGGAGAGGTATTGGGCATCATTGTAAGAGATGGAAATAACTAGATATTTCCACTAGCCTAGGCTATTATGAAGGTGGAGAACAAGAACACTTGGTTCTAGTTTCTCAAATATCATATGGCTAACCTTGGCAAAATTGATGGGGAGGTTGGGAATTCAGGAGTGACCAACAAAATGCAATGTTATTGTGGGATCTATTTTGTTTGTAATCGTAATCACATATTGCTGCTTACAAATATTTGTCAGTTTGAATTTCTTATAGACTTGTTCCAGCATTAGCTCAATTGATGAAATATGTTGAGCATAGAATGTGTGCAAGCCACATATGCAAATAGGGCCAAGAAGTATCATAATGATAAAGTGTGGAAGCAATTTTGGCTTATTACAAGGAGCACCAACATGGTGGATTCCAAAATTCACTCATAGGCTCTATTGGCCATCACAACTAAATGCTATCAAGCACTCTGCTGTAAAGAAGCTAAGAACTGGTGTAGAGCTTTCTTCAATGAAAAATTCGAGTGTGATATTTTATATAACAACCCGTGCAAAGCATTCAATTGCATAATTGTAAAATTCGTGCGCAAATCAATCATCATTATGCTTAAAGACATCAGAATTATGGTTGTGACTAGGCTATAAAGACAGAGAGATGAATGTGCAAAATGGACTGGATAGTGTGGTCCTAGTTTGCCAAGAAACTAGATGAGAATATGATTGCTAATAGGTTATGTTGTCCAATTTGAGATGGGGACGAGAGATATAAGATCATGAATAATGATGATAAGCATGTTGTCCAACTGGAAAAGATAAGGTGTTACATGTCGAGCTTGGCATGTAACTGAAATACCATGTGCACATGCCATTTGTACCATCTTGCATAAGCATCACAATTCTGAGGACCACCTAGACGACTAGTGCAAGACAAGCAATTAATGTTTCACTCCAATTCATGATGCATCCCATTAGAAGTAAAAAATTTTGAGAGAAAAGAAATCATGAAATCCTTGACCATTTGCCATTGGAAAAACAACTTGGCAAGGCAAAAAGGAAAATGAAATTGCAAAAAACTAAGGTTATAGATAACAGGATGATCAGGGCTGATGGAAAAATTAAGTATTCACTCTGCCATAAGGAAGTGAACAATTAAGTTGGATGTTCATCTAAGAAGTAGCAACAATAGGAGATAATATAGGCTAATAATGCAAGGGCAAGTGAGAGGACAACGAAAACCAATTAATAGAGGAACTTAAGTGGTCATTTTAAAAAAAATTCTAGCATTGAAATGATCACCCGTGAACTTGTGGAACTTATTCCGTCCTTTAGCCCCATACACAAGATCACCAAAACTTAGGTAGAAGTACTTCAAACTTAGATCCTTAACCAATAGTTACATCATAAAGCACCATTTCAACAGTTTGCTGGAGCAAATTGATTTTACATTTGAGCAAGAAAATACCATTTCTAGCACCAAAAGTTTCTTCCATACCTTAAACCATATTACACATAAGTCTTCCTACACCATACCTTAGATTCCAAAAACTAACATACAATATTCCAATACAACAACACATTTCAACCTTCTT
This sequence comes from Syzygium syzygioides, assembly GCA_031216285.1. Taxonomy (NCBI): domain Eukaryota; kingdom Viridiplantae; phylum Streptophyta; class Magnoliopsida; order Myrtales; family Myrtaceae; genus Syzygium; species Syzygium syzygioides. The sequence goes on along the minus strand of CM062247.1, from coordinate 42,026,846 downwards.
CAACTCTGGTAGACTTGGTAGCTTCTTCTCATCACTTACGTTATATTCGAGCAAAACATAGGCCAAATCACAACAACACAACAACAACACAAGTAACACTCGATAAATTTTTCTTTCAATTTTCATCCTTGAAATTTCCTTCTTCAAATAGCTGGCTAGAAATTCTAGACCCTTGATTTCTATTTGCATTAAGTCAATGTCGTCCAACTCATCTTTCAATACAGAAAAAGCTTGATGTCCTCCTTCAAGTAGCTCCAAATCACCTCTCTTGCTCAAACGGAAAATTTTGCATCGACAACCCACTTGAATATCTATTTGAATTCTTCTATAAACCTGGCACATCCATGAAAATCGTCTCTCGAGATTCAATTTTGTTCGAGTTGTTCTTTTAAGAGTTATAAGGCCATAATAGCAATAATATCCACCTTCGTCTTGGGGAAGAGCCCAACTTTGTTGAGAAGATTGTGAATTGCTATTCTTGTTCGTGCTCTCCATTGCAAATATCAAAAGCAACTTCTCGATGACTTGCAATTTTTTCATTTGCAAATGAAAGTGGGGTCTAGGGTTTTCGATTGGAACCTAATTTAGCCCCAAATTGTCGATTTGGAGCAAGAAAAGGGCTCAAATGACGTCAATATATACATTTTTAATGCCATCATTTTCCCGGCGAGCCATGTTGGATGGGATTAATGCCATGTAGGATTTTTAGATAAGGGAAATAATCGATGTCACTCAAGTTTTTTCTTTTTTTCTTCTTTAAGTTATGACACTTAAGTAATTGCTTAAAGAATTAAGGTACTAAAGAAAGTATCTCATGATAATTTTGACATTCCTGTTTCTTCATATGAACTTTTGGTGGAATGGCAAAGGCATTTGTCATTGAAATGCACATGAAAATTTGCATATTGCCTTTACTCGTCATCTTACTCTTTGAGGTTATGCATAGTAGAAACCACTTCGTGCATGATTAAAGAGACAATTTACTTGATAATTAGCTTGATGCATGATCATCCAATGCATGAACAACTGTCTCTATTCCTAAGTGGAGACTCCTGTTGGAAAAGTACATCTAAACTCATAAAATCAAAAGATATTTTAAAGATATTGAAACTCTTTTTTTAATCATGGCCGGCGAGAAGAAAAAATAAAATATTCCATTGACGTTTGAAGAAATGTTGTGAGCTGATCAGTTAAAAGTTACTTTAGGAAGGACTTTGATGTGTTGTCTTTATATGGGGAGAAGATGCTGACCCCATGATTAATAATCCATTCATAAATGTTTTTACTCATTTTTTATGGGTTTGTTATGACCATGTCTGATTTATGCCATCATTCTGCCTCACTTTTTTTTTATAATATTAACGACGTGTTTGAAACTTTTTAAACACTTGATTAATCCTCACCTTAACATAACTTTTTTATTTTTTACAAAATCTGAAAATATCTTGACATATTCAGGTTTGCGCTCCTAAAGTGGCCCTAGAAGAATGTGCAAGTTTTTAATTCAAAATAAACACTAGATCAATTTTTAGAGTTATCTTTTGGTGACGTTATTTGTATCGAGACTATATTGTTTCGAAAGCTAATAAAGATTAAAAAAAAATGCTTCGCTATAAAAAGTTTGATTCTTTACTCTGATTTGATCTTATTAGTTTGTGAATAGTTATAGAGATTTAGGGTTAATCGGTAATGAATATACATGGCAATGTCTCAGATTAGTTTGATTCTTTACTCTGATTTTGACCTTGTTAGTTCAATATGACCGACTTGCTCAAATATCCCAAATACAAAATGTCACACCACTGAATGCACCAATTTTCTAATGTACGTTGCCCCCAAGAGTCTCAACTACAATAATTAAAGTGGCCCTTCAGATAATATAGGTTGAATTGGATCTTGGGCTATATAACTCAATATAACTCTCCATTGCCATTGAGGAAAAGGCTGAACTAAACGAGGATTGAATCGATAAGGCTGAGCAGATGAGAAAACTGGCAAACATGAGGCCCATTTTAAAGGAGCTCATCATCCTTAATTCAAGTAACAGTCCCACGTAGCTCCAGCTCCACACCCTCAACTAAGAGGGATAAAAAAAGGCGGGAAACAAAAACTGTGAAACTCTGCGTTCATGATTTCAGATTGGGAAGCTAGTTCTTCTTTCAAGTTAGATTTTTTGAGCAAGAAATACATTCAGCTGCTGGCCTAAGGATATTAAAGAAATGGACGAAAATTGCACCAGATTTTCACCATCTCCAGTTAATCGATTGAGTTAGCTGCAAATGAATTAGGATTTAATAATCATAGTTATATGCCATCTGACCATTTCATCTACAATGAAGTTTCTCCGAAATGGTACTGATCAACTGAGTCATTCTTTGCTCTCTGTACGAAAATTGAGTTGGGCTTTTAGAGGGGGCCATTGTCATTGTGTTGCCTGCACGTTTATAGAAGGAAGACAGAGAGCTTGGAAAATTTATTTTGCTGTTGTATGTGGATGATATGCTGGGTCTAGCATGATGGAGATCTACTGACTGAAGCACCAGTTGTCAAAGGAGTTTGAAATGAAGGACTTGGAAGCAACGAATTCTTGGGATGAGAATCATGCAAGATAGATTTCAAGCAATTTTAAAGTTGTCTCAAGGAAAGTATGTTGAGAAGGTGCTAAACAGATTCCGAGCTCAGAATGTAACATCTAGCAACACTCCTTTAGGAAGTCACTTCAAACTCTTGAAGAAGTAGACACCAATGACGGATGAGGAGCTTGGACTACATGATTAAGGTGTCTTATGCATCAGCTGTTGGCACTTTGATGTATGTTATGGTGTTTACCAGACCAAACATGGCTCATGCTGTGGGAATTGTGAGTAGATATATGGCTAATCCAAGACAAAAGCATTGGGAAGTTGTAAAGTGGCTTTTAAGATACTTGAGAGATACTTTAGGTATGACCCTTTGTTTAATGAAAAATAGGGCGGCTTTACAAGGCTTTGTTGATGCAGATCTTGATGGTGACTTAGACAATAGGAAGATTGCCTCGAGTTATGTTTTTACCTTAGGTGGCACTACCCTTAGTTGGAAATCTACACTTTGAATTATGTGTCCCTCTCAAATACTGAAGTGGATTTTACTATATATGAAGTTGGTAAATAAATAATTTGGTTGAAAAATATTCTGAAGAAGATAAGCAAAGAGCAAGATAGCAGTGTTCATTTCAGTGATTGTCAAAGTGCTATTTATCTTGCAAAGAATATTGTCTTTTGCTCAAGGACAAAGCACATTGAGTTGAGCTATCATCATGTTCGTTGATTGATGATGAAATGTTGTCATTGAAGATGATTCTTGGGGTGAAGAATTCAACAAATATGGTAATCAAGACTGTCCCCACTGAGAAATTAAGGTTGTGCACCTTTATGGTAAGTGATGAGGAGGCCGTTGCATTAGGATAATTTGGGTTACAAAGACAAGTAAAGACTAGGGAAAATGACACAAATGGTTTTTGAACTTTGGCCCAATGTGCAATGTGATCTCTAAATTTTTAATTTATTCAATATGATCCCTGAACTTTAGCTTAATGTGCAATGTCGTCCCTCAACTTTCAATTTTTTCAATGTGGTCCTTGAACTTTTTATACATGTTTAATCTAGTCCTTGGATTGTATGAAAATGTTCAATGATGTTCTTGAACTTGAATTAATAGAAGAATAGCATTGGATATTTTTATATAATTCAAGGACTAACTTGAACATATACCAAAAGTCTAGTGATCACATTGAACAAATTAAAAGTTTAGGAAAGACACTGTATATTGGGTTAAAGTTCAAGTATTATATTGAACAACTTAAAAATTCATGGACCACATTGCACATTGGGTCAAAGTTCATGGACTATTTGTGTCATTTTCTGTAAAGACTATGAGAGACTATTGTTGTTTTGAAGATTAGCCTCTAAACTCCAAGTGGGAGATTGATGTAGTTGTGAAGTTTGATAGAGAAAAACACTATTAAAGCAAAGAGGAAAGTATTGCTGCTAAGACTATACATATAGTTTCCACCATAACTTTGTATACCCTATATTTTTGCTATATATTTGGGCAATTTCTCTTGTAATTGTAATTTGAAACTCGTACCGATACTGATGGTGAAAAGATTCCTAGTGGCGGCATTATGGTTTTTCCCTATATGATTTTGAAAGCATTTTTCACATAAAAATTTGCTTGTCTTCTTCTTTTATTTCTTCTCTTTTACTTTTGCGTTCCTTATAAGTATTTAATTAATTAATAGCACATTTTGGCAATGGTGATTAATGCCTGCAACTTACCTTATTTTCATCAAACACGTGAGGCTAAGCATCACCTTTTGTTGTATTTACCACTTATTATGTGATGAGCTTATTTCACTCTCCCAATTTTTGTTGCTTCCTCCACCATTCTTCAATCAATTTTGTCCACTCAAGAAGACACAACAAACACAATACAATCTGAAACCTAAAATTGCAAAAACATATCACGAACAAAGCAAATAAAGAAACAAAAGGAACGAAGTTGAGTAGATCCCACATAACTCTTACATTCACATTACTGGGTAGTGCTCATCGATTTTAGATAACAAACATGATTGGAAACTCGAAAATCTAGCGATATATCATGCCAATATTATAAGGTATAACAAATGTGAAAGTGCCTTGAAAGCCAATCTTGGTGACTGGTGAGATCAGATGGATGTTCCTTAATTTTCACATTCTCTTAAGTCTCTAAGCATCAAGATGAGAAGAAAAATGGATGTCTAAGACTAACGGTGGTGGTGGTGGTGGTGGTGGCAGCTTTCGAGAAGGTAGCGAAGAGAAAACTTGCTTCCAAGTTTCAAGCTTCGAAACAAGAGCGTGAATATCTTCCTCTTTATGCTCCCTCTAACCGGCGGAAACCTCACCATTCTTGCACTGCTCATCACTGTCTGAGTCGCCGCTGCTAGCCTCGGCCTCTTCAGCTCCATTTACATCTTCTGCTTCCACTGCGGTATCACTCTTTCTTACTTTTGTGTGTGTATGTGTGTGCATGAAGCGTCACTGCATGGAGAAACACAGAAATTTGAGGGAGGGAGGAACCTTCGTGTCACATTCATGCCAGAGGGAACTTAAGTAACTTCGTAATTTGTCCAAGCGCTACTGGAGTGAGTGACCCCTTCGGGGCAATCTTTTCTGTTGCCCCGTCATGTACCACTGTCCAAACCTGTACCTTCGGTTACAGCTTTCCCGGGAGAGGACGAACACAAAACAAGTCTATGATACGGCGTTTTATGTCGATAGGGTCACGGGTATCGAATCGTCTCCTAATAAATTGGCATGTTCGATTTAAAAATGTGCTTGGACAAGCTAAGTCCAAGGCATAGTTAGCGTGGGATTACTCCATGTAATCCACTTTATGCGTTGCTAATAGTCACGGAAGATAAGTGATAGAGGAAACTAGTTACCTCTTTTGCAAACTAAGCTATATCCCGCATGGGAGGAGAAGTGTCAGAAAAGTCCTAAACCTATTGCGTTAGTGCCAATTTAGTTCTAAACATTTTAATGGTGTCAATTTAGTTATAAATCTTTTGATACAGTGTCAATCTAGTCCTTCCGGCTAATTTTGGCCAGATATTACTAACGTGAACAACTGTTAATAATATTTTAATATCTTTTGAATTATTTATTTATCTAATTTTTTTTTCCTTCCCTTCCTTCTTCCTCTAGCCAATCACTGGACCTTGGCTACCTGCTAGAGGCCAAGGCTAGCGAGGTCAACCTCAATAGTCAATGGTGAGGCTCGACCTCACCGGATGGCCGTGAAGGCGAGGCTCAAGCCCTCACCCATGGCCGGCAAAGGCGAGCCTCGCTAGTGGCCTGCGAGGTTCAACGACAAGCTAGAGGAAGAAGGAAGGGAATGGGAAAAAAAAGAAATAGAAATAGAAAGAAAAGGAAAAAGAAAATAATAAAAAAATAAATCGAAAAAATATTTAAATATTATTAAAAGTTGTCCATGTAGGCCGGCTGCCTTCCACGTCAGTAATATCCGGTCAAGATTAGTTGGACTGGCTGAATTGGTACTAGGTCAAAAGATTTGAGACTAAATTGGCATTATTAAAATATGTAAAACTAAATTGGCATCAAAGTAATAGGTTTAGGATTTTTTTGACACATTTCCCTCGGCAAAAGTACACCACAAGTGCCATAACTTGTGTACGGCGATCACTTTGGTGCCATAACTTTTTTTCGGATCACTTTGGTGCCAAAATCGGAGAAAAAAGATCACTTTAGTGCTAATTTGGCCGGAAATGCTGATGTGGCATTTTTTATTAATTTTTGACGCCCACGTGGCTCGCCGGAGGCTGAGTCAACATGTACAGTCAGCATTGTTTATTTTAAATAATTTTTTTCAACGTGTACAGTCACTATTTTAAATTTTAACTAATTTTTTTGCTTTTTTTTTTCTTCTTTCCTTTTTCTTTTCTATTTTTTTCACCCCTCGCCGGCCGGCCACCGGCGAAGCCCGGGAAGGGCTGGAAGAGGGCGGCCTTGCCCATGGCCGGTGAGGGGCGGCCGACCCTCGCCAGGGACGGGCGAGGGCTACCGTCGCCAGCCCAGGCGAGGGCTGCCCTCGCCCGACGCCGGCGAGGGTCGCCCTCGCCAGATCCGGCTCGGCGACCCTCGCCGGCGTCAGGCGGGGGCAGGGAAGCCCTCGCCTGGGCAGGCGAGGGTCGCCCGAGCCGAATCTGGCGAGGGCGACCCTCGCCGGTGTCGGGCGAGGGCAGCCCTTGCTTGGGCCGGCGAGGGTCGCCCTCGCCTGGGTCGGCGAGGGTCGCCCTCGCCTGAGTCGGGCGTGGGCGACCCTCGCCCGACGCCGGCGAGGGTCGCCCGAGCCGGATCTGGTGAGGGCGACCCTCGCCGGTGTCGGGCGAGGGCAGCCCTCGCCTGGGCCGGCGAGGGTCGTCCTCGCCTGGGCCGGCGAGGGTCGCCCTCGCCTGAGTCGGGCGTGGGCGACCCTCGCCGGCGTCGGCGAGGGCAGCCCTCGTCGGCGTTGGGCGAGGGCGACCCTCGCCTGACGCCGGCGAGGGTCGCCCGAGCCGGATCTGGCGAGGGCGACCCTCGCCGGCGTCGGGCGAGGGCAGCCCTCGCCTGAGTCGGGCGTGGGCGACCCTCGCCCGACGCCGGCGAGGGTCGCCCTCGCCTGGGCCGGCGAGGGCCGGCCTCGCCCATCGCCGGCGAGGGTCGGCCGCCCCTCGCCGGCCATGGGCAAGGCCGCCCTCGCCCAGCCCTTCCCGGGCTTCGCCGGTGGCCAGCCGGCCACCGGCAACCGGGCGGTGAGGGGTGAAAAAAAAAAGAAAAGAAAAAAAAGAAAAAGGAAAGAAGAAAAAAAAAGCAAAAAAAATAGTTAAAATTTAAAATAGTGACTGTACATGTTGAAAAAAATTATTTAAAATAAAAAATGCTGACTGTACATGTTGACTCAGCCTCCGGCGAGCCACGTCGGCGTCAAAAATTAATAAAAAATGCCACGTCAGCGTTTCCGGCCAAATTAGCACCAAAGTGATCTTTTTTCTCCGATTTTGGCACCAAAGTGATCCGAAAAAAGTTATGGCACCAAAGTGATCGCCGTACACAAGTTATGGCACTTGTGGTGTACTTTTGCCCATTTCCCTCGCTTGCCTAAAGCTCATGCACATTCACCAAGAACCATTCATTTCGAGAGATTATCTTTGGAGCCCATACGTGCGATCCTTCTCATTTATACGTGCCCTTGCCGATGAAGTGAATCTCGCTCGAAGTTCAAATGGTCCGAGGACTATTAACATGGGCTGAGCTCTGACTTTGTCATGTCCATGGAATAATATCGCAATCTCTTTCTGGTTTGGTGGCGAAACATTTTCCCGGCCCTTGCAAAGACAGAGAGCAGGAAAATACACACCAAAATGGAAATTAAGGGCTCATACATTATTCATGGCTTGTAATAAAAGTGCGACGGTGTCGACTAGGGGTGTCCTCCGCGATCGCGTCGAAGGAGGTGACTCATCTTGCTGGCGATGAATTTAATGCCGCAGACGAAGCCAGCGACGATCCTTCGCTTGACGGATCCTCTTCTCGGGGGGGACAATGAAGCTACGCGCCCTCTGGATATTCGTGGCATCTGGCGATCCTCGTGGACTCATCGTTGTTCTCTGCTTGATTACTTACGCGATTTACATGAGCGAAGGGCTTGGGATGTTTCCATCTTTCCATCTTCGTATGAATGTTTTATAGAAGACGCCCGACGCGGTGAAGGATGCGAGTAAGAAGCTACGCCTAGGGAGAGACAAAAGTTAGGCTTAGAAATGGATCGAGGTAATACTAATATGTGATTGCAACGGGGATTAAACTTATGTGTGTCAGCTAGAGACTTAATTTTATTAAGATATCATCGCTCAACAGTCAACTCACTCGGTTTAACGTTGGACGACCCGCCATAACGGGATAGAAACAGAAAATTCCTGCGAAAACGAGGTTGCATTGATGCTTATCGTTACGTTCTCTTGATATGATGACGAGAAGTGTCCCCCGGACATAACAAAATATTCTTTTTCCCTTCTTTATTACTGAAGTCAATGTTCACTGGACCGTCGGATAAATCGGTAATGCGTGCAATCGCAGGTTGTGTCACAAAAGTTTCAACGCATGATGCTCGTTTACAAGTCGTGTTTTCCACAGCCGGTCATCCGAAATGACCCGTTTTTTGTCTTTTTTATCGATGAACTAACTAATCAGTCTTCCCTTCTATCACATAATCGACAGGAAATTGCCAAAAAAGTCCTAAACCTTTTACATTAGTGCCAATTTAGTCCTAAATCTTTTTTTGGTGCCAATTCAGTCCTAAACCTTTTGTATTGGTGCCAATTTAGTCCTAAACCTTTTTTTTGTGTCAATTCAGTCCTAAACCTTTTAAATTAGTGCCGATTCAATCCTAAATCTTTTGTTTTTGTGCCAATTTAGTCCTTCCGGCAGTCCTAAACCTTTGCATTGGTGCCAATTTAGTCCTAAACATTTTTTTGTGTCAATTCAGTCCTAAACCTTTTAAATTAATACCAATTCAGTCCTAAACCTTTTATTTTTGTGCCAATTTAGTCCTTCTGGCTAATTTTGATCGGAATTTGTTGACGTGGACGCCTGCCGGTCGACGACCGGTCACCGGCACCGACGTTGACAACTTAAATAATATTTTAATTTTTTTTGAATTTGAATTTTTTTCCTTTTTTTTCTTTTTTTCACTTTTTTTTTGTTTGTCCTTCCTCTGGCCGGTCACCGGTCCGGCAACCAGCCAGAGGCCAGCGAGCTCGACCTCACAGGCCACTAGCAAGGGCGTCCTCACCCGGCGAGGCCGAGCATCACCTAGCCACCGACGAGGCCCAACCTCGCCGGATCTGGCGAGGGCGAGCCTCGCCCAACAACCGGCGAGGCCCGACCTCGCTAGATTCAGCGAGGGCGAGCCTCGCCATGGTCAGCGAGGCTCGACCTCACCGGATTTGGTGAGGTCAGGCTTCACCAGCGACTGGGCGAGGCTCGAGCCCTCACTGGAGGCTGCGGCGAGGGTGAGCCTCGCCATGGTTGGGCGAGGCCCAACCTCGCCGGATCTGGCGAGGTCGGGGCCTCACCGGCAGCAGGGCGACGCTTGACCTCGTCAGGCGAGGCCGCCCTCGCCAGTGGCCGGTGAGGTTGAGCTTGCCGGCCTCTGGCCTCTGGCTAGTCGTTGGAGGAAGGAGAAACAAAAAAAAAAAGTGGAAAAAAAAGGAAAAAAATAAAAATTCAAACAAAATATTATTTAAATTGTCCACGTCGGCGCCGGTAACTGGTCACCGACTGGCAGGCATCCACATCAGCAAATTTTGGTCAAAATTGGCCGGAAGGACTAAATTGGCAAAAAAAACAAAAGGTTTAGGACTGAATTGGCACCAATTAAAAGGTTTAGGACTTAATTGGCACCAAAAAAAGGTTTAGAACTAAATTGGCACCAATGTAAAAAGTTTAGAACTGAATTGACACCAAAAAAAGGTTTAGGACTAAATTGGTATTAATACAAAAGGTTTAGGACTTTTTTGGCACTTTTCCCTATAATTGATAGACCCCAAAAAAAGGGGTATACGGAAGTCAACGATGTATTTCTAGGGAGTGGTACTATGGTAAACAACTTCATTGCCAGAATGTACAAGTGGATATTCCGATCTATAATCTCATGTCTCTAAATTTTAACTCAATATGTAATGCGATTTATGAACTTTTAATTTGTTTTATGTAGTTCACAAACTTTAACCCAATATGCAATATGATCCCTAAACTTTTGATACAGTTTAAACTAGTCACTGGACTATATAAAAATATTCAATATTGTACCATATTGAATAAATTAAAAATTTAGGGACTACATTTTACATTGGATAAAGTTTAATGATTATATTAAATAAATTAAAAATGCAGAGACCATATTACACATTGGGCCAAAGTTCAAGGACCATTTTGCCATAAAATTTTATAGGATTACTACTAATTATTCTAAAAGTTTAAGTTATTAGATGAAGATACGCTTTAATATTCAAATACTGTAACACTCCTTTTCATATGTATGCTAGAATGTGGCCTATTACTAAGCGTGAAAATTTATACAAGAGAAGCAAATAAGGGGTGTCGAGAAATTCGAACTCGGGTCAATCTTCTCTAATACCACATAAAATTTTGTGGGATTATTGCTAACTGTTTAAAAATATTATGTAGCTTAATGTTTAATTTTCTAATCCATAATCAATGAAATATTGGAACATACTAGAATCGAGTGCACATGCAAGCATATTCCTTTATATTAATAATGAAGTTGAAATGAGAGAGAGAGAGAGAGAGAGAGAGAGAGAGAGAGAGAGAGAGAGAGAGAGAGAGAGAGAGAGAGAGAAGCAAAGAAAATGATGTTATGGAAATAATGGGTATTTAAGATACGTTTGTCCATGTATGAAGTATGGGAAAAAGCCATCCAAAATCTCAAACTATATCGTCGTAACACATTTACTCTAAATTTTTTTGTAACATAAAAAACCCTAAAATATGCCCATTATGACACATTTTTCCAAAAATTTTCATTGTAACATAAAAAAATCCAAATTTATACTTATATGACACATTTATTTTCAGCCAAAATAATATTGTTTTTATTTCGCTTAAGTCATATGGACATTATGTCAATATCGAGCTTTCTAGCGTTCAAATAGGTAAATTTTTAACAGTGTTTATTGACGGAAAGTAAATATATCACATAAGTACAAATTTGAGATTTTTGATATCTCAGAAAAAAGTTTATAGTGAATGTATCATAATGGGCATAATTTATAGTTTTTTGTGACTTTTACCCATGAAGTATTTATTGGTAGCAGGAATTTTATTGAAAGGAAAGAGAGGAGTAATTTCTTAACACAAGAATAACTAGCTTTTGTTGTTGTTCTTCTTCTTTTTTGTTCTTAATCTATGTCTTCTCTATCTCTGTCACTTTTATTCTACTTCTAATAAACAGTCGGAGTCGAGCTTTACACCTAAAACTACACGTTCTCACCCCACCCATTTCCTTTACTGCTGGGCCTTCTTCTTCCTTTTTCAAAAGTACATTTTATGAGGGCCAAAATCGACCAGCATAGTTTCAGCCACCAAGAGAGATCAATCAAATGATGGAAGGAAATTAGGTTTTTCTCCCCCACTTTTCACAAAAAAATTCCCTCTCTTATTTTCCTCCCTCCCCTTCTTCCCCAAACAAATCCTCAGTTCTCCGTTGACTTCTATGGGCAAAAGTCTTGTGTAGCAAAAACTTACATGTGAGAAAACAAAAAAGAATCGGACTTCAATCTCGACACAGCTACGATTCATTGATTACAACTAAGATGCGAATGAGATCATGCATTTCACCAATAAATGGATGGGTCGAGATTGATAGGCACATTGAATACCAAAATCGAGGCACAGGGCACACATATGAACGAAGTAATAGCAATTGAGTACATAATCTTCTTTCATTTCATTGTATCTTCTCATTTTGATTTAGTTTCGTTATCGTTATAGGAACTTTATACTTGGGATGGCAGAAGCACGTCTTTGAAGTCCACATGAAAATTTGCACGTTGACTTTACTCCTCAAATTGTTCTCTTTGGTTCATGCTCCGTGGAAACCATTTTGAGAATATGATTAGAGAAATTTAGTTTTACTTGGATTATTAGCATGACGTGGGCTATGGATTCTTTATCGTGGCCGGCGGCAAGAAAAGTAAAAGTTATTGCATTGATGTAGGAGGCAATGTTAATTTCGTTATGAGCTGATCAGTTAAGAGTTACTGTACACGTAGGACTCTGATATGTATTTTGTCTTTTGTATGGTGACAAGATGTCCACCTCAAGATTAATAGTCCACATATATATGTTTTTACTCATTTTAAATGGGCTTTATTCCAAAAATTTATGATTTATATTTATACCATCTCTCCGTGACACTTTCTTTTTAAAATATGAATGAGGTGTTTGGGACTTTTGAGCACCCGCTTAGTTCCCACCAAAAAGTGCTCGAGATACACAAGTCGGTGCTCGTGGTGTGACCTGGGATACGCAAGTGTGGCGATTCAAACTCAAGTCTTGCAAGGAGATCGAATACGCTTACCACTTAATCACTTTCTTAGAGTTGTCTTGACCAATATCAAGACTATTTTGTTTCGAAAGCCGAGAAAATTATCCAATAAGTCCTAAAACCATAGTTAAGGCAGCCAATTCAATCTTAAAATATTTCAATTGTACCAATTTAATCTTAAACCTTTTAACGATTTGCTAATTTAGTCTTAAACCTTTTAATGATTTGACGATGTAGTTCTTTAGTGATTTCTAGCTAAAATTACCCAGAATGACTACATTGTTAAATCATCAAAAGATTTAAGATTAAATTGACAATTATCAAAATGTTTGTGACTAAATTGTCATAATTGAAATGGTTAAGATCGAATATGCCGCCGTACAATATAGTTTGGACTAAATCGGTACAACTTGAATGTTTATGACTAAATTAGCCACCGTTCAATAGATTTAGGACTTTTTGGTTAATTATCCCTCCGAAAGCCAGTAAATACTTTTAGAAAATTGCTTTGCTGTAAAAAAGCTTGAATCTTGATCTTACTCGTTTGTTAATAATTGTAGAGTTACTAAGGTTAATCCCTTAATTAATGTACAAAATGATGTCTCAGATTCAGTACTTGAATATGACCAACTTCTTTGACTATCCCGAATACATGTTGTCACACCTCTTAATGCTCCAATTTTCTAAACTGGGACATTGCCCTCAAGAGCCCAACTCCAATAACTAATGTGTCCTCTCGCAGAACATAGGTTCAACTGGATTTAGGGCTGTTGCCATTGAGGACAAGGCTGAACCAAACGAGGATTGGACCAATAAGGCTGAGCTGATGAGAAAACTGGCAGATAACAGGCCCAGTTTACAGGAGCCCATTACCCTTAATTTCAAGCAACAATCCCACATACCTCCAGCTCAAGCTCCAGCTCCACACCAAAAGATAAGGGGGATAAACGCGCCAAATAAGGGGGAAAAGGGCTCGCGGAGAAACAACAAATTTGAAACTCTGCGTTCATGATTTCAGATTGGGAATCTAGTTATTCTTTTTTGTACATTCTTTAAGCAAGAAATACATTCAGCTGCTGGCCTAAGAAAATGAAATAAATGGGTGACAATTGCACCAGATTTTCAACATTTCCAGCAAATTGAATGAGTTAACTGCAAATAAATCAGGATCAAAAAATCATTGTCAAATGCCGTCTGACCTTTATAACTTCAATGAAGTTTCTCCGCAATGTTACCAATCAGCTGAGTCATCCTCTGCTCGATGTGTGAAAATTGAGTCGAGCTCTTAGAGGGGGCCATTGGCACTGTGCTGCCTGCACATTTACAGAAGGAAGGCAAAGAGAGCTTGGAAGATTGATTTAGGGCCTCTCCACTTTCTAGGCACAGGGGATTCATCATTGCTTCCAGTCAGAAATCCTTGAATTTGTTCTCTCTGTTTTCCACAATAGATGGCCAAAAGTACATAATATTTAGAGGGCAAAAATCCTACACAAGTTTTGTCAATAAAAGGCCTTAAAACTAATCCATCAAATGGAGAGAATGACGAATATAGAGGGCAAAAGATAGAAGACGTACAGTGTCATTCCCCTTCAGAAGAGCAATAAGGACTGTTTCAAACTTTGAATTGATTATAAAGAACTAACATAAAAAAGGCTGAAATACAAAACTTTGACCGCTGCACAAAAACACTAAAGCACAAGCTCATTGGGTGGTGCCTAATGAGCCTGAGATTTCAGGGTAAACAGATTTTGGGCAATAATTGATTATTTCCTCCAATCTGCGCTGGACAATGCTTCTGCGCAATATGAAACGTGAAAACCTAAACCTGATGCAACTATATATCACTCCAAACAGATGCATGTCTCTGACCGATCAGAATGCAGCTATACTAATGGTAAAAGCAAGGATGAGAAAGTATAAAAATATTACCCGTGCAGCATCCTTGAGAGGCCCCCAGCATTCAATGCAGTTGTACTTTTGAGAACTCGAATGGAAGTAAACCCATACCAGAGCATCCGTTAGCTCTGGATGATCTCTGAAAAGTAATGCATCCCCATGCAACACAGCTTCGAGTACCTAATTCAAATGGAAAGGGAGATCCTGTTCATTGTCATCCTGAAATTAAACGTTATCGATGTATACTACTGTTTAAAAAGAACAAAATCTCTCTGGAAGGAAAAAAAATATATAAGCATCTTCATGCACACGTGGCAGAGGAAAAAAAGTCATCGATGCATACAAATAGTTCTCATATGCATTTTCTTGTGATTGTAAATGATTTAGCATGATATGCAAATCATTTAGAGGTGAACACAGAGTAGATAATTACCAGAGGCATCTCCTTGGAGAAAATGTGGTATCTAAACTCAGCAGCAAGGTCTAACAAGGGATTTGGACCACTAACAAAGCAATGAATGTGCAGACACATCTCCTTGTTGACTGACTTCCACTCAGCAACCACATCATCCTTTTCGTACCATCCTCTTAACTGGCATCAAGGCAAGCAAAATTGAGCTCACAGAAATGCAATTCAGTTAACAATAAAAAGTTTTCAATAGATGTTGAAAATGTCTAAGTGTCACATTCAACGAAAATTCTGATGAGAATCCTCTGGATTGTGTTTGTTCTGTTGCTGAGACAGGAGAGGTAAAAAATATTTGCAAAGAGAAAGTATATACCTGATCAAGACTGATGACATTGGAGATGGTCAAAGTCAGATTGGCGGTGAAGTCACAGTGAGATAAGATGTAAGTTCTTGGGATGATTCCAGAATAATTATCAGACTCTCCTACCGTAAAATTGACTTTTAACTTTGAAGCTTCAAATCTTGCTGGAGGGACCATAAGCCTAACGGCCTACGAATTCAGAGAATATCAGAACGAGCAGAGCAAAATGTTTAAAGCATGAATGACCATCAGATGGTTAAAGCACGAATTCATTCATACTCATGAATGGTTCACTCAGATGGTTAAAGCATCACATGTCTCGAGCAGAGCAAAACATCTCTCAGGGAAGAAGGATACCCAGACTCAGAACAGGCAAGGAAACGGATGAATTCCCAATTTTGAATGGAGCAACATGTAGTTATAATTAACCATAGAAGACATAAACCAGCTAATCAGCAGCCTATTACAGATCAGTCAATTATTTTAATATCTGAAGTGGTAGAAATACTCCGGCAAAGGTGAGTGATGAGTGTGTGTGTGTGTGCGTGTATTCATGCATACACAAACACATCAATCTACCTCCAATTTCAAATTTTTAGAAGTCCAAGCGAAGAACAAAGCGACGAATCATTCCAAGTAGCTCACTCACTGATTGCAGGACTAAACAATGATCAAGACGATTGATTACACTACAGCGTCCAAAATGCAGGAGGCATTTTCACCATAAAAAACCATTCTCCCACACCACGGAGCAGCGCAAATTCCTTTTGACTGTCCAAATTTACTCAACCAAACCACAATGCGAGCATCCAAAACACCTACTCCGTCAAAAAAACCCGCAAACTCAATCCTCCAATAAAAAAACGCAGTAATGATGGCTATGCTGCTATTGACAATGCCAGGGCATACCTCAGAGACGAGCGTGCTGTACGGAGATCCGCGGTAGCACTGGACGGAGAGCGCGGCAGGCGGCGGCGGCGACCTCCCCGGCGACCGGAGCTGACAAATGCAGGCGTTCGGCGTCGGTGAGAAGGCAGAGGAAGCGAAATGGGAGGCCATGGTGGGTGCATAACACTGGTTTTCTTCTCCTCATGTTGCCCGCCCCACCATTGTCGCTCCCGCAGAGAGAGAGAGAGAGAGAGAGGGAGAGAGAGAATATGTGGAGAGTAGGAATTCTTGGCTGACTGAGAAAAGAATTCATGGACGTTGATTGGCGGAGAAGTTTGAACGGTCGTGACAGGTCAGCAATCCGCTTTGTGTCCTTTTTCCTGCTGCGGCCGTGGATAACGTGGCGACGTGGCTGTCGCTGTGACGATAGATGGGCCCCCCACGCCAACTTTCCCGTCAACCCGTTTGCGAGGCGCCCGACCCGCCCCGACCCGGCCATCCGTATAAACACGTGACATATCCCTATTCGAGGATCGTTTTAAAAGAATCAGCGCATAAATAATAGGGTTAATACCACAAAAAACTCCAAACTGCTATATCTACGATAATTTTATCCCAAACTAATTTTTTGACCACCAAAAATCCCAAACTGGTACATCTATGACAAATTTACCCTTAGTTGTTCCGGTTAAATTTTAATGTCAAATTGCTTTGTTAAATGACACGAGACAGTTAACTGACGTGTCGTTTTGTCTTTTGTCATCCGTTTATCATAAGTGTACCAATTTCTAATTTTTTGCGGTGTTAATCTAATTTTACGAAAGCTAATAAAGTATAAATTTATCATAGAAGTACCAATTTAGAGTTTTTAGTGGTCAAAATATTAGTTTGGGGTAAAATTATCACAGAGATACAAATTTAAGTTTTTTGTGGTTAAAAAATTAGTTTTGAGTAAAATTCTCACGAGTGTATCAGTTTTGGGTATTTCGTGATATTAACTCTAAATAATACTCTACTTTCGTCTTACTCATCTTTACTGTGTAAATGCGTATCCTAATTTGACCCCTCTCTATTATGTATATGTGCATGCAATGCTCGTAGGGATCGAACCCCAAATATGATATTCTCCAACCCCACCCCTGATCCCTTTTGTTAGCAAAATCGCATCTTTGTTGGCTCATTCTTCATTTTGGTTTTTCTTATGCTCTTTATTCATTTTGCTTTCGATTAGGATTAATGCTTTGCCTCGTTCGAATCTACGAGCTTTGCTCAATTTAAGAAAATGTAGGTTTTAATGTGTTCTATTGCTGCAAATTAGAATTCTAGCATATTTTGTAATATTTCTTATCAAATATTTTTCTAAGAATATTTTTATTACTTTTATTGATACTATTAGAAATGTTGTTGACACATATAAAATTTCTCAATGTCTGGTAACAGAGACAATTAGGAATTTTCTAAATGTAATTGAGTTTTCATATTCTATATAAGTATAACTAGAATTCATGCACGCACTACGCATGTGCTCAATTATCATTATGCTTATTTTTATGTGAATTTTGTAACTTTAAATATTTTTTTTTGTAAGTGAGCAAAACTAGCTATCTATTTCATTCTATTATGTAAAAACAATAAGAGAACGACGAGGGAAAATGGAGATGATTGGAGGAATTGATAAAGAAGAATCTATGTAACCATCAAAGTGCGTGGTGGGTTGGTCAAAGAGAAAGTGCTCCACGTAACCGTGCCCAGTTCCCCGGCACCCGCACCCAACTCCATCAAGATTGGGCCAGGGACCCCGACGCTCAGACTTGAGCCACCCTAGGTCCAGCAATGCCGAGCACAAGAACCCGATACTTGTGCCTAGGTCCCCAATGCTCAAGCATGGGTCCACTAAGGCCAGAGGCTCAGGTCCCCTGGTGCCGATTTGATCTTTCTATAATCTTCTTGACTGACAACATTATTGGTGTATATCTCCAATTCTTTAAACTTAATTTTCTTTGTAAGTTGAAGACATGGATACTAATGTACAGGGAGGGGTCATAAATCGTCTTCTTCTTCTTCTTCTTTTATATTGCACCTCCCTTAAATATTCTTGAAATTTTATCTAAATACAACTAACTTTTTGATAAAAAAATTTTTGTAAAATTTAGCAATTTTCGAAAAAGGAAAATCAAATAAGCATCTCTGCATAAGTATCAATAACTGTATCTTTCCATCTATCATTTTATTTATTTTAGAATTAATACCACGAAAAACCCTAAACTGGTACATCTGTGATAATTCTACTCTAAACTAATTTTTTGACCACCAAAAACCCCAACTCGATACATTTGTGATAATTTTATCCTCAGTTTATTTCCGTTAAATTTTACTGTCAAATTATTTTGTTAAATGACACATGACAGTTGACTAATGTGCAAATTTTATGTTTGACCCTTCGTTTGTCATAAATGTACCGATTTGTGATTTTTCGTGGTATTAATATAATTTAATAGAAACTAACAGATGGTAAATTTGTTACAAATAAACCAATTTAGGATTTTTAGTGGTAAAACATTAGTTTGGGGTGAAATTGTCATAAGTATACCAGTTTAAAATTTTTCGTGACATTAACCCTATATTTTATAGACAACCTTTTCTTGACTTGCTCACTTTGTTTTGTTTACTCAACTTCCCCAATTGGCATTACTACGGAACCAATTAAAAAAGAAAACAACGCTATCCTAAGTTAGATTTTCACGGCTAGTATACACATCCACCTTTGAATATGGTCAACTTAGGGTGCGCAAAAGAATCGAAAACCATTTGGACAGCCTGAAATCGCCCAGAACCGGATCGGAACCGGTGGTTCCAAAGGGAATCGATCCGATTCTCAATTTCAATTTTTAGGAACTAGTCTAGTTCCTGATTTTAGGCATGGAATTACCCACCCGCCCACTCGGATTGGACCTGTAATATAATAATAAATATAATATATAATAATATATTATATTTTTATTTAAATTTTTAATTTTTTTAAAAAAGAAAAATCCCCTAAACTAAACCTAATTTGCTTAACATTCACAGCCTCATATTAAGCCGAGAAACACCTTCTTTCGCTTTCGCCTCACACTCACTCTTACTTACTCACTCTTCTCGGTTGATGCTCACCTCATCGTCTTTGACTTTCCATCTCCGTCTTTCCGTCTCCGTTCTTGGCTAGTGAGACCAGTTCCGTGAATCCACTCGAGAACTAGACTAGACTGCCAGTCCAATTTTCTGGTAGATCTATAGAACCAACGGGCGGTTTCTGGTTTCAATTTTTCAGAATCGATCCTTAGTAGGCGGTTCCCAATTCTAGAGTGGAAATCGCCCATCCGGATCATGCTTACCCTTAGATTGACTAGACTGAATGCGCACTCGTCAATTTGATATCATCACTGCGTTGAAAGAAACAGGCCGTGAATTGACATATTAGGTCCTGTGTAACCTTTACGTATGCTCGTGTTTCGAATTGATATCAAATTGATGGGTCAGTACGAGCTTATCGATGCGCCTACGAACTATTACCGAAGAAGCTTTCCTTCATTTAATATGGTTTTGTTTGAAATTCTCATAAAACTGCATTCTCATTAAAATCATTGAATAAATGTTCGTGTGTCCTGGCCACCACAGGAAATTCCAATTTTTTTCCTGACATGGGATGATGAGGCACTACAATTAATTTGAATATTAATAGTAATTATTTAGAGTTTCGGTGACGATTATAATTGCCGCCGAAAGATTTACCCTCGAATTCACGGTCACTACTGTACACTGTCGCTAATAGTCCTAGGGGCGATTGTAGCACTTGCTGGTGAAATTTGCTATAATCACCGTTGAAAGTTAAAAGGCAGAACTAACTATCACGGTGATTGCAGTAGCTGCTACATGTAAAAAGAAAACTTCTCAACTATATTTGGGATGATTTTCCAAAAAGTACGGTATGACGGTCAATTAAGTTCTAAATCTTTTAATTGTATTAATTTAGTTCTAAATATTTTTAATAATTTGCTAATTTAGTCTTAAACCTTTTAAAAATTTATCAATTTAATCATAAACCTTATGGTAACTTGTCAATTTAGTCATTTCAGTTAATTTTAAACAAAAATAACTGATGTGGATGTCGGCTGGCCACTAGCTATCTTATGTGGCATGGTCGGCACTCACGTGGAAATTTTTACATTTCTTTTGAAAAAAGATTCTGACATTTTTTCTTCCTTTTTTTCCTTTTCTTTTCCTTTTGCCTGTGGCTGGTACTAGGGGTGAGTATGGTGCGAGTGGGCGATTCCCACCCTAAAATCGGGAATCGCCCACTAAGAACTGATTCCAAAAAATTGGAACCGGGAATCGCACGTTGATTCTATGAACCCACCCAGGAATCGGACCGACGGTTCGGTCCGATTCCCGGGTGGGTCCATAGAACCGGTCCCACTAGCCAAGGAAAGAGACATAAAGATGGAGATGGAGATGGAGATGGAGAGTCGGAGATAATGAGGTAAGCATCGACCGAGAAGAATGAGAGAGTAAGAGTGAGAGTGAGTGTGAGCGTGAGACGAAAACAAAAGAAGATGTTTTTTTCGCTCAATGTGAGACTGTGAGCGTCGAGCCATTTAAGTTTAATATAGGGATTTAGGATTTTTCTTTTTTTAAAAAATAAAAATTAAATAAATATATTATATTTATTATTATATTACCGGTTCGATCTAGTTGGGCCTGCCACCTGAAACCAAGAATCAGACTGGTTTCCTTAGGAACCACTGGTTCCGGCCCAGTCCTAGGCGGTTTTTGATTTTTTTTGCACACTCTTAGCTGGTACTCAATCACAGCCAATGACTGATCACGGGGGAGTTGACACCTCATAATTTTGCCCCTACTTTTTAAAAAATCACTAAGTTTGACCTAAGGCTGATTGTGACCTAAGGCTGATTGCAAGTTGACCAAAGATTGACTAGCATATAGAAGTCCCAAAACACATTTTAAACCCCTAAAATGGATTCTTCTTGTCAAAACTATAGTTTTTTTATACCTATTACCACTAGGGTTGTCAATAGGTCGAGTCGGGTCGGGTTTCTATGATACCCAACCCGATCTGAATCACGAGGGGTGCATGCTTTCTCTGACCTGACCCGACCCAAAACGCATAAAACCTGAAGCGAAAATCTAAATCGGTCCGGGTTGGGTCGGTCTAGGTTTTCGGGTTTGCAGTTGGAGGAGCAAGAGGAGGTGGGGAGTCGCTGGAGGGAGAGGACGGCGGTGCTGGCGGTGGCGCCACCCCAGAGCAGGAGGAGGTGGGTAAATTGGGTTCTCGATCGCCGGCAGCGATGGCGGCGAAGGACGGGTGGGTGAGGACGCCGATGGTGGAGGACAGGATGGTGGTCGAGCTCCTAATGCGCCTCAGGTGGGATCCCCACCACCACCACGCCGCATCCGCTCCCCCCTCCTTGGCGGCGGTGGCTGCGTCCCTCCTGCCGCCGTCGAGGCGGGGGATCCGGCAGCCGCGATCAAATGGTCCTCGTTCTGGCGCGACACCGCATCGCTGGCGAAGAGGTGTGGTGACTCCGCGAGGAACAACTCCACGACCTCGCTCTCGTGGAGCGCTGGGACCACCTCCTCCTCCGGCATTGCCGACAGGCTCGATGACTCCAGCTTGCTGGTTTGCGGCTCCTCCGCCTCCACATCTAAGGTAATCTCTCTCTCTCTCTCTCTCTCTCTCTCTCTCTCTCTCTCTCTCTCTCTCTCTCATCTGGCTCGAGCTGCGCGGAAAGATGAGTACGTGTTCTTTGATCGGTCGTAGCTCGATAAGCAGCAGCTCTCGCCGATGCCCTGGCCATAAAGCCGCACCAGTCCTCCTCTGACTTGGCCGACTCCGCCATGGTGTGTGTGTGTGTGTGTGTGTGTGAGAGAGAGAGAGAGAGAGAGAGAGAGAGAGAGAGAGAGAGAGAGGCTATGATGGTTTGGTGAAGGAGGAGGAGGAAGAAGAAGAGGCGAAGCGAAGAAGAAGAGGGAAGAGAAGAGGAGGAGGAGGAGGATGCGCTAGGTTTTTTTAAGTCATGGCCGATTGTCAAAAAAGCCCGGCCCGGACCGACCCGCTCAAAATAAAGATAATATTCAAAATTTAAAACTATTCCTGACCCAGAGGAGGCCCGCCTCGAAGAAGCCCTAAATTTCAGGACTGGACCGGGTCGGTCCGGGTTGGGCTTTATTGACAGCCCTAATTACCACTCGAATCCAATAATTAATATCTAACCCCTCAAGAACGATTGCCCGTTGTTCGCACTGTTAGGAAATTTGTGATTTGTTGATTCTAATTGCAGATTTTGAATCTAGGTAGCTCAAGTGTTCGAACGCAAGAAAAATCGGCTCCAAAAGATGTTGGATGACTACAAAACCGTACTTAAAGGTCTCGAAATCGCATGAAACATTTTGGACCCTAAGATAGGGTAAATGATGATTCTTTTAACAATGATTAGTCTCCGAAATAGCGCCCCTACCAAGCTTTAGGCAGCGATAAGATTCGACACCTCGATTCCGTAATTTTGTAATTTCGCCTAGCAATATTGGGCTCGTTGGAAAGCTCTGGACACTAGTGTTACAAAGGCGCAAAATTCACGTGAATTAGACGTCATATAGATGCGATATGATGATCTCTTTTTAAAGATCACAAAGATAAATACACTGTTGTTTTAAATTCCAACAAAATAATGAGTGAGGTCAGAGTTTGAACTTCTAGAAGGGAAGATTAGCTTTCCTTAGATAATACATACTGTTGAATGATTAATGCCTTACAATAAAATTTTAGTTTAGACGTGAAAATGACACTAAGAATGATCAATCGATCCCAAGAAGGATATAGTATATAAATAAAATTTTGGAAGTTAGATGTCCAATTATATTAATAACTAGCCACACATCCTTGCTTGGGTTTGATCGCACATTCTTTTTACGAGAACATCAGCTACCTAAAATCGAAATAGGAAAGAAGAAAGTTATAAACTCATAAAAGATCCAGGAATGCGGTAAATAAAAAATAAAGTATTAATATCACGAAAAACCTAAAATTTGTACATTTACGACAAATTTATCCCATACAAACTTTTTTACCACAAAAAACCCAAACTGTTATACCTATGATAAATTTATCCAATGTTATTTTTCATTTAATTTTATGATCAAATTGTTAAGTTGGATGACACGTGAGAGTTGGCGAGTATACTAATTTAAGGTTTTCCCCTCCATTTGTCACATGTGTAGTAGTTTGTGAATTTTCGTAGCATTAATTCAATTTAACGGAGGGTAAATTCATTATAAGTGTACCAGTTTACATTTTTTGTAGTCAAAAAATTAGTTTTCGGTAAATTTATCACGGGTATGCTAGTTTGAAATTTTTTGTGATCAAAAAATTAATTAAGGGTAAATTCGTCACAGGTGTACCAGTGTGGAGTTTTATGTGGTATTAACTCAAAAATAAAATAATGAAAATTTGATGCTCAAAAGATAGGTAGGTGAAATTGAAGAAAACGAAGAGAGAAAAGGAGTAAACAAATAATAGAAAAAAGAAAAGAAGAGAAACTCAGCTCACCAACCCAAGAATTAAAAAAGGGCGCGAGATTAAAAGAACAGCGTAAATTTAGAAGAGAGGACAAAAACTCATCTTCCTCACTCTCGCTCTCCCTCTCGCTTGCTCGCCCTCATCTCTTCCTTTTTGGCCTTCGCTTGCAAAACTACTCAGGTATGATCTTGCATTTCCTTGCACGGCCTGCCTTTATTTCTCATCTAGATTCTTATGATTTCGATTGCAGCTCTGTGAGGCTGGGATCACGTCATTGTGTACTGCGATGACCTTCGACAAATCGGACATGGTGATTGCACGGCTGAAAGGCAAGGCTCTGTTACTATGATGGCGCATCAAGAAGAAGGCATTGGTTGCCTTGAAAGTCGTGCCGGATGCCAAGGTAAATCAAGCGCTTGTGATCTATCGTCTTTTGAGAGGCGATGGATCAGATGATCTTGGTCTATTGGCTTTTGAGAGGCGACGGATTCGATGATCATGTTGATTATTGCTGTGTGTGTTACTTCCATTGACAAGTCTCAACCTGCCTTTATTGGCATACTTGTAATGAAATGGATTAAACGCTTGATGCTTCGCCTAGATCGTCTAAGGTTGCTATAGTAATGAATTCTAAAGTAGCTCCACTTTTAATGTCGCGAAAGCTAAGCAATCGAACAATAAAATTGACAAAATAAGAAAATAAATCGGACATCAGATTTACGCGGTTCAGTCGTAGTGACTTACGTCCACGGAAAGAGTAACACGGAATTCCACTATAAATCAAGCGATACAAAGGAGATTACAATCACATTCGAGTCACTCAAATACTTTCGGTATTTTTCAAGTCCTAATTACACATAATAACTCAAACAGTGTTTCATTTCATAATTCTTCATGAAATAATATCTTAATCTTACGAGAAAATTATACATAAATCTTATCACAAAATTTACTTGCTAAAAATACTTGAATTCCTTAATGTAATTTTTTTGAAGAAAGACTTCGCTGCACGAAGACCCGCACCACCACAGCCACGGAACATCAAGCACTCACGGCTTCGGAGAATATTCTCGTGGCAACCATGACACACCCTACGTTCCTACGAAAGAAAAGGAAGAATAGCCCACATTTATTGTTGGGTCTACATGGTCAACCTTTTCCTCTTGGAACAGAATCCCACCACGGAAAAGGACACTTTTGAAAAAAAAAAAAATAGTTTCCATCCTTGACCTTGACTTTTATATGCGCGGATAATCTAGCTAGGAAACTTTGGTCCGTGACTTCAACAGGAAAGAGGAAAGAATATTTTCTTTCTTTCTGCTTTTCTATTCCATCGTCAAACGAAAATTCTATATTTCAACGGCAAACGTCCACATATAATCAATTTCGGATGTTCCTTTACTAAATTTGGATTGGGTTTCGTTCAACGGGCTCAAATTCAAGATATATTTTAATAAATAAAGAGATGGGAATTGCTCAATCCTGAATTTTATAGATTAGCTGCTAAGCTCCATCTCCTTTGTTTCGCTCTCGCAGCAGATCCATAGCCTCTGTTGTAATATTAACGAATGCAAAAACTAACCTGGATCGTGCAAATTAAATCAATGCGAAAAATCGCCAGAGAAATAAATTACGAACGATAACGAACACACAAGATTTACGTGATTCGATCCGACGTATCGGTACTTATATTTACAGGGAGAGTCAGCTATATATATAATTCACTAATAATCGAAGAATCAAAATTTACAATTTAGATTACATTCAAATCGAAGAATTTTACGTCCAAACGAGTTATTTATTTATAAACGCTTGAAGTTTGGATTTGATTTATGTATGTAAAATATTTGAGTATGCGAACCAACGATTATAAATTTTGATTCTTCGATTAATAATGGATTATGTACTGTTAGCTCTTTCCATGAACATAAGTACGTCGCATAGAATCACGTAAATATCGGATATCTTTTATCGTTCATCGTTTTATTTTTCTGACGATTTTCACATTGGCATAAATCGCAAGACCAGGATTAGCTTTCGTGATTGTTAATATTACAACAGGATATGTTTATAAGCCTGTTTGACTAGAGTCAACTGTTCGCCATAGTAAAGGTTTCCTTTTATAACTTTTTCGTGGTGAATAATTTACATGATAACTTTTTGATCTTATACACCAGCTAACAAAACAAGAGTCGGATCAATGAACTAGTTGAATTAGCTAAGATGCAAGAACGCACCTATTATTGAAATACCGTAGGAAGTACGGAACCTTCTATCCTTTCTTTTGAGTTTATGACTTGATCTAATAATTTAAAAGAGGTTCCAGGAAACCAAGTATTTTTCGGCCTAAAGTCAATTCTCCATTTTTATTTCTAGAAATAAACTTTTCATTTCAAACAAAACATTACAAATTGGATATAATACTTACATTAGAATGATAAATAAAGGAAGATTCTAATAATACAATATTTTTAACTCTAGACGGGAAATTATGGAAAAGAAAGGAGGATGCAGTACCTATTTGACTAAAAGACCAATTTGTAAGTGCATGAACAGCTCCATTATTGGGTCTACAGGTTCAAGCCAAGCTCCAACCCAAATTGTGTTGAAGTAGGAAGCTAAATTTGCAAGAAAAAGGCTGAATGCTCCAAGGGCAAAGACCCTTTTTATTGGATGGTATCAATTAAAACCTTGTAATCGCTTCAAAAAATCTCTTTTAGGATGATGAGGGACTGAACATAATTGTAGGCAAGAAGAAGAGTCGCTCCTTCCACTTCCATCAGTCAGTTCTAACATCCTCTCCTTGTCCAAGCTTGGACTATTGAGCTGTTGGCCAATCGTGCAATGATACCTATGGCTCATTTGTTATATTTCCACACACCATTTACATTAAATTTCAGCCCTTGATCTGACAGGAGCCACGAGTCCATCCATTCCTCAATAGAACCGACTCCTGAACTTGTTGCGACTGTGTTATCTTTCCTGTACTTGTTTGAAAATTCCATGAACTCTTATAAAACCTACTTAATTGCCTGGAAAGAATTTGGAATAGCTTGATTATGTAATATGATATTCCTATGACACCACATTCTCTAATACATAGAATTGCTGCATAAATGGTGAAGATTTTGCAATCGAAGCCCATTTTCTATGCCCGAGGTAAAGGAAATGATCCTCTAGTGATGTGAAGTTCCGAGCATATTAGATGATATCCCATGGACTCTGTCTCCATAAAATCCAGGCCAAAAAGCATGTTCTTATGACTTTCCACATAACAGGTAGTAAGGGTTTGGAATGTGAAATAACCTACTCAGGTTAGCTTGACACGGCAAGACATTAGCCGTTGTCCTCCAAAACATCATTTTGTGCCTCTCATGAACTCTAGCTTTCCAACTGTTGTTCCAAATCCAAAGTTAGGGCCATTCTTTGTACATGACTTGATGAGCTTATAAGCAGATTTAGCCATAAAAAATCGATCTATAGCTAGCTGCTAGATCAGTTTATCCACCCAAATGGATGTTGGAACATGAATACGAAGAATCGCTTAGATTGAGGTTGGGTAAAACACCTGAGTTAGACCGTTAACATCCCAAGTACTTTTCATCGGGATATAGGAGCTTGCTAATTTCTTTGCTTTAAAATAGGATTGGAATCAATAAAAGAAGGTAGATGATTTGGTATGGGTGGAATTCAAGGGTGATTACCGACCTCAATCGACTTATTATTCCCTACCCGATAAAGAGTGCCCGGTTTGAGTATTTCTCTGGTGTCCAACATTACCTTCCGTAACTGAGATGTTGATGCCTTAACCTCATGGTTCCCAAAATGGGATTTCGAAGATATTTTCCCTCGAGGATTCGAACACTTAATTTGCTGTGAAAATTTCAAATAAGGACATAAAATGTCATCATTTTTTCAGATAAGGGGCTTGTGGTGATCAAATGGTCTCAAATAAGGATTTTTGGCTACTCAGCCGGCCAACATGTGACTACGACAAATTCTAAATATATATTTTTAATTTTTTTTTGATATTTCTTTTCTTTTCTTTTTTCCCTCCCTCCCTCGCTAAATCTGGCAAGGGCGGTGTTGGGCAATGGTCGCCCTCACCTAACGGGTGAGAGCCACCCTCGCCTGGGTTGGTGAGGGTGAGGGCGACCCTCAATAGATTCGGAGAGGGGAATCTTTGCCCAACGCCGGTGAGGGTGGCCCTCGCTTGAGTCCGACGATCTCCGCTGGACATCAATGAGGCCCGACAATGACCGGTGGAGGGAAGAGGGAAAATACCCTTCAGCTGGCGAGGTCAGGCTAGGTCAGGTTCCTTTTAGATATTGATATGGTTACTTCATGTTCACCGGCCGACCCGCCCCCATCTTTTTGACTTTTTCCCTTTCTGTTCGTCGTTTTCTCCCCGGTCCCGTTTCTGTCCATCTTGTGCGATTTGATGCACTGCTCTTTCTTATTGTACTGGCAAATCTTTTACCCTTTCGTTTGTATTTGCACAATCAAATTACCCAATCATTAGGATTGCGAACATTGTTAAATTGACAATTTTATCTAGTTAAATGAACGGAAATTTACAAACACGGTGCAAGATCAAATAATTGAGAAAGTGAGAGAGGGGAGGGTGTCATTGCATCCGAAATAAACATGTAAACACTCGTTGGCATGTGCGGTAGGTGATCTGTGCTAGGGTCTCGCGAAAACCCGGTCGAGGTCTCTCCTGCCCACCATGAGAGGAGCGCTACTCTCTTTGGTTGAGATGCACTATCGACCTCGAATTCTCGAATTTCGGGAGGATGAAGTAGCTCTTGCTCGAGCTAAACATTCCATATTAGATATAGAATCCTTTGAGGGTGGTCCATAAATTAACCTTTCCCGATTGTTTTACATACCAAAGAACTCGGGGGTAGAACGTGTGAGTTATCGATACGTTAAGATAAAAGAACGTATGGCCCCGTCTAATCTCAGCGGTGCAGAGCATGGGGAGGAGGCGTTTGTCTACTTTTCCGTCTAAATCCTTTGAAGTCTGGAAAGCATTTTTAAATACCAAGTAGGCGTTTGTGCGCTCCCCGGTCGATAAGAGAAGATTGCCGTCTCGGAACATTCAACAGCAGCTCCAGTTTCCCACGCTCTTCCTTAAGTCCGCAGCTTCGGGCCCCCCTCTGTCTGCCTCAATCCAACACGCGCACAGCTCGAAGATCGTGGGCGGGCCTGTCCTCCGCCGTCGCGGTCGCCGCCGCAATCCCCCAACCCATCAGAAGCTCCAACCTCCTCCTCCCGCAAAACCCTCCTGCCTCTCTCTCTCTCGCTCTCTCTTCTCGTTCCTTCGCTCCCTCGCTCTCCAGAAACCGCACGCGGCGCCCGATCAGACACCGGCCTCGCGCGCCGCCTAGAGAATGGCGCGGAAGTGGTCGGAGCGGTTCACCTACCTCGCCGCCGCCGCCGCCGCCGCGATGTCCGGCTTCGGGATTACGTTCGTGACCGTCACGGTCGTCATGGCTGTTTATTACAGATTGGCGTGGCAAATGGAGGCAAAAAACCGTGAATCCGATCCTTTTCTTCATTTTCTCCTTTTCCATAGAAATCGGTTCTAATGCAAGCTTGGCCTTTTCTTCCCACTTTAATTTTGCAGGGAGGGCAGGTGCCTTTGTCTGAGATGTTCGGCCCATTCGCTCTCTCTGTGGGCGCCGCTGTAAGTTTCATCTTCAGCTTTAAAGAAACAAGAATTGAAAATTTGCTTCTGGGTTCGTAAAGCATGAAGAGGAAGTAAAGAGTTGGGAGTCTTGATTAGTGTTTTCGGTGCTGAAATCGAGAACTGAGCTTCTTGCATTCTGACTTGCAGGTGGGCATTGTGTTCTGGGCAAGATGGGCTCACAGAGCTCTCTGGCATGCGTCTCTGTGGCCCATGCACGAGGTCCCTCTCTCTCTCTCTCTCTCTCTCTCTCTCTCTCTCTCTCTCTCGCTGGCTCTCCTTTGCCGAAAGAAATTGATCCAAGTTTCGATGGTAATTCGACTGAATGCAGCCGGACAATCGGCCGAGAGGCGGCGAGCTCGACGACGTTTTCGCCATAATCAACGCCGTTCCCGCGATCGCTCTTCTCTCCTACGGCTTCTTCCACAAGGGCCTCGTCGTTCCCGGACTCCGCTTCGGTGCTGTAAGTGCCAGAATCTCGCCTAACTCCTCCTTCTTCTAACTGTTTAATTATCGCTTATTAATTACCGTCGTTGTCATCAGTCGGGATTTTCTTTTTTATGCCTTTTTCTTTCGCATGGGTCATGATTTGGGGATTATCCGCCGATGTTTTGACCCCTCTGACTTCGCTCGATCGATCGATCAGGGCCTCGGGATCACGGTGTTCGGGATGGCGTACACGTTCGTCCACAATGGTCTCGTCCACAGGAGATTCCCCGTGGGCCCCATCGCCTACTTCAGAAGAGTCGCTGCAGCCCACCAGGTAAAACTATATGGGAAATCAGTGCTGCGCTTGATATACAGACTCGTTGTTACTGGAATACCAAAGAATGTTGGCTTTTCTATTGTTGATTAATAAGTTAACCGTCATTTTTAAGTCTGGAAAAAAGTGCCATGCTAGCAGCAGATGCTTTTTCGCACAACTTAATAATTCATTGCATCATAGATATCTTTTTTTTGGTTGAAATTGCATAGTAGAATTTGCGTTCAGCAAGAAGTTGACTTTTTTCAGGTAAAAGGTAAACTCAGACACAGTTTTTGGATAATAGCACATTGTGGAAAGACAGGTAAAGAGGGAATTTGGTGAAGTTATTCAAACTTGAAAGAAATGAAACTTTTTTGAGTTAATACAGAACACATTCACACAACCTGCTTCATGCACAACTTTCCCGATAAATTAATAGTTAAATGCTTTTTTCTCGAGATTACTTGCAGGTGCATTGCATTTATCGCATCCTTATTTTTCCCCATCAAGTTGATTAAAACTTGGATTATGGTATTAGTGTTATGGATTGAAAATTATTTGGAAACATTAGTTAGCCATCTTGCTGCCTCTGAATGACTTTGTACTGTCAAAAAAGCAGCAAAAAGCATCTGATTAGTAAGTAGATTTGACAAGATGCATGCATATCTTGAAGTGTTTCATTATGCTTTCATTTCACTAGTATTGTAGGACGGGTAATACATCAAATACGTTCATGCTTTGTCTTTTGTTTATCCAGTGTTCTTGTACTTACCATAAAACAAAAATAAAGTTCGTTCAATGTTCTTTCGTAGCTTGTTGGTATTTGTAGCTCATTCTTCAGCTGATAACTTTTGCATTTGATTGGGTTGAACTTGTCTGTCCATTTCACTTTTAACATCTATTTCTTTCTTCACAAGTTTAAATGTCAAATAAGAATCCTCTTGGTCATCTTTGTTGAACTTCTGTTGATGGTTATACAAGCAATCATGAGTTATTATATAGTTAGAAAGTTTCGAAGACTGTATCCGTTTGGGGTACAAGTCTATTGTCATTATCTGAATATCTAATGCATGATCTCTTTTACCAGGGATGTGAAGAAATATTAAGTGCCAATTTTCCACTTGTGATACTAGATTTGTCATGTTTGATATTTGAGGATATTGCAAATTCCAAGGACTCGAAAGGCCCTAGGGTCCTTTTTTGTGCTGCCTATCTGAACCCCTATTACTGATTGGACTTGATGGAGCTTGATCTGTGCACTTGATAATCTTAGCTTGAATTTCATGTATAATATTGTTTCTTCAGAAGTTGTGCAATGTCTCTTTGTTCTTATTCTGATATATATGATCTGTCTGAACTTTGTAAATTATATCTAAGATTGTTCTTTTTGTCTGTAGGATCCCAAGATGAAAAAGGCTGCTCCACCCTCTTCGAACGGTCACAAATGTGGCAGTCGCAAGCAAAAGGAAGTGGTATTCTTCCGATCTTTCCATATTTATACACTGAAAAATGCATAAGCATTTTCCTTTTTTGAGTGCTCTCTTTAGCATGTAAAGCATTGCTATGTTATGATATCTGTAAAAGTTGGTTAATAAATAGTATCAATCACCCTAAATATTGAAATCTAACTTATTAAAAACAAATTGCCCATACTTATTGAGAAAAAAATTTCCCTAACTATTGAAATTTACTTGTCAAAAACAAATTACCTGTACTCATCGAGAAAAAATTATCCTAATTATTGAAATCTCATTAAATGCATTCATTTATAGATTAGTGAGAAGAAGTCTTGCCATGAAAGGTTCTATTGCAATCCGTTCTTGGGGAGATACAGTACTTTTGGGATAACTTTGTCGAGAGAAAAGGAAAAGCTTACTGCCAAAGAGGGATCATAATAATTATCATGCAGTTATAATAATATGAAAGAAAAGAAGGAAGAAAGGGCAAAACCATTGCAAGTGGTTGTTTTCCCTCGATGTAAATTCTGGGAAAAATGACATTAACAGTGTCACACTTTTTATAGGCGCTCACTTTGATACCGTAACTTTTAAAGAGATCATTGAAGTGTTATAATTTTTGAAAATCTATCACCGGATTTTTGGTTCAGACCATATTCGGTTCAATTCTCATTTCAGTTCGGTTCGAACGCTCACCCTAATGGTTTGTTTCGGTTTGGATTCCACAAAAAACTGAACCGAACCAAATCATTGACGCCCCTAATAAAATGTACTTCAATACCATAACACTAAGGTTCTATGTATAAAAATGAAAAAATTGGGAGGGGGCATCAAAATTGTACCAAGTGCCAACCTATATAAAAATTTTGTCGGCACAATTTAGGAAGCACTAATTGGTCATCTCACCTTTTTTAGATTTTACACGTCTTTTTTCTATGTAAAGCAATGATAGTGTGGCTCCTCCGGGAGACAACCTTTTAAAACCCATCTTAAGTTTCAAGGTTTGAACTCTTTAGCACTCCCCTTCCCAATTATGGAAAATTCTCCTTAGGAAATAGTCTCTTGCCTTGATTTTGCTCCGCCTTCTCTATTTAATCGGAAAAAAAGTAGTCTTCTTTCACTAAGAGGCACCTTTAGATATTTTCAAGGTCATGCCAAAAGTTAACTCTTCTTCATTGTACCGATTTTTAAATGTTATTCAAGTATTGACCATGTCACTATGTTCCATCATTAGTAACTCCTTTCTTCACAAGTCAAATAAAGATCAGATGATTATTTTTACTTTTTCCTGACACCATTAGGCCCGCTACTGACCTTGGTCTTCCAGAACAATGTTTGAAACAATAAAATCTTCGCTTGTGCTTTGATAAAGAATGGAATAGATGGCTTGGTTTCTATACTTGATCAATAGACATCGTAAGACTCTCTAACTCCTTTAGATAGTAAGTGGTTGTCATCTCTTTGTTCCTGTCATCAGCATACCTTTTTTCCCTGATGAAGAAACTTTGGAGTTATTTGATTTGAGGAAAGAATTTCAGTTTCCATTTTTGTTTATGAGAGAATATCTATGGTAAGTGAAAATACAAACCAAAAGTCTCATATTCTTTATTCCACTATAATTTATGAAAGAGTCTTTTCCTTGGTATTCACTATGTGTTTCGTTTGAAAAGGAGAAGACTGGAAATATCAACAATTTATTTTCAGTAACTTTAATTTGGAAAACAATTACCTTATTATCATTTAAGAATTAATTTCCAAGCGTTGTCAAAGCATTTCTTGGTTTTTATTCTCAAATGGAAGTGAAAACATAAAACTGTGAGTTCTGAGGAATAAAAAGTGCCTAAATTTTTTGAAGAATTATAACTTTGGGGTATCTAACCAAATGACACCTCAATTGTTTTCTTAACCAAAAGATCCACAGCCTGCTGACTTTGATATAAGGTATTGAAGATCATACTTTTAAGTTCTCTTTACACTGACAATGCTACCTTTATATTTTTATTATACTATTAAGGTATCTCAATGTGGATTTGAAAATATTTACTTGATCATACAAATCAGAACTGCTGTTAAGGACACATATTTTGTGAAAACGAAACATAACTGGTACCTGATTAGTGAGATAATTATTCTCGTGGGGTACCTAATAGATTCTTGAACAATTTAATCCATTATAAGGGTATCATCTCATCATTATTTGCTCTGTTTGGCAATTTAAAAAAATTGTGGCCTTACCGTTGTTTCTGTAACTCATGAAAAATTTTCAGATGGCTATTGGAGAAGGAAAGTATCAGCGAGTCAAATCATTGGTTTTACTAGCCTTACTTGGTGAGACTCTGATTTGCGGACCATCTTCCTCTTGTGTAGTTTTTCTGGTTAATCTAGGGGAAAAAGGAGGCTTTCAATGTTCTCACTGGATTTAATCCCGATACCATTTGGGAAACTACCTGGAAATGGACCACTTTTTTTCCTTTCTTTTTAGTTCTGTAATCGCTTTGTCATGAGGTGATCCCATTGATAGATCCCGATTGAGTGGCGAAATTGAGTGTTAGTAATGAACTGTTATTGTCCTTTGCGACCAATTTTCAGATAGAAAAAAACAGCATGGGCACCAAAGGGGTGGCAATATATCATTTATGTATTGAAAACATCATATATGTCCTAGAGTCTTAGCGATGATCAATAAATCATTTAGCTGAAACCTGTGCTTTGACTATGTTGCAATTCACATTGTGATCCCATTGGCTGTTGATTAAAATAGAAGATTTTTCCTCCGCATCAAAGTTCAATTTCAAACATTGAATAAGTAGCATGTATCAACTGCATCATTTTTCTTTTATTGACTCTCCAGCAATACTAACACTCTATTAAAGAATGTGGTTGTCCTGTGGCCTAGCATAAGTGTCCAAAGTAGATTCCTTCCCAAATAGCAACGACAGAGAAAGATTGATAATGGGAAAAGGGTCATGGGAACACCAGAACTGAAATCAGCTTCTGCAAGCTGTTCCTGGATCCCAGCTATATATCTTCTTTCTGAGGTGCTTGATGTGAGGATATGACACTGAATTATTACTGTTTCAGTCAGATGCGACGTCACCATATCCTCCAGAGATTGTACTCACAGTTCTCAATAGCTTTGTAGATATGCTGTTTTAGATTTCAGTTATATCTGCGCATCAAGCAGAATTTTAACATGTCTAGTTATTCTGAGTTTGCGATAGTTCACTACTGTCATCTGGGTGAGGCTTTTTTTTCCCCATCTGACAGCACCCTAATTTTAGATGATCTGTTTAGGAATGCCTGATCGAATGTGTGATCTCATAGTGCTAACTTCACTTTATCTGTTTTTTAATTTGTGATCTGTACAAGCAGAAGGACGAAATGTTGTTGCTTCAGCGAGTTCTACGCTAGTCTTTGAAAATACTTGCTCGATACCGATATTTCCATCGCTGATTCCCGCAGATGGGTCGACAAAAATTAACAATAGCTCCAGTCTCAGTGCAATTGGTCCAAATCATGAACTGTCAGTCACTTTGCCTGATGGTTGGTCGGGCATTGCCATTTTCAGTACCGGATGCATTTCAGATGGATTGGGCACTCGCAATTGCACCACTGGTAACTGCAAAGGAAGAGATTGTACTGCAGAGGACAGTCCGGTTGCAACAGGTCTTGGCATTTCTGGTGACAGTTATACTATGTCCACAGATATGGGGTATAATGTTGGACTTACAGTTAGTCCCATGTGTGCTGGCTGTGACTGCCCGTCTGCAAGCTGCAAAGCGCAGTTGGAGAGCTGCCCACATGATCTAAGGGTATTCAACGAAGGAACTGTGGTTGCCTGCAAGCCAGGTAGCGGGCTACATTTCTCTGAGCATCAATGCACTATCCCAGGTGATTACAGCACTTCCAAAGTGAGCATTACATGTTCATTAAAGAACGTTGCTATGAAGATCGAAATAACGTGCTAGTATTTTTTAAACACACAAACATACGTTGAACGACGTGTGAGAGACTACATTCTGGAATTTTGTTGATAGTATTATAAAGACGGCTTTGTAATCTTGAGCTACAACTGTGATCTGCTGCATACTTGAACTGCTTATGAAGTTTTACAGAAATACAGGAGACTTGAACACCATGGCTCCTGTGTGCGATTTGGCTCCTCATTACTTGTTGGTCCTTGGCCATGCTCTATGCTTTTGAACTCGAACCTCTTCAACCTACAAGAAACTTAGCATCCTTTGGAATAAAGAGCGATATTCCTATGAATACTTACCCTAGTTTAGAAAATTGATATTCTAAGCACTATTATAGACTATAAATGGGCACTTGGACAAGTGGATTACATATAATATTGAGTAAGAGTCTGCGACACCATAGATCAATTTTGCATGTCAGTGTTAGAATGATAAGGCTAACTTCTGAGAATTGCAATCTACTTTACGTAAAGAGAGAAGAAAAGACAACTACAAAACCCAGCGGAAACCTCTACTATGCTTGTGCTACGGTGAAAAATGTCTATATCAGTAAAAGGATGAACTGAGCAGGGAGAGCATTAACGATCCTATGCTGTCATGGAAGCAGTCATTAGGTACGCAGCCTAGTGAGCAAAGTCACTCACAAAAGCCGACTAGTTAGTTATCGATTTCTCAAGGTATTTTGGCCAAAAAAGAAGAATCTATTTTTCAAGGTAAAATTGAGTGGAGCAATTGAGAGGATCTCATCTTTATTCCTGCATGTTATCGCGAGAGTAACATCATTAACTACTCAACATGCGTATAGATTTGCCTTATAACTCACTGAATGTTTTAGATGCAAAGCGATCAGCAGATACAGAGGCATTCTCAATTAACATGAACAAGAGAAACTCCCACATAAAAAGCAAAGCAAGATGCATAACATGAGCATACACTAAACGAAGCAATCGATGCGTAGAACAGAAATAGAGAAAGAGAGGGAGAGCTTACAGGCAAAACACTGGTGACCCCAATCCCAACTGACCGGAGTTCAAAGTGATATCAAAGGGAGTGCTTTTCGTCAGATGGAGGAAGAGGGGAAGCGAAATGTCTTGGTCAGGTCTCCCGTGTATTATTATTTTTCTCCTAACATGCCTTATTTTCTTTTAGCCCAACAACCACTCCAACTTCATATAGATTTTCAAATGGATCACATCTGGTCCACCAAGTTTACTTTTCAAATTGACGAGGCGGCATTTTTTGTCCCGATGTGATGGTTTTTTATTTCCTTGTTTTAACTAAGAATTTTTTTATTATAAACAACTCTTATAGGTTTTATCGACCCCATGATTATTTATCATATTTTCTCGTGATTTTGTAAACAAAGTCACCTACAATATTTTAGCTAATCCTCTTGCGTCTGTAATGGACGAAGAATGACACACATGGAATAGCCAACCTTGAATTTGATATCAAGGTAGAAATTTCGTCCATAGATGACACATTTACACCCCTGTGAGATAAGCCAAGTGTCATTTTATAGAAAAGAAAATTTTGTGGAATTCTACAAACTGTTCTAAAATAGTACAATTTAGCCGTCTGATTACATGTAGTTATTTTTCTATATAAATAGTATAACAACCCTCTCAAGGACAAGCTAGAATCAAAACCTAAGAAATAAAGTCTGCGAATAGATATGTGGCCTCCGCATCCCATACCATGAAAATTTCGAGGAATCATCATAAACAGTTTTAAAAATTGAAATATTTTATTGATGTTGTGACTTAATATTTGATATTTATACATTCTAGCAAAAAAAAACTAGGGATGACTCACGGGTAGCCTAGGTATATGCTACCTTCAAATGACGAGTAGGATGAGTATTTATATTGACTAATAAAGGAAAACCAACCACGGACCTTGCATATATGTGCATGCATGCATGCATGAACATCCGGGGTGTTTTGTTATCATAAATGCTACTCAAAAGTGAGGTATGCTTTTGGCATTTTCCCTTATTTATATCTATTTTCATCTTCATGTTACCAAACAGGCTATTAATTATCTTGCAATTATTTTGGGAAATTATTGAGAAAGTCCTAAATCTATTGTACTTGTGCTAACTTAGTCATAAATTTTTTAATTTGATCAGTTTAGTCCTAAACTTCTTGACAATTTTGCCAATTTAATTATAAACCTTTCAATTGTGTCAATTTAGTCCTAAAACTTTTTACAATTTATCAATTTAGTACTTTTGGCCAATTTTGGACGGAAAACGCTAATGTGAACAATTTTTTGCATTTCTTAAAGCTTTTTTCTGAATTTTTTTATTTGTTCTTTTTTCTTTCCCTTTATTTTCCAACTCTTGGTCGGTGAGGTTGCGGAGGTCACTAGCCACAGGCGAGGGTCGTGATGCCCTTGTCTAGACCAGGTGCTGGCCCTCACCTATGGACGGGAAACTTGTTAGCCAAGAGTTGGTAAAAAAAAGGAAAATAAAAATAAAAGAAAAAGAAAAAATCAGAACAAATTCAAAAACTTCAAAATATTATCCATGTCAATGTCAGCCGTCCTACCACATAGGATGGCTAGCATTGACTAGACTGTCACATCATTGTTTTTCACCCAAAATTGATCGGAATAACTAAATTGACAAATTGTCAAAATGTTTAGTATTAAATTGGTACAATTGAAAGGTTTAAGATTCAATTGGCAAATCATCGAAAAGTATAGTTTTGAATTGGTACAATTGAAAAGTTTATGATTGAATCGACACAAATGCAATAGATTTTAGACTTTTTTAGTAATTTCTTCTTACCCAAAAAAAAAACTTGTTCTTGTAGTGGAGTTAATTCATTTATACACAAATAATTTCAAATGATATTGTCTTCAATGCATTAGCTCAATTACTATCGTTTTTCCAATTTTGAGGAAAAATTCTTAAAAGATGCATCGAGATTCATTGTTACTTGTTAGTGTGGACCATGAACATGGCTATTTTGTAAAATGATATAAATCAATTTCATACATTATAGTTCATGTAATTAAATAATGATGTTGCGTATTATGCTTGAAATGTTTAATCGATGATGTAAAATGAGACACATTTTTGACAATGTGCATGATCATAATTACATGTCACACATTATTAATCTTTACCAGTTTTAAGTATGATAATATTGCAATAGTATGTAGGTGTATTGGCCATGATTGTTAAGGATCTTTGTTTAATTAAGCATAACCTAAGACTATAAGACCTTCTGGAAGCTAATATAGTGTTTCAAAAGGCCACAACTTCTTGAAAATAACGAACCGTCAAGCAAGCGTTTTCCTATATTTAATGAATGAAAGCAATAATTTATATAGATCAAGAACAATGATTGGAAATCAATTCGGCATTCGATGTATTCAAATTTTTATACAAATTGGTAGATGAAAAATAATAATTTAATAGGTGCCTTGGTTGGTGCATTATATCTAGACCTGTCAAATGGGTGGGTCGGGTTGGGTTTGGGTCGGGTCATAAATGGTCCGACCCAAATTGACCCATTAACCCGTTTATGACCCATTTATGCGTAATGCAATTTTGTTGACCCATACCCGACCCGACCCATGCCCAACCCATACCCAATTAGATCCATATTGCTAAAATACTTTCATATTTAATTAAATATAGGAAAATTCATACCCAAGCTGAAATGAGAGTACAGAATGAGTGAGTACAAGATTGAGTGAGGATGAGAGAAATGCGTTGAGTTTAAATCAGTTGTAAACTCATTTATAACCCATTTACGACCCATTTATGACCCATTTAACACTAATATAAGACTTCTACCCATTTATGACCCATTTAACACTAATATAAGACTTCTACCCATTTATGACCCATTTACTAAATATAACTAACCCATTTATGACCAATTTACTAATAAATGGGTTAAGAAATGGGTTTATGACCCATTTTGACAGGTCTAATTATATCTTTAGAAGCAGGGAGGAATGTTCGTTAGTTGTCAACCGAAGAAACGAGCATCTCGCAAGCTTGTTTTTTTTTTTATAAAAAAAATTGCATTCATTGCTCCAATGAATACACGAAAATTGGCAAAGCAAATCGAAACAAAGAAAAACTCATAATATTGCGAAATAAAGTCAAATCCAAAAAACAAGGAGGATCAACAGAACATCAGAAGGGTTAAGTACACACTCATTCCATAAGAAGAGATCCGTCAAGCAAAATAATTGACGGCCAATCACTAAATTTTGTATCTTCACCATTGATGAACACATGCCGGAAATTCATTCTCTAATAACTATAGTATGCGCGCATAGGTTCGTCTTCCGTGGTTCAGTGAGAAGATGCTAGAGCTTCTGCAATCAACATTGAAGATGGATGCAAAGGACTTGTACATGGACAGAGAAGAGGGATATTGAATCCCCTAAAGTATATTTAAAAAAATTCTCAAATTTAGGTCGGAAGAAGAGATAGCTTCCAAATCTAAAATCGATCGAGAGGATTTTAACTCTCAAATCTAAAATTAGACAGGGTAAAGAGAACTCCCAATAAATAAGAAAAAACAATAAAATACAATCAAAATTTAACAAGAAAGGGAAGGGGAGGGTCAGACTAGCTCAAACCCTCCATGAAGGTTGAAGAAGACAATGGAGAGAGAAGAAGAAAGAGGGAGAGAAAAAGACTTTTTTAATATTGAGTTTCTAGGCCAATAATGTAATAATGGTTATGTGGATCGTGAACTGGATCTCATTGCGATCTTGATCTTATTAGATTATTAGACAAAGATAATTATCCTTGTCTTGATTATATACTAATCTTACAAGTTTCTTATATATATATATATATATATATATATATATATATCTGTGAGTCAAAGTTTGCCTTGGCAAATCCCAGGAGGCACGGCTTACTTTGGTTTTCATTCTTTTGAAGCAATTTTTTAAAAGCTCTCTTTTAGTAATGAATATTTTAAGTGACTCATTTGGCCCTTACTAACTTTTGAGAGTTCTAATTCTGCCCTAAATGCCCATTGCATTGCAGAGACGCAAACTTTTTCGACCTTGGCTGTCTGAGACCTTAACCCAGCTACTTGAGATCTCTATGGCGGAGACGATGTTGCCGCCGTCATGGCTCCACAATGTGGCTGCCGATTTCGACCCTATCACCACCACCAGAACCACAACCACAGTCCGATAGAGAAAGTCCAGGAGAAGTGACTGCGGCCGCAGTATTTGAACAAAAGAACCAAGGCTCGAAAGACGCGATCTTCGGGTGAGCAACCCCTGGCGACACGGCGTCCTGATCGCACGCGACCTCGACACGGGCCAATCGCCGGAATGTGACAACCCAAGGCAAGATTTGTCTTGGCTGAGGGCACCTGACCAAGGTGTCAGCTCGCCGTGGTACGCCCCGAGCTAGAGCCACGTGGTGGCGCTTGGGGCAGCGTCATGTTGGTGAGGTGGGACGAGTCTTCCCCTTTCCGACTCTCCATTTCTCTCTTTGTTTTTTTCTTTTTCTTGTTCTCATTTTTATTACCTTTTTAATTCTCATTTAGATAACATTTATTATTATACGTAATTAAAAAATTCAAAAGAGCAAGTTTAGGTCCCTCATTTGAAAAAAAGTAGAAACTACTTAGGGCATGTTTGTCTAGGGAAAAATTTCATGATAAAAGAAAATGTTTTCCGAAAAATCATTTTTTAGGAAAATAATTTACCCTTTTCAGGTTTGGAAATTCATTTTCCTAATTTTAAGCATACATATTTTCTTTAACCGTAAATGGTTTTCTATGGACCAATCATTTTCAACAAATTAAACTCGTGAAAATCCATAAAACTAATTTATGGGAAATTTTTCACTCAAACAAACACGCCCTAAATTTTACTAAAAAAATGCCATGTAATTGCAACTTTACTAAATCCTGAATCAAATGAAAGTTGCTTGGCATGAAGCTTTAAGAATATATTCATTACCAAACAAAGAAACAAAAGCCTTCAAAAGGTTAAAAAAAAGTTACACTTTAGTTGCAGAACTAACACTAGTCAATGTTGTATAAAAAGATGGGTTCACACAAAAAAAAAATCCAAAATCGGTATACATGTGATAAATTTATTCCAAATTAATTTTTGAGTCACTAAAAATTCAAAATCCCAAACTGGTACACATATAATAAATTTACCCCAAACTAATATTTGGTTCACTAAAAGTCCCAAATAGGTACACTTGTGACATATTTACCTACCGTTAACTTCCGTCAAATTTTACTTTAAAATTACTGAGCTAGATGATACCTGACAATAACTCAATCGACATGGCAAGTCCATGTGGAAATCCGTATTTGTTTGGGGTAAATTTATCACAGGTGTACTAGTTTTGGAGTTTTTGATGATCTAAAAAATTAATTTGGGATAAATTTATCGCAGATGTACCGATTTGGGGATTTTCGTAGTATTAAAACTAATAAGATAGACCTACTACACTTTTGGTTTTCGCAAAAGGAATGATTATTATCTTATTTGGTTTGATGCTGCGATAGCAAAAAGATAAGAGGTAAAAAAATGTTCCTTAAGGAATAAGACCCGCGAGCCACTATTGTCAGCAAAACAAGGTGAGTAAGTCATAAACATGTTTTTAGATAGAAATACTTATTCGGTTTTCCTTTTTAAAAAATTATTAAACTTACGATTTTTTTTAATGACCAAAAGTTAGAAGTATATAAAAAAAGTTCCAAAAATTATGATCATCCGGCGCAAGGCAAGAGATTCCCCGTTTGGTTTGGTTTGGTTTGGTCACGCGACAGCAACTACCATCAACGGGACTTTCTGTCCCATTTCCAGCGATACCTACAGTAGATATTTTTCCGGGTGTCGAGTCAAGTATTTGGTACATAAACTTAGTTTTTTATTTGCAGCCAATGATGGGTGAAGCCTTTGTCGCATCTTTGAATGATCCATTTGAAAGGGGAGAGAATATACCTCCCTTCCTTCTCTCGCAAAGAGAGGGGAGAGAGAGGGGGGTAAGAAATTTTGAAGTTTTCATGAGGATGAGAGTGACAGTTATTCATTTCTAGTTGGGGCGAAAGTGAAAAATTGCTTAAAAGTGACATCAACTGCACTTCAGAATTGGGATTTATTTCCAATCTATTTCGCTGTTTGATCACGGAGTACTGATTACTGATAATGATACCTATTCAAGTTTTCGTGCAGTACGGAGCTCCAGTCGTGCCTCATTCATGCTAGGAGATAGGAGATCCTGATATCCCACCGCATCAAACAGTCATGTGCTCAAGATCAACACACATACAGAGCTTTTAATGGATGGAGCATGATCTAGCTCATTTTAACACTGCGAGCGCACTCGCTGAAAATGTAAAAGCACATGAAACACAAGAACCCTGAAAGGGAAACAACGACTATATTAGTCTTCAGGCCTACATCTACCTGATCAGTCCTAGATGCAGGAAATATCATCTGTCTAGACCCTGGGAAAAGCTTAAAGAAAGACTTGGCAAGTGGCCACCAAATAATAAATTCAAATTTCCCTGTAGTTTCCTCGTAATATCATCAACAACTCCATACAGGTCTTTTTCTAAGTTGTTGTCACAATGCGCATATACATATGCTAGATTAAGAAAAAAAAGTGAAAAAGTAAACTTGTCTATCCAGACATGCTTTAAGATTGCTGATGTAACTACTTATATCATATTAGGTACAATCATTAGTTTTTGAAATTGAACTATTTCATAAAATATGTCCTTGACTAGTATTTCGACTAAGGGTCTAACTTGTTAGATTATTACTTTTTACTTTTATATAATGAAAATATTGCAGTTCACACACTTTCACTTTTATTTTTAAATTTCAAATTCTTAAAACTTGCACAAAATGATTATATTGATATCCACAATTTGCGTATAATTTTTTTTATAAATATGAATATTATTTTTAAATTTTCGCGGGAAATTTTTTAAAAAAAATCCCTTCTAATTAAGCTAAAACCAATAGGTCCTAAATCAACGCTAATCAATCAAAAGAATCTTCTGTCGGGAGGGAAAGAACAAATATTCCCCCGCAAGACGTCAAATCCGCAATCAGTGGTTTTTTTTTGGGTCGGACGCAATCAGT
This sequence comes from Syzygium syzygioides, assembly GCA_031216285.1. Classification (NCBI taxonomy): domain Eukaryota; kingdom Viridiplantae; phylum Streptophyta; class Magnoliopsida; order Myrtales; family Myrtaceae; genus Syzygium; species Syzygium syzygioides. The sequence goes on along the minus strand of CM062247.1, from coordinate 41,983,088 downwards.
GGTTTACAAGGAGAAATTGTTAAGAGTTCTATTTGATAAACAAATGTTAAAGTCAAATTTTTTTCGGTTGGGTTGTCTCGTCAAAGCATGATAATAAATAACTGCATCTTATTTAACCAACAGAAGTAAATTTCTATTTAAATGTCAAACCTACCGATTCCAGTAATATATTGCCAGGATCCACGTTGTATAATTATTTAAAAGAGATTGATCTCATTGCTTCTCTCATGATACAATCCTTCTCCCGCTGATCCCCCTTTCTTCTCGGTCCACCAAAACAAAATATAGGATTAGTGCCAAAAGTGAATCACGGAAGAAATGACTCACGTCTACATGTGCTTATGGACCTTTGCTTGTCATATCTCATGGTATTTGAATGATTAACTAGTCCAGTAACGAGTTCAAGCACTCCTCATCGAGCATTTTTATTTTTCTGGGAACCGATTAAGTTCAGGTATTTAGCCTATGCATATGACATTGACCCAGAAGGCCAGAACAGTTTACATGTAGGTGGTGAGAATTCAACAAGTGACTTTCAATTCTTGTCACCCTAATCTACTGTGTCAATCCTTGGGGTTTTTCTACTTTTTTTTTTTTTAATCTTACCAAAGTAATCTAGACTGCTTCATTGTAGACCTTAAAATTATACAGGATATCTTGAAAAGAAGGATGGAAACTCTCGCAAGTGACCTCAAGATATTGTAGCCCTCTTGGTATGATTCTGATTGAACTATAGCTGTGCTGACGCTATGATTTGGTTTGATTTGGCTATTTATGAAGTAGTGTGACTTGTGTGTTTGGTGATACATATTTTAAAGCTGCAGTAATTAAAAGTTAGGTGGGATTGATTTTAGCTATGGACATGTTGCAATTCTGAGATTCTCGCCGAACACCTTACAAGTGCCTCCACATTTCTTTTCAAAGCTGAAACTGTTACAAGAAAGCTAAACTAAATAGACACGTATGGTAGTATTGGAGAAAATTGAGTTGTGAGCATACTAAAAAAGATATTGACAAAAATTTACGAACACTAACGTGATATAGAATTCAGATGATTGGAGAGCGACTCAAATCGCTCCTTAGTTTCTACTCGAGCACAAAATGCACAAATGAGGGTGCAACGGAGTGCGAATTCTACGAAACTAAGTGCGACGAGTGAGGTGTGTCAAAAAGAAAACTATAAAAGGTATTGAAATACATTAAGGCTCCGTTTAATTTTAGGAAAATGTGACATTTCTGGAAAATATTTTTCAAAGAATATTTTCCAATACTTAGCTAAGATTTGAAAATAAACTGGAAAATAAGTTTTGTCGTTTGGTAAAAAAAGTTTGATTTAATTTTCATAAATAGACATACACTATTCGGGCGTTAGTGACCTGCGAATGGGCAGCAGGAAAATTGGGCATGGGCACGAGCATGAGCACGAGCGCTAGGGTCCTAGGCCTAGATCCCCAACTCCTGGGCATGAGCACGGGCATCGGTCTCGGGTCCATAAAAGCTAGGCCTGAGAACCTGATGCCTGTGCCCAAGACCCTGGCGCCCGGGGTGAGATGGGATTTGTATAAAATAACCTCAATGTCATTTTCTTTAATTAATTATACTACAATAAAGGGATGAGATGGGATTCGTACAAAATAGAGTAAGAATATATTCTGAAAGGATATACGTAATGTCTAATCGCTAAAAATATTTATTTCATGTTCATTTTCCCTTTCATTTTTTCTTAATTAGAATATTTTTTTGTCATTGTACAATTATTACAAGGGAAAATTGTAACACATTTCAAAAGATCAGTTACGTGAGAGTACGTGACTAAAATTCTAGCGAGAATTCCCTCAGAGTCAATGTCAAGGGTTCGATAAAATCGATTTGAAAAGGCAGAAATGACACAAGCAGTTCTTGAACTTTGTCTCAATGTGCAATTTGATTCATGAACTTTTAATTTGTTCAATGTAATACCTGAACTTTAACTCAATGTTTAATTTGTTCAATGTGATCTCTAGACTTTTGGTACATGTTCTATTTAGTCTCTAAACTATATGAAAATGTGCAATGTAGTTCTGGAACTTAAATTAATGGAAGGACTATATTGAACATTAGATTAAAGTTCAGGGACCACATTGAATATTAGGCTAAAGTTCAGGGACTACATTAAACAAATTAAAAGTTCATGGACCAAATTGCACATTCGATTAAAGTTCAGAGACTGTTTGTGTCATTAACCCTTTGAAAAGATACGAGGCGGGGTGTTCATTGGAGGGTAAGTTACAACAAATTTAGAAACCTGGGGGCAAATACTCAACTTTTTATCACTTCTTGCAACTCCTTGTAATTTCTTGACGATTTATTTTCTTGTCTTGCCACTTGTCTTGCAAGTTTTCATGCTTCTCTGACTGAGTCAATCCCAAAATTTCACAACATTTTGCTTGGGCCAGTACAATAATTCCAACCACCTAATCGTCAACATGATTTTGTTTATGGAAACGTTAACAACCCAAAGTTTAGATTTATATATGCATACGTCTATGGTTTGGTCAGCCATAGACTTCGAGGCAACTTTGGCCCATGCATGAATATTTAGCGCACGTCCCATTCGGGGTCATTTCGCATGCAGTACTCGAGCGACTGTGATGCAAGAACGTTACGTAAGGATATGTAGATCCTCTACTCGTACGTAATTAAATAGCAACTTGCAAGAACTTAAATAAAAAGGTACCTCTCTCACGACCCTTATACACGACAGGAAGCAAATATACCTCACAAAAAGGACAAATGTACCGTGGAATCATCAAAGACTTGATCTTTTCGAGCACTATATCCATCAACGAGAAGAAGCATCTCTTTCTGTTTGGAAGAAAGGTGTTCTCCTACTTACAGTGACCACTACAGCATTTTTTTCAATACTCATTCATCTGAAGGATAATATAGGAAGAATATATTTAGAAAGGATTTGCACAACGTCTGATCGCCAAAAATATATATTTCATTTCCTTTTTCCTTTAATTATAATTCTTTTTTCATTTTACAATTATTACAGGGGGAAGACTGTAACAAATTTGAAAAGATCGAGGGCACATTGCAAAAATTTTGAATTATCAGGGGGGACCATTTGTTACTATATGAGAAATTTAGGGGGCAAAATGAAATTCTCCTACATTTGTTGGACACTTTTTCCCCTCTCGAGTGAGCACCATCTAGCCACGAAAGAGCGGCCCTTAGGTGCATCACCAAGATCTTATCAAGGATACATGACTAACGTTCTGGCGAGAATTAGGTCCTAGTCAAGGTCAGGTGTAGCATGAAATCGATTTGAAGAGATCAGGGGGATTGTACCAAAATGCATATTCGAAGGTAAGTGACAACCACCCTAAAAGCTTCCTCGCAAATACTCACAAGGTCTCATAGCTTCTTGCAACTTCTTCTAACTTCTTGACCCCTTTTATCCTCTTGTCTTGCCACTTATCTTGGAATTTTTCTTACTTCTTTGACGGAGCCAATGCCAAAGTCGCATCCTATATTGCTTGACCACCGAATTAAAAAAAAAAAAACACTCAAATTGGTTTAATGGCCACTGAATTAGCCAAGACTTTTTTTCTTGGTCGAACTTATTAGTGGACCCCGATTCACCGCACGGAAGTTAGCTAAGAGAAAGCATCAAACAAAGGCTCTTTTTTTTGGTGGAAAACATCTTGGAAATAGGCTGAAAAGAAAACACTAAACAAAGACTTCAATTGGTCAAGTCGTCGGAGCCGGTCATTCGTAACTTTAGTACCAACTCTGCAATATGTTTTTCTATTTTATTTTCGATATATAATAATTTTAAGGGTTAATATCACGAAAAATTCCAAATTGATACACCTGTGACAAATTTATCTCAAACTAATTTTTTTACCATCAAAAACTCCAAACTGATACACCTATGATAAATTTATCAAAAACTAATTTTTTTACTATCAAAAATCCCAAACTGATATATTTATGACAAATTTACTCTTCATTAAATTAAATTAATACAAAACGAAATTCCAAACTGGTACACCTAAACCAAACGGAGGGTAAAATCCTAAAACTGGTATATTCATGAACTGTTATGTGTCATTTAACCAATCAATTTGACAGTAAAATTTAACGGAAATCAACGGGGGGTAAATTTGTCATATGTGTACAAGTTTGGGGTTTTCATGGTAATAACCCTAATTTTAAAGTCTTCAGCAATTAGCATTGCAATGATAGGATGATAAGAACTGTGTTCAAAATTTCTAGTTGTGTTCATTCTGAATATACCGTGCCAAACCCGCCAAATTTTCTCCTTGTCTAAACCGACTCCAAAAATTCATTTCCTTCTTTTCCGACTATATTAAAATTTATTTACTCATTAGAAAGTTGAAGTCCTAACGACTTGTTATACAGGATGTAGAATTGTAGATTAGTATATTATATGTGCTCCTTCTTTTCTTATCCTATAATTTTTCTAGAAAAAGCACGTCGTAGTGGAAAAACCTGGAGCGGCTACTTAAGGACGCAGGTCAAACACTTCGTGATTAAAATATTGGCCTGTAATTTTGGCATATGAAATTTTATTTTTGTGTTTTTTTTGGCATTTATACTGACTCGTGTATATTGGTGCAAATGAAACTGCAAAATAATCGAAGTGCTTTAAGATGATGGAGTGTTGTGCAATTAAAAAAGGGTTAATATCATGAAAAACTCTACACTAATATATTTGTGATAAATTTACCCAAATTATTTTTTTGACAACCAAAAATCACTAACTGGTATATTTGTGACAAATTTATCTTCCGTTAGTTTTTGTTAAATTGGATTAATACCATGAAAAATCATAAACCGGTACACCTGTGACAAACGGAGAGTAAAATCCTAAACTAATATATCCATTAACTGACACATGTCATTCAATTTAGCAATTTAACAGTAAAATTTAACGAAAATTAATGGAGGATAAATTTGTCATAAGTGTACCAATTTGGGATTTTTGATGGTTAAAAATTAGTTTTCGAAAATTTTTTACATATGTACCAGTTTGAAATTTTTCGTGATATTAACCAATTTAACAATTAAAATAGAGCATTTATAGCATAAATTGTCCATGTAGTCCAGGATGACTCTTCTTACCCTTGATTTAATGGTTAGTATGAGAGTAAGAAGTTGAACCCTTCAAATCAATGATAGATAAGACCGTTGATGTAATTTTTTTGGTACTAACCGTGTATGCGCTAATTTTCTTTCAAATGTTTATTGGTTCAGTCAATGGTGCCGGAAAAGAAAAATATATAGGATCAAATAATGAATGGCGACCATTAAAGAACCTTATATTGGGTTTCCATCAAAACGCCATCAATAATTGAAAGGGTTAATATCACGAAAAATTCTAAACCGGTATACTTGTGATACATTTATCCAAAACTATTTTTTTGACCATAAAAAACCCTAAACTGGTACACCTATGACAATTTTACCCTGAACTATTTTTTTGACCACTAAAAATCCTAAACTGGTACATCTGTGATAATTTTACCCTGAAATTACCACAAAAAATCCAAACTGGTACATATGTGATAATTTTACCCTGAATTAAAATTTTAATATTATTTATTTTTATTTTTTTCGAATTTTTATTTATTATTTATTATTTTTTTCTTTTCTTTTCTTTTCTTTTTTCATTTTCAAACTCTGGCCGGTCCTGCGTTGGGCGAGGGCCGTCCTCGTCGGCGTCGGGCGACCCTCGCCCGACGCAGGCGAGGGTCGCCCTCGTCGGATCCAGCGAGGGCGACCCTCACCTGCGTCGGGCGGCCCTCACCAGATCCGACGAGGGCAGCCCTCACCCGATACCGATGAGGGTCGCCCTCGCCGGATCCGATGAGGACGACCCTCGCCCGATGCCGATGAGGGCGGCCCTCGCCGGCTTCCGCCTCTGGACGATCGTCGGATCGGCAATCGGCCAGAGTTTGAAAATGAAAAAGAAAAGAAAAGAAAATAAAAGAATAAAAAATAAATAAAATTTTTTTAAAAAATAATATTAAATATTAGTTCGAGGCAAAATTGTCACATGTGTACCAGTTTGGGGTTTTTTGTGGTATGTTCGAGGTAAAATTGTTACAGGTGTACCAGTTTGGGGTTTTTTATGGTCAAAAAAATTGTTTGAGGTAAATGTGTTACAAGTGTACTAGTTTAGGATTTTTCGTGGTATTAACCCTAATTGAAATGACTCGTCTCATATCCCGAACCCTAAGTTCTAAGCTGCGTGCTGGTGACGTGGTTGAGTGGTGTTTTAGAAGTCATAATTGTTTTGAAAACAGAAAAAGAAAAAGAAGACAAAGGCTATTGGTTTAATTTGCCATGCCATCATGTCCTAAATCATACATAGGGATAATTATTAAAATAACTCCTGCACCTCTTATATAGATATCAATTCAGTCATAAACATTTTAATTTAGTTAATTTAGTCTTAAATATTTTGACGATTTGCCAATAGAGTTCTTCTGGGCAATTTTGATTAGAAATAACTGATGTGGATGCCGGCCGTCTTATATGGTATGGTCAACAATAGCATGATCGGCGTTGACGTGGGACAATTTTTGTAATTTTTAATAAATTTTCTGATTTTTTTTTGTTTTTTTACCGTGGGCTAGCGACTCTTGCGTGCTCTCATTATGGCCGGCGAGTCCCTTGCCTAGATCTATTGAGGGTCGTGACACCCTCACCAAATCTGGGCTAAGCAAGAGTGCGGCACTCGCATGTAGCCGATGACCTCTGCTAGCCACTGCCAAGGCTGCAGATTGGCGTAGGAAAAAAAGAAAAAAATGTTAAAAAAATTACAAAAATTGTCTATGTTAACGCCAGCCATGCCACGTAGGATGGTCAGTATCAACGTCAGCAAGTGGCCGGAATGATTATATTAACAAATCAACAAAAGGTTCGAGATTAAAGTAATCAAATTGAAAGGTTTGTCATTAAATTGACATTCGTACAATAGGTGTAATTTTTTTTGGTAATTTTCTCCCAATTTACAAGGTACATACTACTTTCATTAACTACAACCAATAATGTTAGAAAGAGTTCCCATTATTCGTGCTCGAACGGATTTAAGTAAATTTAGTATGATACAAGAATCATATTTGAGTGTTTTTCTCTACTGTAATACGCAAATGATATTTTTCAATGTCAATCTTTTCTTGAAGTTCTTTCGGAACGAAGTGGTATTGTTGAAAAAAAATCATAATCTTATATAATCTTACAGAGAGAGAAAATCATAATTGGGAAAGGTCAATATAACCTGGACATCATCCTATCAATCTATTACATTTCTAGATTCAAATGAATCTATTTCCTTGTAATAACATAATTCATCCTTTAAAATAACAAAATGGTATTATTGGACAAGACCCTTTACAAAATTCGAGACAAAACACGAATTACAGAGATAAAATTAAAATATGACATGAATGACATTAATAACACGAATTAACATGCTTTAATAAAGAAAAACGATTATTTTGCTGTTCCAAAAGGAGGCAATTAATTAGCTCGTAAAATAAAAATTATGATTTTTATGCTAGCATAGATTGAATTGATTTATAATAACAATCCAGACAAGTTAACACAAATTGCCATCATCAAATAACTCAATTATTTTAAGTACATTTTCAAAATATATAACATGGATGTGCCTACTGTTTAATAAATTTCGTCATTTCAACATTTGGAACGAGCAAGATGCTCAAGAGATGCACTTTAAAGAGTCCAGATCCTTACATTGAAGACAATTCGATGTTGATATGCTGGTTATGGGTATTAATTAGGTCCGCCTAAAGTTAGCAAAATATATATTATAATTAAAAAAATGGCTAGCACAATTGTATTCTAATTTGTTTGGAAAGATGGTCCAAAAAATTCTAAACCTATTGCACTTTTGCCAATTCAATCATAAACTTTTTAATTGTTCTAATTGAGTTTTCAATAATTTCGCATTTTGTCAATTAAGTGCATCTGGCCAATTTTGGCCAAAAATCACTGATGTGGATGCTGGCTGTTGTGACATGATCGGCATTGATATGGATAATTTTTTATAACATTTTTTGGAATTATTTATTTATTCTTTTCTTCTTTTCCTGCTTTACTTTTTTCCTTTTTGTTCCTTTTCTCTTCTTTTCTTTTTTCTTTTTTCTTTTTCCCTTTTTTCCTCCACTAGCCATTATCAAGGCTCATTGGTGGCCAGTGGAGGTCACCAACCTAGGCAAGAGATGCCCATGCCTAACCTGGTGAGGGCAACCCTTGCCTGGGCGGGTGTGGGTTGCGGTCACTCGATCTAGCAAAGGCTTGCCCTTCCGCAAACCTTGCCCAAAGCCAATGAGGGCAGCCCTCGTTTGAGGCCGACGACATTGAAGAGTCCTAGCTATGGCTGGCAAAAGGAAAAAGGGAAAAAGAAAAAAAGAAAAGAAAAGAAGAGCAAAGGAAAAAGAAGAAGAAAAAACTAGAGAAGGAAAATAGAAGAAAAGAAAAAAAAGAAAAAAAAAATAACAAAATTTCAAAAAAAATCTTATAATTTTTTTTTTCAAGTTAGTGTCAGCCGTGTCATGTAGGACGGCTAGCTCTATGTTAGTGATTTCTAGCCAAAATTGATCGGATAAACTTAATTGACAAAATGTGAAAAATGTTTATGATTTAATTGGCATATTAAAATGTTTAAGACTGAATTAACAAAAGTGTAATAAGTTTAGGATTTTTTGGACAATTTTCTCTATTTGATGAAGGAATTTCGTTCCTGTGGTTGAGATCTTGATACTTTCTATGAATGAATTTCATAGTAGATATTACTCCATTGGGTATGTCTTTATCCATCAACAATTCGGATTTTATGTGATGACCATACATAAACATCGTACATTAACATTTGATTGATTTTTTGTCAAGTGTGAACTTTGAAAGAAGACATTTGGCACTGTCTGCGAAATTTCGACAAGTATCATACTAGATAGAACAAGCTCTATCTCTCCATCTGTCATGCTGTAGTGAGACCGACGATTCTCACGCTCTTCTAAATATTTCAAAATCATCTTGGTAATCCTTATATCAACAAATGACACACATATTTCATCTTTTCTGTTCACAACATGTGGAGTTGCATCGAGTTCGGTTTACTTCAATATCTAGCTAACAACGAACTTGGTTCGTTCTAGTGTGAGTGTGGTTAGTTTTGGTGATTACTTTAATATTTGGATTTTATAAAGGGTCTGTAATTTTGGATTTGAATTAAATTGGCTAAATATCCAATGGGCACGTGGCTCAGTGGCAAGGGAATTGGGTTGGGTGGGAATATTTATTTTCAAGTGTGAGTTCAACTCTCTGAGGTAAAAGTTTGAGAGAGAAGAATTAAGGTAGGGCAAATGAAAAAATAAATTGACTAAATGTGATTCACGTTTAGTCAACTCAAGTGGGGTCAGGTTGAATTTGCGGTTTCCTTGAGTCTGAATCTGTCACCCTCAATCTTAAATAGAGTTACACAAAATATCATGTGATTTACTTGGTTTTTGTCAATGCTTTCTTTTCCTTTGATAGGATTTCCAATTATAAATTGTTTAGAATTAGAAATTTTTGTTCCAAATGAGTTAGTCCAGTCAAAGAGGAAATATTGAGAATTAAGGTTCCGTTCATTTCGTGAAAAATGTAACATTTCTGAAAAACTATTTTATAAAAAGTCACTTTGAAGGAAAACGATACAATTTTTCGATGTTCGGCTAAAATCTGAAAAAGACTCGGAAAATATTTTTCACCGGTCGGTATGAAAAATCAAATCAAATTTTCCTTCATACACTACTTTTAATAATTTTCTTATTTTTTGTCAACTTAATTGTTTTTTACTTTCTTCTTCGGCTGGTTCTCGATCACGGTGAAGGTCGGCGACTGGCCACAAGCAAGCTTGAGTGTCGCCAGAGGGCAGCAAGACTGAGGCCTCGCTAGAGATTGGCGAGTGAGCTTGCCAAACCGCGACTCGCAAGGCCTCGAGCTCGCTCGTCGACCATAGGAGAGGCCTCGAGCCTAGCTGCCCTCTATGACGCTGGAGCATCGCCGATCTAGTGAGGCATGAGCCTCATCGCCCTCTAGCGAGCTCGAGGCTTGCCGCCCTCTAGTGATGCACAAGTTCGCCTGTGTTCGGCGACTAGCAAGAGAAGAAGGTAAAAAAAACGAAAAAGAAAAGGAAAAAAAAATTAAAAAAATCTATTTTAAAAAAATAAAGATAATTAAAATGAATGGTGACCTAGGACTAGAGGTTCCACAAATCCTTACGTTGTTGTTCTGACATCAGAGTCTCTCGAAGATTGCATGCGAAATGACGCCTAAGCAAACCTCACGCTTATGCATGTAAATCCAACTTTTGGGTCGTTAAAGTTTGCAGAAACAAAATGATGTTGACGATTAGGAGGATTCTAATTGGGCCTCATCCGAGCCGTTTGGAAAATTTGTCATTCTCCGCTGCTTTTGTGCATTTGAGAAATCGCTCAAGTCCGTCACTGTTTTGGACATTGATTCTATTTTTTGTTAGTCAGAAGTCAAATTTATCAGAGTTCATTTTCACAAAGAAGATCGTTTGGAGCATGTAACTGGACCGGATGGAATCCAAGATTCGACTAACTCAATGTTGGGAAAGTTCCCCGTGGACAAGCGACTTCGAGATCATGATATGTTCATACAATTCTATAGTTATCTGTCTGCTTACTATTCATTTTTATTATATGCTTTCTTAGATGAAATTGAGATCTAACGTTAGAATCCAATTTTATCTCGTGTTTTTTGAAGGTTTGTTTGATGCGTAAAACGGTAGTGCTCAATCATATATTTACCCTTCCACCTCTTGCAACTCCTCTTTAAACAGTGACGTAGTTGAGGGATTCTTCAAATGCACAAAAGCAGCAGCAGAGAATGACAAATTTTCCAAACGGCTCGGATGAGGCCCAATTAGAATCCTCCCACTCGTCAACATCATTTTGTTTCCGCAAACTTTGACGACCCAAAAGTTCGATTTACATGGGGAAGTGTGTGGTTTGACTAGGCGTCATTTCGCATGCAATATTTGAGTGACTCTGATGTCAGAACAACAACGTAAGGATTTCTGGAACCTCTCCATTCCCAAGTCAATAAACAAAGCCTCGTTGCTAGCTGGCAGCAACTCGCTAGAACTTAGGTAGAAAGGTGCCTCTCTCTCGACCCTCAGACACAAAGGGAATCAAATCTACCCCAAGAAAAGGATTAATGTACACTAGATAAATCAACACTGAGGATATTGAAACCAATTTGAAAACATCGGGAGGGTTTATACTAAACTTAAAACATTAGGAAGCAAGTTGCAAGGACCCTAAAAGCCTGAGGGGCAAATAGTAAGTTTCACGAAGTCGAAGCAATGGGCAATGGGCAAGTGATGTGGCAAGAAATGAGGGATGGTTTTGGCAATTGGCTCACGAGTGGGATTATTACCAAAAAAGTCTCAAACCTATTGTACATACGCTAATTCGGTTTTAAACTCTTAATTTGGCCAATTTAGTAAAATATTTTCTAAATCATTCATTTTCACGGAACAAATGGACTCTTAGGCTCTGTTCGTTTCACGAAAAACAATTTCTACAAAAACGTTTTCCTGATTTTCCAGCATTCGTTTCACGGAAAATAAACAAGTCATGGAAAACATTTTCCCTTGATAGAAAAAATACTTTCAAAAGTGAGAAAAATGTTTTTCCTCTTTTCAAAAAGAGGAAATCATTTTCCATTCCCTACTCCTTTCACCATTCATTTTAATTATCTTTATTTTTTAAAATCGATTTTTAATTATTTTTTTTCCTTTTCTTTTTCTTATTTCCTTTTTCTTTTTGTTTTTACCTTCTTCTCTGGCCGGTCACCGGCCACGACAAAGGCCGGCGACCGGCCACAGGCAAGCTCGTGCATCATCAGAGGGCGGTGAGCCTCGAGCTCGCCAGAGGACGGTGAGGCTTAGGCCTCACTAGATTGGCAACGCTCGAGCATTGTAGAGGGCAACTAGGCTCGAGGCCTTGCCAGTGGTCGGCAAGTGTGCTCAAGGCCTTGCGAGTCGCGGTTTGGTGAGCTCGCTTGCTAACCTCTGGCAAGGCCTCAGTCTTGCTGCCCTCTAGCGACACTCAAGCTCGCTTGTGGCCGGTCGCCGGCCTTCACCATGGTCGAGGACCAGCCGGAGAAGAAAGTAAAAAATAAAAATAAAAAGAAAGAAAAAAATTGATAAAAAATATTTAAAAAATTATTAAAAGTAGTGTACGGCGAAAAATCTAATTTGATTTTCCATATCAAACGGCAAAAAATATTTTCCAAGTCTTTTTCAAATTTCAGCCGAATGTTGGAAAATTGTTACATTTTCCAAAAAATGTTACATTTTTCACGAAATGAACGGTAACTTAATTCTCAATATTTCCTCTTTGACTAGACTAACTCATTCGGAACAAAAATTTCTCATGCTAAACAATTTATAATTGGAAATCCTGTCAAAGGAGAAGAAAACATTGACAAAAGCCAAGTAACTCACATGATATTTCTTGTAACTCTATTGAAGATTGAGGGTGACAGACTCAGTCTCACGGGAACCGCAAATTCAACCTGACCCCACTTGAGTTGACTGAACGTGAATCACATTTAATCAATTTATTTTTTTATATATCCTAACCTAATTTTTCTCTATCAAACTTTTACCCTGTTTTTTTACGGAACATGAGAATTGAACTTATACTTAAAAGTAAACATTCCCACCCCACCCCACCTCACCCAATTCCCTTACCACTAAGCCCCATGCCCAATGGGTATTTAACCAATTTAATTCGAATCCAAAATTACATACCCTTTATGAAATCCAAATATTAAAGTAACTACCAAAAGCAATCACACTCGCACTAGAATGAACCAAGTTCGTTGTTAGTTAGATATTGAAGTAAACCGAACTTGATGCAACTCAACATGTTGTGAACGGAAAAGATGAAATGTGTGTGTCTTTTGTTGATATAAGCATTACCAAGCTGTTTTTGAAATATTAAGAAGAGCATGGCAACCGTCGGTTTCACTATAGCATGACAGATAGAGAGAGCTTGTTCTATCCAGTATGATACTTTTTGAAATTTCGTAGATAGTGCCAAATGTCTTCTTTCAAAGTTCACACTTGACAAAAAATGAATCAAATGTTAATGTAAGGTGTTTATGTATGGTCATCACATAGAATCCGAATTGTTATTTGACAAAGACAAACCCAATGGAGTAATATCTAATATGACATTCATTCATAGAAGTATCAAGACCTCAACCACTGGAACAAATTCCTCCAGCAAATTAAGAAAATTGTCCAAAAAGTCCTAAACTTATTGTACTTTGGTCAATTCAGTCTTAAATATTTTAACGTGTCAATTAAATCATAAATATTTTTCATATTTTGTCAATTAAATTTATCCGGTCAATTTTGGCTAGAAATCGCTAACATAGAGCTAGCCATCCTATGTGACACGATTGGCACTGACGTAGATAATTTTTTATAATATTTTTTAGTGGTCAACCTAGGTGAGGGACGCCCATGCCTAGCTTGGTGAGGGCAGCCCTTGCCTGGGCGGGTGTGGATTGCGTTCACCCGATCCAGCAAAGGCTTGCCTTTCCGTAACCCTTGCTCGAAGCAAAGAGGGCGGCCCTCATCTGCGGCTGGCGGCATTGACGAGTCCCAGCTATGGCTGGCAAAAGGAAAAAGTAAAAAAGAAAAAAGAAAAGAAAAAAAGAGCAAAGAAAAAAAACTAAAGAAGGAAAATAGAAGAAAATAAAAAAAGGAAAAAGAAAAGAAAAAATAACAAAATTTCAAAAAGAAAATATTATAAAAAAATTGTCCACATTAGTGGCAATCGTGCTGCATAGGATAGCTGGCTCTATGTTAGCGATTTATAATCAAAATTGGTCGGATAAACTTAATTGACAAAATGTGAAAAATATTTATGATTTAATTGGCACATTAAAATATTTAAGACTGAATTGACAAAAGTACAATAAGTTTAGGACTTTTGGACAATTTTCTCAATTTGCTGGAGGAATTTTGTTCCGGTGGTTGAGGTCTTGATACTTCTATGAATGAATGTCATATTAGATGTTACTCCATTGGGTTTTTCTTTGTCAAATAACAATTCGGATTCTACGTGATGACCATACATAAACATCCTACATTAACATTTGATTCATTTTTTGTCAAGTGTGAACTTTGAAAGAAGACATTTTGCACTATCTATGAAATTTCAAAAAGTATCATACTGGATAAAACAAGCTCTTTCTATCTATCATGCTATAGTGAAACCAACGGTTCTCGTGCTCTTCTTAATATTTCAAAAACATCTTGGTAATGCTTATATCAACAAAAGACACACATATTTCATCTTTTCCGTTCACAACATGTTGAGTTGCATCGAGTTCGGTTTACTTCAATAGTTAACTAACAACAAACTTGGTTCATTCTAGTGCGAGTGTGATTGCTTTTGGTGGTTACTTTAATATTTGGATTTTATAAAGGGTCTGTAATTTTGGATTCAAATTAAATTGGTTAAATACCCATTGGGTATGGGGCTCAGTGGTGAGGAAATTGGGTGAGGTGAGGTGGGGTGGGAACGTTTACTTTTAAGTGCAAGTTCAACTCCTACGTTCCATAAAAAAACCAGGGTAAAAGTTTGATAGAGAAAAATTAGGTGAGGATAGATAAAAAAATAAATTGACTAAATGTGATCCACGTTTAGTCAACTAAAGTGGGGTCAGGTTGAATTTGCGGTTCCCGTGAGACTGAGTCTGTCACCCTCAATCTTCAATAGAGTTACACGAAATATCATGTGAGTTACTTGGTTTTTGTCAATGATTTCTTCTCCTTTGATAGGATTTCCAATTATAAATTGTTTAGAACGAGAACTTTTTGTTCTGAATGAGTTAGTCCAGTCAAAGAGGAAATATTGAGGATTAAGGTTTCGTTCGTTTCGGGAAAAATGTAACAATTTTGGAAAATGTAACAATTTTTCGACATTTGGCTGAAATTTGAAAAAGACTCGGAAAATATTTTTCGCCGTTTGGTATGGAAAATCAAACTAGATTTTCCTCCGTACACTACTTTTAATAATTTTTTAAATATTTTTTTATCAATTTTTTCTTTATTTTTATTTTTATTTTTTACTTTCTTCTCCGGTTGGTCCTCGGCCACAGTGAAGGCCAGTGACTGGTCACAAGCGAGCTCGAGTGTCGCTAGAGGGCAGCAAGACTAAGGCCTTGCCAGAGGTTGGCGAGCGAGCTCACCAAACCGCGACTTGCAAGGCCTCGAGCACACTTGTCGACCACTGGCAAGGCCTCGAGCCTAGTTGCCCTCTGCGATGCTTGAGCGTCGCCGATCTAGTGAGGCCCGAGCCTCACCGTCCTCTGGCGAGCTCGAGGCTCGCCGCCCTCTGATGATGCACGAGCTTGCCTGTGGCCGATTGCCGGCCTTTGTCGTGGCCGGTGATCGGCCAGAGAAGAAAGTAAAAACAAAAAGAAAAGGAAAAAAATAATTAAAATTGATTTAAAAAATAAAGATAATTAAAATGAATGGTGAAAGGAGTAGGGAACGGAAAATGATTTCCTTTTTTTGAAAAGAGGAAAAACATTTTTCTCACTTTTGAAAGTATTTTTTCTATCAAGGGAAAATGTTTTCCATAACTTGTTTATTTTCTGTGAAACGAATGCTGGAAAATCATAAAAACATTTTTGTAGAAATTGTTTTTCGTGAAACGAACAGAGCCTAAGGATCCATTTGTTCTGTGATAATGAATGATTTATAAAATATTTTACTAAATTGGCCAAATTAAGAGTTTAAAACCGAATTGGCGTATGTACAATAGGTTTGAGACTTTTTGGGTAATAATCCCACTCGTGAGCCAATTGCCAAAACCGTCCCTCATTTCTTGCCACATCTCTTGCCCATTGCCCATTACTTCGACTTCGTGAAACTTACTATTTGCCCCTCAGGCTATTAGGGTCCTTGCAACTTGCTTCCTAATGTTTTAAGTTTAGTATAAACCCTCCCGATGTTTTCAAATCATTTTCAATATCCTCAGTGTTGATTTATTTAGTGCACATTAATCCTTTTCTCGAGGTAGATTTAATTTCCCGTTGTGCCTGAGGGTCGAGAGAGAGAGGTACCTTTCTACCTAAGTTCTAGCGAGTTGCTACCAGCTAGCAACGAGGCTTTGTTTATTGACTTGGGACTAGAAAGGTTCCAGAAATCCTTACGTTGTTGTTCTGACATCAGAGTCACTCGAATATTGCATGCGAAATGACGCCTAGTCAAACCACACACTTCCGCATGTAAATCCAACTTTTGGGTCGTTAAAGTTTGCAGAAACAAAATGATGTTGACGAGTAGGAGGATTCTAATTGGGCCTCATCCGAGTCGTTTGGAAAATTTGTCATTCTCTGCTGCTGCTTTTGTGTATTTGAGGAATCCCTCAACTACGTCACTGTTTAAAGAGAAGTTGCAAGAAGTGGAAGGGTAAATATATGATTGGGCACTATCGTTTTACACATCAAACAAACCTTAAAAAAATACGAGATAAAATTGGATACTAACGTTGGATCTCAATTTCATCTAAGAAAGCATATGGCAAAAACGAATAGTAAGCAGATAGATAACTAACGAACTGTATGAACATGTCATGATCTCGAGGTCGCTTGTCCACGGGGAACTTTCCCAACATGGAGTTAGTTGAATCTTGGATTCCATCCGGTCCAGTTACGTGCTCCAAACGATCTTCTTTCTAACAGTGAATTCTGAAGAATTTGACTTCTGACTGACAAAAAATAGAATCAATGTCCAAAACAGTGACGCAGTTGAGCGATTCCTCGAATGCACAAAAGCAGCGGAGAATGACAAATTTTCCAGACGGCTCGGATCAGGCCCAATTAGAATCCTCCTACTCGTCAACATCATTTTGTTTCCGCAGACTAAACCACCCAAAACATGGATTTATATGCGTTAGCGTGTGGATTGCTTAGGGTGACTCTGATGTCAGAACAACAACGTAAGGATTTGAGGAACCTCTAATACCCAGAACAAACAAAGCCTCGTTGCTAGCTGGTAGCAACTCGCTAGAATTTACGTAAAATGGTACCTCCCTCTCCACCCTCATCCACAACGGGAATCAAATCTACCTCAAGAAAAGGATTAATGTGCCCTGGAATGATCAAACACTCAGAATTTTTCGAACGATATACATATCAACGAGAAGAAGCAATCTCTTTCTGCTTTGTAATAGACAAAAGCAATCGATGTCTATTCTGGAGGTTGACACCCAAAAGCGAGTCCTGTATAATGTTCACTTCGGGTTGGAGCAAAGATGTTCTGTTATTTGCAGCGACCTCTACAACGTTTTTTTTCTCATCCGTTTGTAGGATTACCTTCCGTGTTATGTGGAATGTTGGATCATCTCCTCTTGCAATTTTCCAATATTGTGGAAAAATGTCAGGTTGCATTTCACGCTCAAAGATCACGATGGTGATTTAATTTTGACTCATCAACGAAGAATCACATCCTCGGAATGAGCACGTTTCACAAATACAAGAATAAACAGCTGACTACGGGCCACCGTCAGTATTTCCAGGATCCTACGTGGTTGTAGAAAACAGCGGAGGAATTTCCTAGTTCATGCGGTACAATGTCTCGAGGAGTGACGTAAATTTCTAAAATTCTAGAGGGCGCTTTCAACAACCAACACATCTACATAAGCCAACTCTGCCCATTGTTGATATCCCAGCCAGCTAATGCACTTCTCTCTCTACATAAAAAATGGAACGCTTGGCAGGATCTTGTCTGATTGTCCTGCTTCTGCTCTCATTCCTCATTGGAATACAAGCCCTTAACTCATCATTTTTCTCTCCTTCCTCTCTAGGGGCAGCAGCGCCCTGTCAGCCTGATCAAAAGTCTGACCTGCTTCAGTTCATGAATGCGGTAATGCCGAATAATTCGACACCTTTCTTCTGTCAAACGGATGGCACTTGGCGCAGTAGACCAAAGATGCTTTCCTGGAATGCTGATGTGGATTGTTGCTCGTGGGCCGGAGTCATTTGCGATCATATGACTGGTCATGTGATTCGCCTTGAACTTGGCTGCTACCCCCCGAACCCGACGTGCTACTCCTCTGCAGGGTCTTCAAACAGCACTGAACCATCTACATTGGGTCCGCTCACTCTTTCTTCTCCTCACAAAGCAGAAAGGCCATCAGGGTCGAATTCGAACATGCTTCTTCAAAATTTGACCAAGTTAAGAGTCCTCATTCTCGATGGGTTAAACATGTCTGGCATTAACGTGAGTCACTTAATGAATCTCTCTCCATCTCTGGAAGTCCTCAGCCTCAGTTCCTGTAAATTACGCGGCGTGTTAGCAGCAAAAATTTTCCTTTTGCCAAAGCTGACATGTCTTGATTTATCAGGCAACAAGGAGCTTGTGGGTTACTTACCCGAATCCACTTGGAATAGCCCTTTGAAGGTTTTGGACTTGTCCTTCACAGGTTTCTCTGGAGCGTTACCAGCGTCCATGGGCGGCCTGCATTCTCTGGAGATCCTCTGGCTACGCCAGTGTAATTTCACTGGCTCTATTCCATCGTCACTCGGTAACCTAACACGACTCACTAGATTGGAACTCTCATTCAATGAGCTTAGTGGTCAGGTTCCTCCAACTCTGTCAAACCTTGATCAGCTCACGCTGCTCGATCTTTCCTCCAATAATCTCATAGGTCCAATACCTGATGTCTTCGACAACAAGACACAACTTCAAGAACTGCTTTTCTCGCATAACCTCTTCGCAGGCATTATTCCTCCGAGCATAAAGAATCTTTCCCATCTAGCCCAACTTGACATTTCCAATAACCTCATTGGTGGGTCTATACCATCATCACTGTTCTCTCTTCCATCCTTGACGAGCCTAGACCTCAGTAACAACGGGCTCAGTGGTCAAATCGGCGAGTACCTCGGTGCACCCTCATTAGTCTATGTTGACCTGAGTGGTAATCAGTTGCGTGGCTCAATCCCGAGCTCGATTTTTCAGCTTGCGAACCTCACTGACTTGAGTATCTCCACAAATAACCTGACCGGTGTTTTAGACCTACAATTGCTCTCAAGACTCAAAAGTCTCAGGAATCTCGATCTTTCAGACAACGATTTGTCAATGACCAATAGCAAATATGTCGAGCATGACATGCCAAACCTCTCAAAAGTCAGTCTTTCTGGGTGCAATATTACTGAAATCCCTGCAATCTTGAGAAATTCAACCAGCGTAGGATATATAGACCTGTCGGGCAACAAAATCCACGGAGATACCCCGTCATGGATGTGGGATGTCGGGACCGAGTCATTGACTTATCTCAATCTCTCGCAGAACCTCCTCACTAGCTTCGAACAAGTTCCATGGAAAAATCTTATAATCCTTGACCTGCATTCAAACTTGATCCAAGGGCCGCTTCCATCACTCCCAAACTCTCTTCTCGTCTTCTTGCTAGCTAGCAATCAATTGACTGGCTATATCCCCGGTTCTATTTGTGAAACGAAGGGCCTACAAATTCTTGACCTCTCTCGTAACAATTTCGTTGGAACAATCCCTCAATGTCTAGGGAACATCAGCCACAGCCTTTTAGTGTTGGATCTGCAAGAAAATGGACTCTCCGGCACTATCTCACTCACATTCGGTGAAAATGCTGTCCTGAGAAGTCTTCACCTCAATGGAAACAAATTTGAAGGCCTGTTGCCACGCTCTCTAATCAATTGCATGCAACTCGAAGCGCTGGATCTCAGCGGTAACAAGTTGAACGACACTTTCCCAAGATGGTTGGAAACACTTCCTAGACTGCGCGTCTTGGTCTTGCGATCGAACAGACTTCACGGCTCCATAGGCAACCCCAGAACTGAATTTCCCTTTCCGCAGTTGCGCATTCTCTATCTTTCCTCCAATGAGTTCACCGGTCCTTTGCCCAGCGCCTACTTTGCAAAGCTGAAAGCGATGATGTCAACTGATCAGGATGTATCTGGGTTGCAATACATGGACCAAGGTTACTACCAGGATTCCATGAATGAGACGATGAAAGGACTTGAAGTGCATCTCCCTAAAATCCTAGTGACCCGGACAACCGTTGATCTATCAAGCAACAAGTTCCAGGGAATGATTCCTGATGTTATAGGAGAACTAGGATTACTCAAGGGGCTCAACCTTTCTCATAATAATCTCGAAGGCCATATACCATCATCTTTGGGGGACCTTTCCGAGCTTGAATGGTTGGATCTTTCTTCAAATGAGCTAAATGGGACGCTACCGACCGAATTGACAAATCTCACATTTCTGGAGGTCCTAAACGTCTCTTCCAATCAACTAACAGGATTGATTCCTCGAGGGAAACAATTCAACACATTTCAAGCCGAATCCTATCGCGGGAACCCGGGATTGTGCGGGTTTCCATTGTCCAAAACTTGTACTAATTCCAGGGCACCGGGGGAGCTTCCTGTCCGACCTGAAGGTGGGGTTCACTCGTTCTTTGCAGATTTTATCGAACCAGAGGCCGTGGAAATAGGATTACTATGTGGCATAGTGCTCGGACTAGTCCTGAGTAACTTACGATATCTTAGATCTTTTGGGCAAGCAAAGAGGGAAGTCAGAAAGATTGCTAGGAAACATATTTCTCCAATCAGGCCTCGAAACTGCGCAACATAATAGCCGTGGTAGCTGATTAGTGTTGCTGTATAAAAATAATTGAAAGTGCAAAGCAGTGTTGTACAATCGTGTGGATCGTTCATGCGAATCATGAATCGTACGTAGGACTTTGTAAAAAGTTGTGGAATAAATCCAAAAAATAATATTCCATACAAAAAAAGTTCGTTAAATGTTGCAGAAACACATGAAAAAAATGATAATTGTAAACCCCATCCAAGCCGTGACTAAGAGCCTCCATTGTCGTTGTTCACCGGAGAAACCAACACCGTCGACTGCGTTGCAAGCCAAAGAACAATGTTAAAGACGTAAACAGGTGTCGTCATACACGTAATTCATGGGACTGTTTCACAAATCACAAGTTAAAGAGACGCAGAAGTTACTGTGGACAGTACATGCACCATCACAAAAGGGACATTAGAAAATTAGGTACCATGTCCGATTGGTGAATAGCTCATTGGTTTTGAATATTTTTTCTTGAAGGTGCTTCTAATGGATATATATGATAATAGGTTCTAGGTTCTAACTTTGACTCTGTTTTTGATGATTTTTCTTAAATAGAGGCATTGAAAAGATAAAATATATGAGTATATAACCCAATAAAATGGACAACCGAAGGGTGAATAATATTACCAGACCGAATAAGATCAAAGAGGAATGGTTATGTTGAAACCTTTTGACTTGTACCTCAGTCCCAGAGTTACGTGACCATTTGCAACTAAAAGAAAGTCTAATTAAATTTAGTCTGAAGGATTCAAATTAACACCAAATCGAGCCAATTCCACAAACTTGTTATTATGCATGTAGTTCCAATACACATGAGCATGCTTGCGGTGATAAATTGGGTAAATTATCGAGGACGCATGTTGCTATTTCATGGCATACATTATCCATTGTTGGCCTTCTTACTGTTCAATCCCTTGCTTATCATACTCGCTCACGTGGAATGATAAAAAGCTGATTCACAATGATACAAGTTGGCCAAAATATCACGACCAATTCGGGCCGATTACAAGGATCTGACTGCCGCTTTCAGTAATTGACTTGTCGACTGTGTTTTTCTAGTTACATTTGGAAACCAGTGATTGATCCGACCTTATTGATCATATGGACTGTAGAAAAAGTATCAGAAAAGTCCTAAAAATATTTTTGGTGTCCATTGAGTTTTAAACATTTTGTTTTTGTGCCAATTCAATCATTCCAGCTAATTTTGACAGGATTTTGTTGACATAAACACCAGCCGGCCTACGTGGCACGGGCGGCACTGACGTGGACAATTTATAATAATATTTTAATATATTTTAAATTTTTTTCTGATTTTTTTCTTTCCTTTTCTTTTTCCTTTTCTCCCACCTTACTCCAGCTGGTCGCTAGTTCGGCGACCGGCGAGGTCGACCTCTCTAGCCTCTTGCGAACCACGTCGGATGACTGTGAGGGCAGCCAAGGGCGAGGCTCGCCCTCGCCAGCGACTGGGCAAGGTTCGCCTTCGCCGTCGCTAGCTAGGGCAGACTTTGGCTGGGTTGGCGAGGCTCAAGCCTCACCGAGCGCGAGGCCACCCTCGTGTCCATTTGGCAAGTCTTGTCAGCCTCTGGCTTCTGCTCGGTCACCAGACCCGCAACTAGCTGAAGTCAAGAGGAAGAAGAGGAAAAAAAAAGAAAAAAGAAAGAAAAAAGAAAAAATTCAAAAATATTAAAATATGAAAATATTATTAAAAATTATCCACGTTAGCGCCGGTCGTGTCATGGAGGCCGACATCCACATCAACAAAATATGGCCAAAATTAGCCGGAAGGATTGAATTGGGGCAAAGACAAAAGGTTTACGACTTAATTGGCACCAAAAAAAGGTTGGGGACTCAATTGATACAATTGCAAAAAGTTTAGGACTTTTCTAACACTTTTCCTGTGAACCGCACAAGAAAATGTGCAAACAAGCTGGAGGGAACCCCAAATTTTTCTTTTTTGTTTATTTCACCAATAAAAAAGAAAATGTGCAGGTTCTTGGAAAATTATTTTTGGACGTATTTAAGATGGCATTAACATGAAAGAATCGAACATTGAGTGATATTATGTTTGTCAAAATATGAAGTGCATTATGTCAAACCATATATCACGTGTCCATATCGACTAGCAGTCCCTTAATTGAAAAGCTCAACCTGTTAAACTGACATTTTCAGACTAAATTGAAAAGGATAATGCTGAAAATATTTAATTCGATTGCAAAATCATCGCAGGATAATTGACATGACATGTCCATATCGACTAGCAGTCCCATAATTGAATGCAACTTTGCAGTTTGCCACTTTGATTTGTAAATCAACTTTATAAAACAGTTTTTATATACCAAGTATGATTAGATTGAACAGAGAAGTATAAGTAGTTTTTTGAAATTTGACATAATGGATTTATGTTATTTTCTTCTGGTTGCGTATGTAACTAGACCCCATTACCCGAACAACTATTCATTCATTAATAAATTTACCAAAGAATTCAAATTGAAATCGAATCCAGCTAAATTGACAACCTCATTCTAAAAAATTTAAATATAAATTATATTCTTCATTAATGTAGTTTCACGCTTTTTCTAATGAAGTTCTTATTCTTTTAATTTGTCTAAACAAATCTTTTTACTTTCACAAATTTTCTAATTAAGTTCCTCCAACACCAAAAACCTCCAAATCAGCTAGCGTTGCCATCAAAGTGTGACGTGGACAAAGTTTTTCCAAATTGGACGTCCACATTGGCTCAATTTCATTCAGATCATACTCTAATGTTGTTGGCTTCGTTAAACTTTTCCATCGCAGCATTCTTGTAAGTGTCCAAGATGACTAAGTTTTATCCACCTCATGTTTTTGGTATCAACCGTTGGCTAGGTCAGCTGGATTTGACCGAATTCTGTGTCAGAGAGACCTAATTACAAAATTTATGGAAAGTTAAATAATTTGATTAGATAAATTAAAAGTATAAACATTAATTAGAAAGCGCAAAAGTAAAAAGACGCTACATTTAAAGCAATTAGATAATATGAGTTCGAAAAGATGTATCGACTAAAGATAGTGAACACTCATTATAGGAAATGGGCCAACAAAATCTTCACGGGCCTATACCGATCGATGCTAGCGGCCCACGCTAATTACATTAATTACAATTAACGAGCATGATTGGTGATAAGTATGGCATAAATATTTTGTATTGGGCTCACTCAAATGGAATGAAAAGTTGACCACATGCATCATGCAAGTTGGCCGAAATATCCTGACCCATTTGGGCCGATCACATAACACTATTGCTACTTCACTGTGACTGACTTGTCATGTCCTGTCCTGTTTTAGGTTTGATTCGGACCACCATTGATTGATCCAACTTTAGTGACCATGGACTGCCGAGCTAATGTGCATACAAGTTGGAGGCACAGCCAGTCTTTTTCTCGGTCCTCTATTTTTATCCAATGGAACTATTTTCGGTGATTGAGTCAGGATTTAGGTTAAGGGAGGGCTAAATTCATCCATGAATAAGTGAGTCAAAAAAACGCTTTCACGGAAAATTTGACTGTGTGAATAACTATTACCTATTGATGCAGTTGCAGTTATTGTGACTGTCCGGCGTGAAATATTAGCCATAATAGATATCTCTCATTAAGTGCTTCAATCATCTCTTTTCAATGCAAATTTGGGAAACAGTACAGTCGAAATGAACGGAAAATAAATTAAAAGGTGTGGTCTTGAAGAGAGGTATTCCTAACCACTGGGGGTTTACCCCAGTGACCACCCTTCTCACTTGAGAAAGGGGAGGTGGGGAGTTCGAATTCCCACCTTCGCAGGGGGGTAGGAGTGGGGCTGCGTAATTTAAGATGTGGGTTTCGACGCCCACGCCCTACAAGAGGTGGAGCGCAAGTTTGAGTGTATATCGTGAGTGAGAGATAGAGTAGGACCGACAAAAAAAAAAAAAGAGGGGTATTCCTCAACAATGATATCTCATTTTTTTTTCATGCAATTTACATTTCAAACACCCCATTTAAAATAATTAGCGTCATTTATATTATTATTGAAAATATGTCTCGAGTTTGAGTTTGAAAAGAAAACTTTCCTACTCTAAACAGGTTTCCTGATTTGAATAGATTTTTCAGTCAAATGGCTTCTTAGTTGGATAAGGTTTTTAAAAAGAGTTTCCTATTTTGAATCCAATTTTTTTTACATAAGAAGTGGATCTTCTTCATGAAGAGTATCCAAGAAGAGCTTGTACTTGTGAATTACATCACGAGTGTTTTGAAGCCAATTCAATCTTATAGTGAGATTTGTGAATTTCTTTGTAAGATTGAAAGATTATTTTGCGAGAAATTGTGGGGCTAAACACTGTATGAGTTATTGGGCATAATTGGAAGTTGGGAAATACTGAGAATTTTTTAGTGATTTAAGTGTGGTTGTAATCTCCATTATACCATTTGATATATAGTGGAATTATCTACTGCTCTCCTTATCGACATAGGTCATACCAATCGAACCACGTAAATTTGGGTATTTGATATATTTTCTTATTTAGTCTATTATATTGCGTACTTTCGCAATAATTGGTATCAGAGTCGAGCTAGGTTGAGTTGAAGTGAATCGATGGCGATAAAAAAAAGGAAAAGTGAGAATCGACAAATTTCATGAGAAGGATTTTGGTTTCTGGAAGGTGCAAATTGAGAATTACTTGTACTAGAGAAATCTGCACTTACCCTTGTTTGGGGAGAATATTGACTTGATGAAGCAAGTTGCCTGGAATTTGCTGGATAAACAAATGTTGGGTGTTATTCAGCCGACGTTGGAATAAATTTCGCATTTAACATCGTGAAAAAGAAGATCAATGCGAGTTTGATGAATGCCCCGTCGACGAACATGTACAAGGAACCTTTTGTGATCAACAATGTCCATTTAATGCAACATATGCTTAATTGAAAGATGGGCGAATGTGCATCGAATGCTAATCATATCAAAGAATTCAATGGGGTCATTATTAATTAAGTTCAACTGAGATTAACTTCGATAATGAGGTACGTGCCTTGATTCTATTATCTTCATTACCTGATAGTTATAATATTATTAATACTATTGCTAGTAATTCCTCTAGGCCAACAAACTTGACTTTTGATGGGTTTGCGATTTGATTCTAAGTGAGGATATCCATAGGAGAAAATTTGGCAAATCTGTGCATGCTGCTTTAATAGGTGAGAGTAGAGGAATAACTAGTACTCGTATTAATATAAACATGAACAGATGCAATCAATCTAGAACTGGTGGTGCTATCTGTTTGTTAGATTTTATGGCAAAATAGGGCATCTTAAAAGGGATTACTTTAAACTGAAAAACGAGAAAGGTGAGGAAATTAGAGTTGAGTTTGCTAATGATGTTGATGTTGTAGCTTCTAGTAAATGTAATTCGAATAGTGCTCATTATGTTTTGTCCATCTGTCCGACGATGGATAGATTATGGATTCTGGTTGTTCGTATCACGTCGCACCAAATAGGCAGCATACTCCTTATCAATGCATGGATTGTAGTAACACGCAGTTAGGGAACAATGCTGAGTGCGATATTGTGAGTGTTGGTGAAATTAGAATCAAAATACATGATAGTAACTTGTGGACATTGACACGAGTGAAGCATGTTCCAGAATTAGAGAAGAATCTTATTTTCTTGAATGCCCTAGATTCAGTTGGATGTCGGTATTCTTCAGAAAGTGAGTTTTGAAGCTTCTTTGAGGTAACTTGGTGATAATGAAATGAATGAAGCATAGTGGCCTGTATGAGTTTAAGGTGAGATAGCGACGGATTTTGTTGCGAAGACATCGAATGCATATGTTCAAGAGTTTGAATTGAGGCATATGTGTTTGGGGCACATTAGCGAGAGAAGTCCGAAGGTTTCGAGAGAAAGGAATCTACTAGATGGTTATGTTGCTAAGAAATTGAATGTATGCAAGTGCTGTGACTTAGACAAATAGCAAAAAGTGCAGTTTAATACAACTATGAGAGAAACCACAATGATTGTAAAGTTGATTCACTTGAATATTTAAAGGCTTTCGGGTTTTCCTTTAAAAAAAGCGCCAAACTTATATTAATACTTGTAAATAACGACTAGAGGAAGACCTTGGTGTTTTTGCTAAGGCACAAGCCTGATATTGTTGTTAGGATCAGGCGGTTGAAAGCTTTAATAAAAAAAGGAGATTGTGAAGATAATCAAGCATGTGCAGAATAATAGTAGCATGGAGTATTGCTCAAAATTGTTAAACTAATTTTACATGAAGAAGGCATAATGAGACACCGCACTAGTGCTAGTGAACCACAATAGATTGTAGAATTGAAGAGCAAAATATTGCTAGAAATCACCTATAAAATGCTTTCTAGTCTTGATATGGCTAAGAAGTACCTAGTGAATGCGCTTAGTACAGCAAGTACCTAGTGAATAAATTACTATCGACTGCGATTGGACACCGGACCTCCGAGGAAGTGTGGTCAAGTAATGTTGCCGATTATTCTAATCTAATATTTTTTGTTGCCTATGTTATGTTTGAGTGACTGATGGTAAGCTCGATGGGAAGGTAAGAAAGTGCATATTTCTAAGCTACACACTAGGTGATTGGTGCTTTCAGTCGTAATTCTTGGAATTAAACTCGCCTATTGTAATCATAAAAGTTACATCTGACGAGTCTCCAGCATTTTCTAGGTGGGAGAGATTGTAGTAGTGTTTTCTATGGATTTGAACGGTGTTTAGCTCGAGATAGAATTGCAACCAGAAACTCCTAAGGTAGCATATACGAGCGTGATAATTGACACAGATGGTGCTCGTATTAAGGTGGAGCTTATAGAGCCAACGATTGTTGTAGTTGCTGAGTTGACGAGGTGTATGTTCGATCTCCTAACAGATTTGGATGCAATAGTGGTTTTGTTTTATCTGTGGTTAAGGATGTCATGTCAAAAAATCTTTGTAGAGCAGTTAAAGGTGCAAGTAAAGTTAGTGTTCCGATGAGGTCTATGGTTATAGCAAAATTTAAGGGAGGCTTAGATTTGGAAGATGTCTATGACGGTTGAGCCCATGAAGGGCTGTGATAGTAGCAGTGAAGTTAGGGTTCCGACGAAGCGATTGTGATTTAGCTCAAATGTCGAGCCAAGGTGGAGACTATTAAAAATATATTTCAAGTTCGATCCCAAAAGGAAACTTTCCTCCTCCAAGTAGGTTTTCTAATTTGATTGGTGTTTTAATTTGGATCCAATTCTCTTCTATACAAGAAGTGGGTTTTCTTCATGAAGAGAAATTTGTACTTATTAATTGTATCCCAAATGTTTTGAAGCAAATTAAATCTTGTAGTAAGATTTGCAAATTCTTTTGTGATATTAAGAGATTATTTCATGAGGAGTTGCAGGGCTAAATATTATGTGAGTTATTAGGTGTACTTTGACTGGAAAATACTGAGAGTTTTTGAGTAACTCTTGCTGCTCTATCTAAAGACATTGGTTATACCAATTAAACTACATAAATCTGATATCCGATTTATTTTCTTATTTTATTTATTATATTGTTTGATAGTTTGCTTCCACGACATTGACAAACCTTTTTCTGAGAAGGTCAGATATAATTTAGTATGTTATGTCTCCGCCCTTCCATCATTGATGGAAACCTAGTACACAAATGAATGCATATCCACTTAATGTCTTGGCCATATAAATAAAGGGGAAAATTCCAAAAAAGAGGCCTGAAGTGGAGTCATTTTCTCAAATAAAGGTCTGAAGTAAACATGGTCTCAAATAAGGGCCTAAAGTAGCCAAATCGTCTCAAATAAGGGCTTGAAGTGGCTAAATCATTGCAAATAAGGACCTTTAGCCGGCCGGTGACTATTCCTTCGCCGGAGAAGGGGTATTTTAGTCAAAAAAATTATAAGTATATTTTTTTTGATTTTTTTACTTTATTTTTCTTATCCTTTTTCCTTTTCCTTTTCCTTTTCCCTTTTTATCTTCTTCCCTAGTGGTCACTGTGCCTGGCCGGCGACGGCCTCAAGCCAGGGCCTCCCTTGCCGGCATCGGGCGAGGGCTGCCCAGCCCGCGTTGGGCGAGGGTGGCCCTCGTCGGAGTCGGGCAAGGGCCACCCTCGCTAGGTCAGGCAAGGGCAGCTCTCGCTCAACGCCAGCGAGAGCGGCCCTCACCCGACGCTGGCGAGGGTGGCCTTCGCCTGAGGCCAACGACCTCCGCGAGCCCCGATGATGACCGACAGAGGGAAGAGAGGGAAAAAAAAAGGAAAAGGAAAAGAAAAAAAAGAAAAAGGAAAAAAGAAAGAAAAAAAATTCAAAAAAGTAAAAAGACGAAAATACCCTTTAACCGGTGAGGTTAGGTCCTTATTTGAGATTGATATGGCCATCTTAGGCCTTTATTTGATACAAGATTCACTTCGGGCCCTTATTTAAAAAAATGAGGGCATTTCATGTTCTTATTTGAGACAATGCCCACTTTAGACCCTTATTTGATAAATGACTTCACTTCAGACCCTTTTTCGGAATTTTCCCTAAATAAAGCGACCCTAGATAGACTCATGTTCTTTTTTCTGAGGGGCCTAATATAATTTCTAGCAATGATTCAACAGTGAAGAGTGTGGTCTTGAAGAGAGAAGTCCCTCCGTGCATTTGGGCGAGGTGGACTTGTCGGTCCTGTAGTGCATCTCGATGAACCGGATCAGGTCCAACCAGGTAAAATTGGGGTACTTCCTTGTCCTGGCGAGACTATCTTGTCTTCCCGTGGGCACAAGAGAAAAGCCAATGACCACCTCTCTGCGTGTTTGTTTACCCCCGCCCTATGTTCCCATTTCTCAGGAAGGCAAAATCTTTTTGGCGAATGTCTTGGACACCAACTACACCTTTTAGTGAAATTTGATGGAATTTTTATTGACGGTCAAAAATATATCTTGAAAAGATGACACTAACAGTCCTTAAACTATTGCCTCATGTGCAATACAATTCTTAGGCTTTACATCTTTCAATAAGATTCTTGAATTATTTCTTGATATTCAATCTAGTAACTAAATTTTCAATTTGTTTAATCTAAAGCCTCAACTTTCTATAGCAAAGTTGTAACTATTCACAAAATGAAATGCTATCTTTTTATTACCTTTTTATTGTTTTGGTTTTACAAATATTACAATAGTTCAATTTAAGTATATTATCTAATGATCTCTATAATAGCACAAGTAGAATCTCATTTATGGTTAAATAGGGTCGCTAAATGTTTGTTTTTAAGAGAAGAGAGATGTTAAAATGAAGATTTACAGGTGAAGTTTGCGATGGGAAGAGAGATGTCAAAAAGGAAATGACCCTGCTGAGTGTTCACCCGGGTTTCGGTGTGATTGATCGGATTAGTTGACGAATAACAAAGATAACATGGATTCGAATCCAATGGAAGTTAGCTATACAAAAAAAAAAAACAATAAACAAACTTTTTTTGGTCGAATTTATTTAATGGCCACCGAATTAAAAGACGTTGTATGGCAACCCGATCCGAATTACAAAAAAAAAAAAAAAATCAACGCAATGACTTCAATTGGTCAAGTTGTTGCAGCAGGCCATCCTCGGTCTAAACCAAGTCGAAGTATTCGTTTTCTTCTCTTTCCGAGAACATTAATAAAATGCGCGCACGCAAGATTTCATGTGAGAATGACATTACTTATTAAAAAGTGGAACTCCCAATGACTCGCCAGCCTGTAGAATTGTAAATTATTGTATTATAGGTGTTTCTTAGCCTATATTTTTTTTTCTAGAGAAAGCACGTCATAGAGGAAAAAACTAGATCGGCTTCGTAAGGAAGTGGCTCAAACATTTCGTGGCTATCACTTATCAGATTGGACATTAATTTTGGAATATGTATTCAGCCGTGCATAATGGTGCAAGTGAAACTGCAAAACAATTGAATTGCTTTAATATGATGGCGTGTTGTGCAACAATAGAACCGAATTTAACGTTTGAAATAGAGTATTTATGGCATACACTTATAAAAATAAATTCTCACAAACGGACTTATCTACCCTTGATTTGATGGTTAGTAAGAGGATAAGCAACTGAAACTTTCAAATCAAAGTTAAATAAGATCGCTTGCATTCCTTTACTCTAACAATGTATACTCTAAATTTTCCCTTAAAATATAGTCGGGTTCGTCAATGATGCTGAAAATAACAATTATAGGATCGAATAATAATTTTGCCAATAATCATCGAGTGACAGTTATTGTCTCAATCTGGTGGATAACTCCCATTATCGAGATATGACTTTTTTAACTTGATAAGAATGGGTGGTCGACCATTAAAGAACCTTATGTTGTTGTTCCATGAAAACGGCATTAATAAGTAATGCAACTTGTCTCGTATTCTGAATCGTATATGCTCAGCGGTATACTGGTGGAGTAGGTGAGCGATGTGCTTTGGAAGACTCGTTTGTTTATTAGAGACCAGCGAATGCTTTGCCATCTTATAGTGTACGATTTGGACACAAATCATTAGTTACGAGCGTTCGAATCGTCTAAAGCTACAGCGATATTATATTTGTTTCTTGTAATATTACATCTGGATCAGTTCAGCAAAATTTACCCAAAAACCAAACAAATCCGCACATTTAACCCCCCCCCTCCACCGCACCAGATCCAGATGCACCGCCATTGCTCCGGTGCCGCGAATCACACCTCCGCATCGCCGCTGCCGTGTCAAACTGTATGTGGGTGAAAGAAAAAGAGGTGCATTCATGAACCAGTCTATTATATTGGCAGCTTAATAGTTAGCTAAGAAAGAACTTATTGTGGATGACTCCGAAAATTTTGAGAGAAGAAAATATCTTGTGCTCACAGAAGGTAATATGATGAAACCGTGACTGCGTCCCCATTTTAAAAGAAGCATAAAATAAGAACTATCAAAAATTTTCGAAAGATAATTGAAACTACTCTATAGGCACTCCTAAGGAGAAATGGTACTTATGTGGATGATGCTCTAGAATTTCTACTATCCGCTACATTTTCCTCCTCTCGAATTTACATGATTTGGAGTTGTCTCATTAACTACAGTCAATAACATCAGAAGTAGTTTTTCATGTATAAGTTTCCATAACATCGTGCTCGGATGGATTCAAGTAAATTTATTTTGATTGAAGAATCATATTTAAGCGTTTTTCTCTACTGCAATATATAAAAAGAAAAACTCAACGATATTTTTCAATCTCAATCTTTTCTTGAAGTTATTTGAAAGCCAAGTGGTATTGTTGAAAAGACTCATAATCCTGTATAATTCCACCATCAAAGAAAATCATGATTGCGAGAGGTCAGAGTGCCCTCAACGTCATCCTATCAATCTATTACATTTTATAGATTCAAATTAATCTATTTTCAAGTAAGAACGTAGATTCATCCTCTAAAATAGCAGAATGGTATTATTGGACATGACACTTTACGCAATTGGAGGTAAAACACAAATTACTGAGACAAAAAATGGAACGCAATCTAACACGATATGCTTACGAATACATTAACACGCTTTAATAAAAATAATAATTTTTTTGCCATTCCCATAAAAGGCAGCCATTTAGCTTGTAAAATAAAAGTAATGATTTTTATGTTAACACAAATTGATATTAATTATAATAATGATCATAACAAATTAGTAGGAATTGTCAACATCAAATAACTCAAATTATTTAAGTATACTATCGAGATAGATAATATGGGTGCGCCTACTATCTAATAAAATTTTTTTTGGTCGAAATACTATCTAATAAATTGGCTGGTCCGTCTTTGAACATTTGGAACGTGCGAGATGCTCGAGGGACTCTCTTAAAGGTTCTAGATCCTTACGTTGAAGAAAATTCGATGTTGATATGATGGTTACCTTATGGGTCGAATAAGTCCGCCTAAAGTTTTGTTTTTCGCTAGAAAGTTCGCCTAAAGTTAGTAATATATATGTTAGGAAAAAAAAAGTGCATGTGGACTTTTCAGAGTTTCGTCGACATTTATTTTCAGGTACCTTTCTTCTGATTTGACCCCTCTTTCTTTTCATGATTCTCTCATATCCAAATCATTGCGGGACTTCCAGGAAAAAAAACGAAAATTATTGCGGGACCACAACATTTCCAAGAAAAGAAGTGAAGGTGGACACACCCAGGCATTTGACAATTTTGTTACTCGACCTTTAGGGTCTGCATAGCAACGTTTCTGTTCTCAAAAATAATTTTTGATCAGAAATAGTTTTTTCTATTTCTATTTCTTGGAACAGTTTCTGACAAAAAAATAGCATTTAGTAACTACACAAAATTTCGATTCCTGAAATAGAAAAAGAATAGAAACGCGTTTAGGGTGCGAATGATCTATTTCTATTCCATGGACGAGTTTCTCCCTTCTGGGCTACCGGCGGAGGACAGCGGGTGGCGGTGGGGGGCGGAGGACGGTGGTCGGCAGCGGCAGAGGATGGCGGCCGGCGGTGGGAGGCAGTGGAGCACGGCGGTTAGCGATGGAGCACGGTGGCATAGGGCGGTGGTGACGGCAGCGGGGGGCGACAGCGGGAGGTGGCTGGCGACGGAGGGTGGCCATCGTCGGTCAATAGAGCACGGCGGTCGGTGGCAAAGGATGGCGACCGATGGTGGGTGACCACCGGCGTCGGGTGGCCAAAGGCGGGAGGTGGCCGGCGACCGAGGGCAGCCAACGCCGGGTGGTGGCCGGCGTCGGGCGGTGGAGCACAATGGCCGGCGGCGGAGGATGGTGGCCGGTGGTGGGTGGTCGGCGGCAGCCAAGGACGGCGACCGGTGGTGAGTGATCGCTGGCGTCGGGTGGTTGGCGAGGGGAGGCGGCTAGCGCCGGGTGGCGATTGGCGTCAGGCGATGGAGCACGGCGGCCAGCGGTGGAGGATAGCGGTTAGTGGCGGGTGGCAACAAGCGTCGAGCGGTGGAGAACGATGGTCGACGACAAGAGGCAGCTAGTGGGCGGGAGGCGACTAGCAAGCGTTGGCCGGTCTCACGCCCCGCACTCCTCGGTGCGCCACATCCCTCGCAGAGGTCGATTTGTGTGCGACGTCCCAGGACGCATCGCCGACCCAACACCCAACACAGAGAATAAAGCACAGCGGAATTAACAACACCCGAACAATAATTCAAATAACCCAGGATAGCCACACAAATCAACACTTATACTAGTATAGGAAATCGTATACAATAATCATATACAGCCCAAACTTCAAAAATCCAAAAGCGGGTCAAGGTCACTACTAACAACGATGGATAAGTGGCTCAGGTTCAGGCCCTGCGACTAGCCGGGGCTCCTCCCAACAACTCATCGGTACGCCTGCCATCTTCAAGGCTGGGGGTCTGAAAAATCGATTTTTCAACAACCGTGAGAATAAATCTCAGCGAGTAATTCCCTAAACCTAAACTAGGCTAACGTGCACCTCCTGACAAGTACTAAACAAACAACACATAGTCCAAACTGAACAAGACTCAGGCCCTCGGCCCAAATCTAGAACTTACCTGACCCTGCAGGTTAAACAGATCCATATATAATAATCACAGTACATAAGTGGCACTCATAATCACATATATGCCAATCACATGCTTATGCACTGATTCTCACATCCTCGCATGCCAGTCAATGCATGTTCATGTATGCAAATGTCATGGACTTGACTCGTGCAATTCCCGGCCCACTGGCCCACACTGGCACACTGCCCAATTTATTATTATTATCACGACTCGAGTCATCAATTTTTCACGGCTCGGTGCGTCTAGCCTGCTTCAAAGTGCATGAGGCGCAGCAACCGATCTGGCCTAGTGTCTCTAGCCTGCTTCAAAGTGCATGAGGCACAACACTGATCTCCTTGCGAACCAGAGCCTGCTTCAAAGTGCATGAGGATGGTCGCCTTCCGGACGTACCGGGCATCGTCCTGCTTCAAAGTGCATGAGGACGGTATCGACCCGAAGGTCACGACCCGTAGGTCCTTAGGTGATCACACAACTCATTATTATCTGGACCCCGCGTAAAACGCATCAGGGCATTTTAAGTGATCACAACACACACGTCATTCGGGCACGCTCGTATATGCACATGTCATGCCAATGCGTGAGATGCACATTCATGGTTATTCATTCACATTTGGGTATTCTCATGCGCGAATCACAATGTAACAAGCTCAACTTGCACCGCGCATATTCAATTCCATAAATCAACATGCCCACTCAGACAATCAATTTCAATTCAACCATGGCATCAACTTAACACGCAATTCATGCACAAAATTCACACAACCAAGTCAACGAATTTCACGCATTAGGGGCCCACCATGCTATTCCACTCCCAACCACGCTAAACACGCTACATGGCATCATCAAATTAACCACAACTAAGGCTCAATTAGCCAGTCAATTACACAATGCAATCCTTCCCAGAAATGTCACGGCTAAACCTCAAATCGACCGCGCCTTGTCCAATTAAATCCCGATATGGCCAGCCTCCAAACAGATTAATTCGGGCCTATAAATATCCTCAAAATATTCTATTCGACTCTCCAAAATATCATCCAAATCCACCACCACTAGACCAATTACGACGCGCACTATAATCCGCGTATTAAATCCGAACAATCCCGAACTTGGCCCGATTTTGTCCAAACTGACCAGCCCATTTATTGCGCCTCTCGGGCCACTAATCCTCCATTAATTTATCATACTAATCCACCAAATCGATCACAATTACAATCCCTAATCACTTTCACAATTTAACCCCTAAATTACCCTAATTAACCCCTAAACTTGTCTAAAAATGCAAATAATCCTAATTAGGGTTTAGGGTCAAACTCACCGGGTGTCCTACGCTTAAAATGGCCGGATGAACAGTAACGGACCTTGGGTGAACAGTGCTCGCCGGCGATGAACAGTGACCGGCTGGAAAATGCACAGTGACGGGAACGGCGGGGTAGGTGGTCGCTGGTCAGAACGGAAGCAGCAGCGTCGCAGGCGGCGGAGCTGGCTCCGGCGAGCGACTGGGGAGAGAACCAGCGGGTGAGAAAAGGGAGAGAGAGACAGAGAGCGAGAGAAAGAGAGAGCGGGGGAGAGAGAGGGTTCACGGGGCGGAGAGGAGAGGAGAGGGGAGTTTCTCGGACGGCTGGGCAGGCGACCGGAACCAGCCAGGCGCGGCGGCGAGCTCGAGCAGGGGTGGCGGCGGTGCTGGTTCGGGTGGAGGGGGAGAAAAACAGAGGAGGACGGCGGCAGCAACGTCGCTGGAGTTGTGGCCGGACGGGCGACGACGAGCTGGACTGAGCAAGCAGCAACGTCGCCGAGGCAGCAGCAGCTCCGACACGGCGGGCGGTGACTCACGGCGGCGACGGTCGGGTAGGGACCGAGAGAGAGAAAACAGAGGAAGAGAGGGGGGCCAGTGAACTGGTGGCGCCAGAGCAGCTGCCGCGCGTGTGGTGGCGCGGCGGCGATGCGGGGAGAGAGGCGGCACCGGGGCTGCTTGGGCGGCGGTGGGCGGAGCTGGACGGGCAGTGGCCGGAAACGAAGCAGAAGCAGGCCAGTCGGGCGTGGGGAGAGAGCCAACGAAGAAGGAACAGAAGGAACGAAGAAGAGAAAAAGAAAAAGAGAAAAAGAAAGGAAGGAAGAAGAGAGAGAGAGAGAGGGAGCAGGTGGGAGAGAGGACGGACGGGACAGGGGGAGACGCGCGGGGTCCCGAGGAGAAGAGAGAGAGAGAGAGAGAGAGAAAAAAAAAAGGGGAGGGGAAAATTTAAAAAGAAAAATTAAACTTCATTTCTTTAATAAACGCAAACCGGGGGTCCAATTTCAAAACGGAAAATTACGTATCGCTCCTAAATAGACCTCGCACATAAAAAGGGACAAAGGTCAAATTAATGAGACCAAATTTTTACGAGGGAGGTCTACTAGTCCAAATTCACGCTTGGTCAAAAACTCCCAATTTTTCATTATTCATGAAAATCTCGATACTTGCCACATTAATGTCGACACCGTCCAATTTATTTCGTCCTGAAACTCCCGAAAATTGACTGCCAAGTTCAGGGTCTAATTAACGACAAAAATTTGATCGAGTGCGATTCTAACGAAATCTCTAGTTTAAAATAATAACCGAGAGTGATCAGTTCTCGGTCGAGATTCTACTATAAGCACACTGACAAATCGCGCGTTTTATAAATCCCAAAATTGGGTCAAAATCCGGAATGTTACAATTCTTCCCCCCTTACAAAAATTTCGTCCTCGAAATTTACAACCCAACCCGACTACTCAAACAAATGGGGGTACTAGTGTCGCATCACTTCCTTGCTTTTCCATGTGGCGCCTTCCGTCCCGTGATGTTCCCAAATGACTTTGACCAACGAGATCGTCTTGTTTCTCCACACTTGCTCCTTTCTGTCCTCGATTCGCACCGGCTTTTCCACGTACGACACTCTGTCGTCCACGTCTATTACCTCATGATTCAGCACGTAGGTCGGATCCGGTTCGTACTTCCTCAACATCGACACGTGGAAGACGTTATGAACTTGTGATAAATTCGGCGGCAAGGCTAGACGATAGGCTAACGTTCCAATCCTTTCCAAAATCTCAAACGGTCCTATGTACCTCGGGCTCAGTTTTCCTTTCTTGCCAAACCGAGACAATCCTCTTATTGGCGAGATCTTGAGAAATACATGATCGCCAGCTTGAAACTCCAACGGTCTACGCCTTCGGTCGGCGTAACTTTTCTGACGACTCTAGGCTGTCTTTAACCTTTCCCGGATAATTTTCACTGTTTCCACCGACTGTTGAACTAACTCTGGACCCGTTATACTTCTTTCTCCTATCTTATCCCAACACAGTGGTGTCCTGCAAGCTCTGCCATATAATGCTTCAAATGGTGCCATTCTGATGCTCTGTTGAAAACTGTTATTGTAGGCAAATTCCATTAAGTGCAACTGTTCTTCCCACTTGCCCTGAAAATCTAGCACACATGCCCTCAGCATATCTTCTAAAGTCTGAATAGTCCTCTCAGACTGGCCATCCGTCTGAGGATGATAGGCCGTACTGAATTGCAACTTAGTCCCCAAGGCAGATTGCAGACTTTTCCAAAAATTCGCAGTAAACCGGGGATCACGGTCCGATGTGATTGATACCGGTACTCCGTGAAGGTGAACTATCTGACGCATATTTATTTCTGCCCACTTTTCTAACTCGAAGTCCTTTCGTACGGCTAGAAAGTGCACTGACTTAGTCAGTCTATCAACTACTATTCCGATGGAATCGGGTCGTCTCTAGCTTCACGATAATCCCGTCACAACATCCTTGGGATCATGTCACATTCCCATTTTGAAATTTACAACGGTCATACTAGCCCTTTAGGCTTACCGTGCTGTGTCCTCACTTATAGACATGTCAAACACCTGGCCACACACTTGATCACGTTTATCCTCCTTCTATACCATCAACAATGTTGCCGCAAGTCCTGACACACCGTAGTGCTACTCGGGTGGGCATTATACTTACTGCGGAAATTTCTATTCAAATTTTCCCCTCAAGTTTCGCTTCATCGAGTACTCACAATCATTCCTAGAACCTCAAGATTTCTATCCCCGAATACATAGAAATCTGATTTCCACTTATCGGTATCCATCTCAATGAATCTCGTGATCCATAAATTGCCATTCCTTATTCTGGGCCTAGATTTCCAAACTAATCCTCAAGACGGTCAACAGATTCAACATTCGGTTCACTTTAAATTCAACTTCCGAGTTCCTGAGCCTATCCGACAAGGCTCACTCTCTAACCATCATACGCGCCATCACTGGCTCACGGCTTAACACATCTATTACTCGTCTAGCCCTATCATGGCGATACCAATCATCGCAATCAATTCTTCGTTGTGCATCGGATAAATCATCTCGTACGATCTCAAACGGCGCGACGCATACGCTACAACTCTATCGTGTTGCATCAACACACACTCAAGTCTTCTTGACGAAGCGTCACTATAGACCTCGAATCGTCCCGGTTCAGGTTAAACATTCAATACCGGGATCATTATCAGCCTATGCTTCAGCTCTTGGAAACTCTAATCATAGTGATCATTCCATTCAAACGGATTTCCTTCCCAGTCAGTTGTGCCCGTAGCACGACTATCGACGAGAATCTTCCTCAAAACGTCGATAATCACCAGCCAAGTCTAAGACACTGCTAACCTCCATTATTGGCATCAATCTTGGCCACTTAGTCATCACCTCGACCTTAGTTGAGTTCATTGTAATTCCATTCCCCTAGATTATAAGTCCAAGGAACGTTATTCTACTGAGCCAAAATTCGTATTTGCCATATTTGGCATGGAATGCATATTCTCTCAAGATTCGCAACCCATCAGTCAGACTTGCTTCTTGCTTCTAGACTCCTTGAGTCTCCCAATACATCGTCCACGAAAACCGTTACGAGCTAAACACATAATTCTTGAAACACTCGGTTCATAAGGTCCATAGAAGCAGCGAGGCATCCCTTAGACCAATGGGCGTTACTATGAACGCATAGTGCCCATACCTCGTCTGTTAAGCAGTCGTAATCACATCCTCTTTTTCATATCCTTAACGGAAAATTTTCAATCCGTAACACAATCTTAGGGACATCCTCTTTCTGAATTCTTTGCTGGTGACATCCGTCCATAATTCAACCTTAGAGGACACTAAAGTTCCTTGCAATTTATCGTACAAACTATCGATCCTCGGTAATGGGTACTCATTCTTTTTTTTTGTCACCTGGTTCTGTTGTCAATAAATCATATACAACCTCGATGTATTGCCCTTTCTCATCATACACAATACAGGAACTCCCCATGGAGCACACTAGGGCGGATAAAATTTATCCACAAGTCCTTACATTTGGACCTTTAATCCCTTTAATTCCCAACAAGGACAATCGATACTATCTCCTCGAAATCAGTTCCACTCCGGGGCCAATTCTTTCACGATTCCACTTCATGTTCTAGTGACAACCCGATAGTTTCTAAGGAAAGACCTCGGAAGATTTCACACCTCGTTAATTCTTCCGACTTTAGTTCTGTCACGATCGGGTCAACCACGCTCATTAAGCGTCCTTCACAACACTCATCTGACATCTAATCACCTCAAGCAAAGGCATTTAAGGAATTGAGATTCCTCCTCGACTTTCTTGAAATCCAAACCTAGGACGTCCATTCGGACTAAACTGGATTACCCTATTGTCATAATCCATTACGGCTTTCTGCCTTACAAATCACTTCATATCAATCCCCACGACAAAATCGTACATGGTCAATACTGCCAAGTCGACACATCCTTTCTCTACTATTAATTGCTGTCTCATAGTTAATACTCCTCAATGACACCATCACCTTATCATTCGAGGAATCGTCACCTCAAACGTGACTCGAGTACAACAGACTCAATCCCATCTAATTCAACTAGTTGTTCTGACTCCCACTTTCGATGTAAGCCTCAGAACGACTTGATTGACGGTTTGGCTTTCTGATATCCTTCCTAGTCAGTGGAACAAATCACCTATCTCCCCGTCATCTGTTTCTTCCAGAGGCGGCGGTTATCCTTATTTTAAGCAAATCACTATCCAAGAGTAGTTGCACTTTCCAACTGATCTCGCTCTATCACTTGAACTCGTTCATACACTCCCCCATCATTCTTAATGTTCAGCGAGATCAGTAGGTTTCAGAGATCCGACTCCAGTTCA
Organism: Syzygium syzygioides; assembly: GCA_031216285.1. Classification (NCBI taxonomy): domain Eukaryota; kingdom Viridiplantae; phylum Streptophyta; class Magnoliopsida; order Myrtales; family Myrtaceae; genus Syzygium; species Syzygium syzygioides. The sequence continues at coordinate 41,942,614 of CM062247.1, read as the reverse complement.
TTTTGGAATTTCCATACCCTGACCTGTGGATTCTCAACAAGCCAAGCGGACTCCGTTTCATATCGTTCCATGGTCATCCGCCCTCGGCAAAGTCACATAAGCTCCGTCAATTCCCTTTCTTGGCACTCCCCAGGAAATATTTTTCCATAAGAACTCTTAACAATTATTGTCCAAATCTAAGCTGTACTCATTGGGATTATCTTATCCCTAGTGACCTTCCACTCATTCTTTATGTCCGTTTACAGTTAGTACACTACCAATATTATTTTCTCAACCTCGGTGTTCCCCAACATGTCAAGGCTTTCTCAACTTCCGCTACCCATCTCGGTGCAGCCTCGGGGTCACCTTTACTATTGAATTCAAAAAAGTTCAACTCGAATAGTCATTCCACCAATCGATGCACTTGTCTATTGACCACTACTTGCACTTGGCCTAACTGGCATTATTCCCATTCACAGCAGCAATCGCTGCAACCTCAACACCCTAGGCAATAACGACGCTCCCTCCCTGAGCTTGCCTGCCCACACATTCCCCCTTTCTTAAAGAGCCTGAGTTACAACCTCTAGTCTTAGGTTTCTTTCTTATGACCTATTTCACTTGACCGCTCTTGGGTTTCCTTACCCCTTATTCTGTCATTCATACTGCCTCACTATTCAACTATCTGTTATAACTCCCTTGAGGGATCAAAAACTTAAACCAATCTAACCGGTCTAAGGTCCTAGGCAGGTATCACGATAGCAGTCAACCACTCAGCATGCGATTAAGCATAAATAGCACGAGATTTCAATCACAGAGCACGTGTACTGACCTCGAGTCCCGACGCACCTGCACTTCACGGGTCAAATAACGCAGCTAATCAATCAAGACATAGACAGTCAGGAGGTACACTTAGCACGCGAGGTCACCCTACTAGCTACCCAAGGTCATCGCTCCTTATTACTCCAGGCTTCGACCTAATTAGATCGAGCTGACCTTGCTCTGATACCAAATCAAACGGGGATGTCATGCCCCGCACTCCTCGGTGCGCCACATCCCTCGCAGAGGTCGATTTGTGTGCGACGTCCCAGGACGCATCGCCGACCCAACACCCAACACAGAGAATAAATCACAGCGGAATTAACAACACCCGAACAATAATTCAAATAACCCAGGATAGCCACACAAATCAACACTTATACTAGTATAGGAAATCGTATACAATAATCATATACAGCCCAAACTTCAAAAATCCAAAAGCGGGTCAAGGTCACTACTAACAAAGATGGATAAGTGGCTCAGGTTCAGGCCCTGCGACTAGCCAGGGCTCCTCCCAACAACTCATCGGTACGCCTGCCATCTTCAAGGCTGGGGGTCTGAAAAATCGATTTTTCAACAACCGTGAGAATAAATCTCAGCGAGTAATTCCCTAAACCTAAACTAGGCTAACGTGCACCTCCTGACAAGTACTAAACAAACAACACACAGTCCAAACTGAACAAGACTCAGGCCCTCGGCCCAAATCTAGAACTTACCTGACCCTGCAGGTTAAACAGATCCATATATAATAATCACAGTACATAAGTGGCACTCATAATCACATATATGCCAATCACATGCTTATGCACTGATTCTCACATCCTCGCATGCCAGTCAATGCATGTTCATGTATGCAAATGTCATGGACTTGACTCGTGCAATTCCCGGCCCACTGGCCCACACTGGCACACTGCCCAATTTATTATTATTATCACGACTCGAGTCATCAATTTTTCACGGCCCGGTGCGTCTAGCCTACTTCAAAGTGCATGAGGCGCAGCAACCGATCTGGCTTAGTGTCTCTAGCCTGCTTCAAAGTGCATGAGGCGCAACACTGATCTTCTTGCGAACCAGAGCCTGCTTCAAAATGGCCAGATGAACAGTAACGGACCTCGGGTGAACAGTGCTCGCCGGAAAGTGAACAGTAACTGGCGGTGAACAGTGCTCGCCGGCGATGAACAGTGACCGGCCGGAAAATGCACAGTGACGGGAACGGCGGGGTAGGTGGTCGCTGGTCAGAACGGAAGCAGCAGCATCGCAGGCGGCGGAGCTGGCTCCGGCGAGCAACTGGGGAGAGAACCGGCGGGTGAGAAAAGGGAGAGAGAGACAGAGAGCGAGAGAAAGAGAGAGCGGGGGAGAGAGAGGGTTCACGGGGCGGAGAGGAGAGGGGAGGGGTTTCTCGGACGGCTGGGCAGGCGACCGGAACCAGCCAGGCGCGGCGGCGAGCTCGAGCAGGGGCGGCGGCGGTGCTGGTTCGGGCGGAGGGGGAGAAAAACAGAGGAGGACGGCGGCAACAACGTCGCCGGAGTTGTGGCCGGACGGGCGACGACGAGCTGGACTGAGCAAGCAGCAACGTCGCCGAGGCAGCAGCAGCTACGGCACGGCGGGCGGTGACTCACGGCGGCGACGGTCGGGCAGGGACCGAGAGAGAGAAAACAGAGGAAGAGAGGGGGGCCAGTGAACTGGTGGCGCCAGAGCAGCTGCCGCGTGTGTGGTGGCGCGGCGGCGACGCGGGGAGAGAGGCAGCGCCGGGGCTGCTTGGGCGGCGGTGGGCGGAGCTGGACGGGCAGTGGCCGGAAACGAAGCAGAAGCAGGCCAGTCGGGCGTGGGGAGAGAGCCAGCGAAGAAGGAACAGAAGGAACGAAGAAGAGAAAAAGAAAAAGAGAAAAAGAAAGGAAGGAAGAAGAGAGAGAGAGAGAGGGAGCAGGTGGGAGAGAGGACGGACGGGACAGGGGGAGACGCGCGGGGTCCCGAGGAGAAGAGAGAGAGAGAGAGAAAAAGGGGAGGGGAAAATTTAAAAAGAAAAATTAAACTTCATTTCTTTAATAAACGCAAACTGGGGGTCCAATTTCAAAACGGAAAATTACGTATCGCTCCTAAATAGACCTCGCACATAAAAAAGGACAAAGGTCAAATTAATGAGACCAAATTTTTACGAGGGAGGTCTACTAGTCCAAATTCACCCTTGGTCAAAAACTCCCAATTTTTCATTATTCCTGAAAATCTCGATACTGGCCACATTAATGTCGGACACCGTCCAATTTATTTCGTCCTGAAACCCCCGAAAATTGACTGCCAAGTTCAGGGTCTAATTAACGACAAAAATTTGATCGAGTGCGATTCTAGCGAAATCTCTAGTTTAAAATAATAACCGAGAGTGATCAGTTCTCGGGCGAGATTCTACTATAAACACACTGACAAATCGCGCGTTTTATAAATCCCAAAATTGGGTCAAAATCCGGAATGTTACAGCCGGCGGGCGACGGTGGCGGCGGCGGAAGGCGGGCGGTAGGTGGCGGCGAAGGACGGGGAGAGGCGGCGGTGGGCGGATTGCGGCCGATGGATTGTTTCTTATTTTTAGAGAATTCTAGAAAAAAAATCGTTTCTTTTTTCTTGTTTCAGAAACAAGAAGCAGATTTTTTTTGCTTCTTGTTTCTGTTCCAAATCTATTTCTGGAACACTTTTTTGGAATAGAAACAAAAAAATAGATTTTTTTCACTAAAAGGATTTCTGTTCCTTTTCTATTCCGGGAAACAAAAGAACAGAAAAACAAAGAAACAGAAACGTTACTAAACAGACCCTTAGTGTATTTGTTACGGGGATAATGAAATAAATAGTTTTTAAATTTTGGCTCAATATATATTTTGGTCTATGAATTTTTAATTTGTTCAATATAGTCTAAGAACTTTAACTTAATATTTTATAGGATCCCTGAACTTTTGATTTGTTCAATGTGGTCCTTGAACTTTTAGTACATATTCAATTTAGTCTTTGAATTAAATCAAAATGTACAGTATAATCCCTCAACTTGAATTAATGGAAGGAATATGTTGAACATTTTTATAAAGTTCATGGTCTATATTAAACATGTACCAAAAGTTCAGGGATCGGAATGAACAAATTGAAAGTTTAGGGACCACATTGAACATTTGGTTAAAGTTCAGGGACTACATTGAATAAATTAAAAGTTTGTGAACCAAATTACACATTGAGTCAAAGTTCAGGGACTATATTGAATAAATTAAAAATTAATTGATCAAATTGCACATTGAGTCAAAGTTTAGGGACTATTTATGTCATTTTCCCGTTTGTTAATTAACTAGCTATGTATGTTCTAATCAAATTAAAGCAAACACTTGACTTGCCGTCAAAATTTAAAATATTATTGAAATTTCAAGAAATTGTGAAAAAAAATATTGGCGGATTTACATATCAATATTTGTATGTTGTAAGAGTTTCAAGGTTAACAGAATTCAAAATGCGTCTGTCGCAAACTTTAAATTAAGAAAAATGCAAAAGTATATCCAGACTTGCTATGAGATTACTATGTAACTACTTATATTGTTTTATATACAATCAATACCTTTTGAAATTGAACTATTTCGTATAAATTGTCCTAAACTTGAATTTTGACACTCGTTGATACGGGCCAAATTGTAATAATGCCACATGATCGAGATTTACATTAAGACTATACTAAGGATATTCATTAGTATTATAAATGACTCACACTTGGACTTTTCTTACTATCAGTCGCGTCTCTAAATTTTCTAGGGTTAATACCACGAAAAATCCTAAACTGGTACACATGTGATAATTTTACTCCGAACCATTTTTTTGACCACAAAAAACCCCAAACTGGTACATCTGTGACAAATTTACCCCGAACTATTTTTTTGATCACCAAAAACCCCAAACTGGTACACTTGTGACAATTTTACCCCGAACTATTTCTTTGACCACCAAAAACCCCACACTGGTACACATGTGATAATTTTACCCCCGAACTAATTTTTTTACCACTAAAAATTCCAAACTGGTATATTTGTAATAAATTTACCTCTGTTAGTGTCCATTAAATTATATTAATATCACAAAAAATCACAAATTGGTAAACTTGTGACAAATAGAGGGGTAAAACCCAAAATCGGTACACATGTCAATTACCACATGTCATTAAATTTAGCAATTTGATAGTAAAATTTAACGGAAACTACGAAGGGTAAATTTGTCACAGGTGTACCAATTTGGGGTTTTTGGTGGCCAAAAAATAAATTCGGGGGTAAAATTATCACAGATTTACAAGTGTGGGGTTTTTGATGGTCAAAAAAATAATTTGGGGTAAAATTGTCACGGGTATACCAGTTTAGGGTTTTTTATGGTAAAAAAATAGTTTGAGGTAAATTTGTTAGAGGTGTACCAGTTTGGGGTTTTTCGTGGTATTAACCCAATTTTCTAAGCGTCTACTTGTATAGACTATTATCTTTTAATTACTTTTTTAAAGAAAAATCTTGCAATTCAGGCACTAACACTTGAAACTGTCACAAAATGAAAATATTGATGTCTAATTTCACATGTAATTTTTTATTGATCTTTTTGAAGTTCGAATATTTTTTTGAATTTAGGAAAATAAAATTACATCTTTTTAGTTTAAATTAAGCTAAAACAGATAGGTCCTGAATCGAGCAGACTAATCGTCTGTTGGGGAGGGGGGTGTGGGGGAGAATAAAGATTTTCCTACTGGACGTCAAATTTGCAATTAGTCCACAAAAAAGTGTTAAAAGTTCTCATCGATAAACAAATGTCAAAGTCAAAATTTTTTTGGTTGGGTTTTTTTTGTCAAAGCATGATAAATAAATAACTGCATCTTGTAAAACTAACATAAGTAAATTCGTCTAATGGTGCTTATGGACCTTTTCTTGTGTTACCACAAGGCTTATGGTATTGAAAAGTTGTAAATACGCGACCATTAACAACCCATTTGCACCGAGTGGACTATAATAAACTTTTAGACGGTAATGGGTTCAAGCACTCTTCATAGAGCATTTTCATTTATCTGGTTTTTTTTTATAATAATTCTAGATATGGGTAGAGACCCAATTATTTAAAGGTGCATAGAATACTATATAAATCCAGAACCGATTAAGTCTAAACATTTAACATGTGCATGTGACCTTAACCCAAAGCAATTCGTGTGTAGGTGGTGAGAATTTTATTGGTGAATTCCAATCCCCGCCAGGGCCGCCACCCCAATCAACTTTGCCAAATCTTAGATTTTTCTATTCAATTTTGTCTTACCAAAGTTATGTAGACTGCTCCGTTGTAGACCTTAAAATCATACAAGATACCTTCAAAGAAGGATAGGAGATTCTCACAACTGGCCTCAAGATAAAGTAGAGCCATTTTGGCATAATTGTGGCTGAACTATGGTTGTGCTAATGCTACGATGTGGCTATGCTGTGAAGTAGGGTGACATATATTTGTTTTAAAGTTGCAGTAGGTGAGACTTGCTTTTAATTATGGGAATGTTGCAGCTGCGAGATGCTTGCCAAACAACTTATAAGTGCTGTAACGTCTATTTTCAAAGCTAAAACTGTTATGCAAACAATTATACCAAATAGACACGGATCTATGGTCGTGTCAAAAAGATGTTGACAAATATTGAAATGTGCCCGAGGCGAAATGAAATTTAGATGGAAAGTGGCTGAGATCGCTCCATGATTCTCACTAAAGCACAAAATTCACAAATACGGTCCGGATGGAGTGTGAATTCTATGAATCTATGTGCAATGAAAAGTTAAGTGTATTAGACTATTATTTGATTATTTATCACACTGATAAATGTAATTAATGACTTCTAGCATGATATTAATGGAGAAACTTCTCGCATGTTATTTTAATGGAAGCCGCAAGGTCACCTACTTCCCGTGCTGTCCTTTGCTCGCATGATAAGTCAAAGATCTAGAAGTCACATAAGCATATGGACCTTTTAAGTATTTGTTAAAGTTCGACCAAAAAAAGAAAAAGGAAGAATTTGTTAAAGAAAGTGGAACGAATAAAAAAGAACAATTCTCTGGCCCACAAAATTTTCCAATCAACCCATGACATAATCATTTACGCACTGTGATATTCACCAAATTCTAAGAGTAACATTTGACTCTTTCGCCCGATAAGAGTAACATTTGACTTATATAAAGAATGACATGCTCGCGTTTTCCTAACATTTCTCTCCTCTGAATTCTTATATATGCCCACCTTTTCTTAATATATCCTGGTAAAAACACGTTCTCTACACTTTGTGCTTTGGGTTTATTTTAAAGGCGGGTGCGAATTCTGTCACGGAGAAGCAGCATGCGAACAACCAGGTCTCCGATGCATCCGTTGATTTCCCCCCACAAGGCGGCTCCAGATGCTTCGACGACGACCGTCGTCTCAAATGCACAGGTCCTTCTCTTTCTTTTCCTTCTGGAATGTTTAGTTACAATGTTATGCAGCGACGCTATGGACAGCTGAGCGCTCACACAATCACGTATCACGTTAGTGATTGGGTCCGGAGTCTTGTCCCTGGCTTGGGCCACCGCATGCTCCTGTTCACCTTTGTCACTTACGACGCCTCCACCCTCGTCGCCATCATGCTCAGATTTGGAGACAATCCGAGGTGCATGTTCAGAATATACCTTTCCTCTTTAAAAATTCCTCACTAGAGGTCGATTTGTGTAGATTTGCTACCAAACATACTTTGTTAAATCCCCTGCAATAAATCATTTCCTTTTTGTTAGAGCAAAACAAGGAAACCTCATGGATGCCAAATGTTCTTTTCCAAATCATCTTAATAGCGCATTTAAAGAAAAAAATAAAATAATATTTCCTTGTTAAAGAAGATTCTTATTTCGTAGCACATGATAAAAACAGAGAATAAAATCCATTAGTATCTATCCCATCAATCGAATTGTCTCTAAATTAAAAAGCAAGATTTCATTTCATGACCCACAAAGTTGCATTGGATTTTACTCCGAAAATGACATTATGGCACAATCAATTTGAAAATTTAGGCATGTCATATAAAGTCAGAATCAAGCAAAACACAATATAAAATATCAAGATATTAAAATTATGTAGCCAAATAAAATTGAGAATTGAAAATCATACATTTCCTTTTCTTAAAATTGTGTCACAAAAGTCTTCAGACTATTGCGTTGATGTCAATTTAGTCATAAATCTTTTTTTTTGTTTGTCTTATTCTAACTCTTGTTGACACCTAAATTTTTCCCAAATCATTTAGGGTTTTATCGCATAAAAATTAGGGTTTAATTTTTTAACCCCTAAACCAAAAATATTTTCATTAAAACTGCATAGCATATAGGTATTAGGTGCATTTGCATTAATAGGACCTATTAGAACATATTTTCCATGTTTATTTTCAAAAATTAAATTAATAAAAAAAAGAAAAAAAAAGGAAAAAAAAGGAAAGAAGTTAAGTTAGTCATTACTAATAAAAAATAGTTATTTTTTATTTTTTATTTTTTTAAAAGGGAGAGAAAGCCAACGTTATGAGTCAACGTTGGCTTGCTTCTCTGTCTGAGCCCTGCAGCGACCTAGACAAGAAAAGCAGCAGACGCAGCAGTCGAAGGAAGGAAAAAGAGAAACAGGGGGGGAAGTCCAGGGAGAAACAGAGAGAGATCGGGGGAAGAAGAGAAGGGGGACCGAGGGAGAGTGGAGGAAGCGAGAGAGATCCAGAGCAGCTCTCGGGGGGGACGTCAAAAAGGAGAGCCCACCAAGAGAGAGAGCAGAGACAGAGGAGAGAGCCGAGGGAGAGAGGAGCGAGAGCGAGACCCACAGAGAGAACCACAGAGGGGGAGCCCGGAGAGCGCGAGAGTGTCCGGAGAGCGGGATCGAAGGCGAACGGTCCCGTCGACGACTGTCACGCCGCAACTGCAGCCGACGAAGCTCCGAACGATTCTCGCAGTAGGTGCCGGCCACGAGTGTTCTTTTTTTCTTGCGTTGTTTTTCTGGTTGTTGGGTTTGATTCGGGGTCGATTTCCCGAGGATTTTGGCTCGGGGACGTGCGGGACGACTGGACGTAGTCCGATCTGTAGTCGTCCCCGTTCGCCGCCTTGAGCTGGATAGGGAACGCGCAAAGGCCGCCCCTCCTTCCCCTGTTTTTGGACTGCCGGTCGGTGTCCCCTGTTTTTTGGGGTTCACTGGCCGGAGCTCGCGGCCGTCCGGCTCGCGCGAGTTCCGGCCCGTGACGCCTCGGACTCGGTCCAACTGCCCGTGAGTGTTATTGCGTGTGAATTTCGGGTGCGTTCGAGCTTCGATTTAGCTTCAATCCCTCATTTCCGTCGAAGCTCGCAATGTGTCTGATGATATGCTTGAGTGTGATCTCTGTGGTGTTTCTCCCTGTGTGCGATGCCTCCCTGAGTCGGGCTTGGTTCTGTGGCGTTCCGGAAATGCTGAGCGGTGTCGGTGTACTGCCGGTCACCACGGCGGTGACTCGGGCGAAAGACTCTCGCCGCCCCTCGTCGGGGCGGTGACGCGGACCCGGGCGGTACACGGTCGGCGTCGGACCGTGGTCCAGACGTGGCGTTGGGCGTCGGCCACGAGAGGCGAGCCCCAGGCGCCGGTCACCGGCGCTCGGGCCGGCCGGTGAAGGTGAGGCCCTGGTCGTGGTGTGGCGGCCGCGAGGTCGCGAACCGGGTCGGCAATCCGGGTTGAAACCGGGTAGGGTTTCATTCTAGGGTTTCGTTTAAATGGGCCTTTCGCGGGTGGGCCGAAACTGGTTTTTTCGTTTTGTTTATCTTTTTATTTTCAGTGGGCTTTGTGCCTTATTTCCTCTGTTTGTAAAAAAAAAATGTTTCTGGGCCGGTTTTTAGTAATTTCGAGAATCAGACCGGGCTCAACAAATGAGCCCGGTCCGTCTGCGGACCCGGGCTCGCGTGCCCGGGTCATTCCCGGTCCGGGTCGGATGTGGAGATCCGACCCGGATCCGCCTTTTCATTTATTTATCTTTTTTTTTATATTGTATTATTTTAATATTTTTTTTAAAAAAAAGGTTTTAATTTTTTTTAAAAAAAAAGAGAAAAACCTGAATTTCATTTTATTTCATTTTATTTTACTTTATTTTTTATTTTTTTCTTTTCGAAAAAATTTTAAAAAAATTATTTAAAAAAAAATTAAAAATACCGAAAAAATTCCAAAAACAATTCCAAAAAATTTTCAATTTTTTTTTAAAAAATTCCGAAAAAAAGAATTTCAAAAAAATATTTTAGTTTATTTTTTTTTATTTTTTTTCTTTAAAAAAAAATTCAAAAAATCAGAAAATTCATTTGGGTTTAGGAATTGATTTTTGTTGCCCTTTTGCGCGTTTAATGTCATATTTGATTGCACGTCACCTGGTTCACACACTAAATTGCACATTTAATCACGTGCGTAGTTGATCGTAGTTGATTATGCATGTATGGGTTTGGATATTGATTGTCGTCCCCCTTAACTTAGTTAGGGATGGAATTTTGAGACCCCGATTAGCAAGAACACGTTAGATGATGAGTTGAACAAGATTAGGTACCGAAAGGGCACTAATTAGTCGATTAGTGTAATCAAGTCCCCGTACTCGTTGAATCTCTGGTTCGTAGAAGTAAAGCTTTTTCTCCCGTGCTTTACTTAGGTGTCTAATCGACCTACCAAAAACTGATTAGTGGCGACTCCTAGATGAAATCGATTGGCATGTTAACAACTTAAACTTAAGTCGCGAATTGGTATGGGCTTGGGAGAGCTCGAGCTAGGTTTAACTTAGTAATCCATTAACCTAACCCCGTCGCCATTAGGGCCAGTTCGGGGAGGTCGCGACAGCTTGGCGACTCCGCTGGGGAAATTTTTGTGGACTTAGGCCATTTTTCTTGTTTATATACATCCTCTAACGTGAATGTCCTTGCCATCAATCCCTTGTTTTGCAGGTTTGGGATTTGGGGAATGAATGTTTATTTTCTCAGGTGCTTGAAGCATTGTTTGCTTATAAACTGTTGTGCATGCTTTAAATGTTTTAGCACTACACTGTTGCACACACAACCATGCTGCCGGACCTCGGCCGCGATAGGACGCTTTAGGATGGTGTTGAGAAAGATACAACCTAGAACGCGAGACTGCGATGTAGAGGTTGCCTTTCTTTTCCTCGAAAAATTCTTTCTTGATGTCGTAAGTGTTTATCTTTGTCCGCGAGACCGCGCGACCATAGGATATCTCTTTCGACTGAGCCGAAGTTAAGAGGGCCTGATACCAACGCGAGACTGCGACGGTCAGATCACCCTCTTAGCTTCACTTTGTTAAGCCATCTAGAGTAGGAATCAGCCACAAGTCACATTCGCATGTTTGTGTGATTAAAAATTTGTCATCCACTGTCATCCACTATAGGTATGGTTTCTCTCTTTACTTGTTCACTTTTGATTGAAACTTTCATTTTTTAAATTCGTGAAAATCAATCGAATGCCCTAGGTGATCTTAGCTTTTAATTGGAAATTTTCTGGCAATTACTCTTGACAGTGAACTTCGAGCATAAATCTTAAACATTTTTGATTTGGCCCTACCAAAACAGATTGTTTTGCCTAAACTTACAGTTATAGGCTTAAAATCACATTTTTTTGCGTAGAAATTCTTCCAAGTCAAAATATTTTTTTTGGGCATTGAATTGGAATCTCATTTTCAATAAAATTCTTTTTTGTCTACATTTCGGAATTGAAATTGAAATTACATTTTGTGTATTGATTTCTTTAAACAAAATCGCCTCGTTTTGTCAAAATTGACGCCACGTTGTGTGTATAAAACTTTTGAAATTGAATGGGCACTCGATCGTTAATCACGGATTGGTCTTTTAATGATGTCTCCTCTTGCAATGAAATCTCGGCGAAATACCAAATCCTTGTAAATAGGGATTATGGGGGCATGTATCGTCGCCTTGATTTCATTATAAGAGGCTGCCTCATTGAGAGATTATTATTATTATTTCAGTTTTTCATTCATGTACTAACATTGTCATCCTTCCACAGGTTATACATGACGATCGCTCCTTGGCATTCACTCGCTTGATCATGCACAAAAAAAAAATGAATTTAAAACTAGGATGAGAATTGTGTTCATTACACCCTTCTAAGCAATAACTTCTTATACTTTGTCCTTGTTATTGTTCATATTAGGAATTATGTTTTTAGTAATGTGGTTTGATTCCATAAGAATCATCTTTCTTTAAAAGTACTTGAAGTGTTTCAAGCTAACATGTTGGGTTGGACTTTCTTACCTTACCTTTAAAAAAAAAAATTGAAGACGAGTTTCAAAAAAAGACTCGCATAAACTTGCATCTCTTCACCTGATTAATTTCGCAGGTTGATTTGCAAAACGACACCGTGAGATGGTAAATCTGTAATCGTTCCAATTAGAACTTCTTGTACAACAATTGACTTGTGCATTCATTTTTGTCAAAATAGGTAAAAGGGGCGAAGGGTGAAGGCCGCTTGGGAACAGTTGAAAACATGCCACCGAGTCCCTCAAAATAGGGAGTCTCCACTTGTGTACTCACTTGTACAAAAGATGATTTACGAGGCATACTTAAATCGAAACAAAATAACGATGTCAGATGATCACTCACTTGACAAAAAGGACGATTTAAGAATAGCTGACTCTCAAATAAGAGTAAGAGGAGCATTGTTGTATTCGCGGAGGGTGAAGATGAGGATCGCACGACAGACCCATTGGAGCACCAAGAGATGTGTAATCAAGAGATAAACCGGGGGCATGGAATGTCAAAGCCGTCCAATTCAATGAAAAAGGGCGTATTTTGTTCTCAAAGTTCATTCTCTTTAATATAGAAAATGATAATTCCTTTTCTTTTTTACCTAGGGTGGATTTGAATGAAAGACCCGACAAGAGCATGGTGAACCAACGCACATTAAAATTATCTGACTAAGACACAAAGTGCATGCGATCAAGAAGCCAACGTCCCCACTAATGACGCACGGGAAAACATTTGATTCAGCATGGAGCGCGATGAACTCCCCCTCATCCCCGCCAAGGAAGCATTAGAGACAAAATTATCAACTTCGTCATGAAAGGGTGTATGCAGTTCCTAAATTCAGTTCAATTGAGAATGAGAATAACATATTTTATCTCATTTCCGCAGATGACGAATGAGGCAAGTCACCCAAGGGGTAACCATTGCCTATGAGGTATAATAAAATGGAGTCGCTGGTTCAACACAAAATAAAGAATGTGTTTGACCATAGCAATAATGCTCCCGACTAGAAAGACATGACGAGGCCCAAACCGTCCATCCCATTGTGATAAATGAAAGATTGCATCATGATGGGGCAAAATAGTGCATTTGAAGAACTTCTGTCCATCAAACTAGGGACATGTGAAAAATAGTCAGGGGCACGAATAGTCAAGATGATCAAAAGTGGAAGACCTGAGCAAATGATCATGAAGATTAAACAAGTGTCTGTAAGAAGGCATGAAGGAGTATTGAACATACTGAAGTCTCCGGAAGAGAAAGCATCTAGCTGGGGCAAGTGTCATCTAGCTGGGGCAAATAGCTTTAGTATAATCGAGCCTGTGAGTAAATTCCTTCTCCTCCAACAAGTGGATGGATGCAAAAGAGACATATGCTAGACAGATAAATGTAAAGCAGGTCATGTTGTGGACGGTGCCTCCAAACACTTAAGGGGGAATATCAAGCAACTTTGAGGAAGGAGTTGCAAAGGAAAAGCTCAAGCGACGAGATTGCACGAAGAGGATGACTTAGTCCAGAATTGAGCTATCCTCAAAACAAAAGGGTGTATATCGTTTCTGAATTATTCCAACTGAGAATGGAAATGATTCGCCTCGTCTCTCATTTTGCAGACAAAGTAATGTGTTTGATCAAGATGACAACACCTTCTTCCAAGAAAGCATGATGAAGAAGAATTATCCATTTTGCTACAATGAAAAGGGAAAGCACCCATGGGACAATGCCCTCAAACGTTGAAATAAGAAGTGCCAAAAAGTCAAAGGCGGACGAAAGCAGATGGAGGGAGTTATCAAATACCCGGGAAGGAAAATTCAAATGAGAGCAAATGGTATCGTTTCCAATTGCCAATTTTAATACCATTTTTGCCATGATTCTTTTTTCCTTTGTTAGGAAGCATCAAAGACTCGAAGGACAAATGCAAGTGAAGGGTAATGATGTGTCGTTTCCAATCTTTCGATATATAAAGATTCATGCACTAACACTTTCTTTCTAATTCTTTACAGGGTTGCCAAGTGCCATGCTGCAGGTAAGTACCCTTCTTCCAAAATTCACATAAAAATCGAATGAAAATTTTCTTCATGAACAAATGGGGGAGTTTATGATGTATTTGAGAAATAGTACAAAAAAATAGAATTGTGAAAGCAAACTTTTCACAAAAATTTTGAATATCATCTTTATCCAAAATTACCTTAGTGTTTGACGGGTCATTCATTTTGAATCAAAATCCCCTGTGGAGATTAGTCAATCCGTGATGATCTCGACAAAATAAAAGGGAGATGTTAATCATGCCAAGTGAAAAGTACTTAGAATGAGGAAAGGCAAGCTATTCCCAAACACGTCCCATAAACACTTTGAGAGTTCAGCGGAAAAGAAAACATGTGTCGTTTAAGGACAAGAGATTCATTCGCGAGTAGTACATAGATCAAAGTGAAAAGAGGCATTTCTTTCCTCTACCCTACACACTACTAGTGACCATAGTAAAGCCCATCTGAGCTTTTACATATGGATAATTTATACAAAATACCCCTGTCAAGAACCACCCCACAACGGGGCAAATTTGGAGGTTTTGGTCGACATTCTTTGGAGGAAAAGATGAGAAAGACCTCATTATCCTTACTCGCATTAATCTTTTTGTGGTAACTTCAGGTGAGTCCTTATGGAAGCTTGAAACATCCCAAAATGAAGAAGAGCATTCATTTCTCTACCCAAACACTCATACCGTTTGCTTAGCCAAGTTGAGCCTGAATATTCATTTCTAAAGCCCGAATGGTGATTATCTCCCTACACTGGGGCAAAGCACGTGATTTATCAAGACAATTGGTACTCATGAGATAGGGTGAAAGACATCTCGAAAGTTTTAAAAGCTCAAAAAAAAAATGAAAAGAGCAAAAGTCAAAAGAAAACTAGGGGGCATGAAAAAGCAGTGTGCCTGGTAAAAGCAAGGCCAATGCCCATTGTAAAAAAGGGGAGCAAAAAAAAAAGAGTTGCATCAAGAGAAAAATTCTCAAAAAAAAAAGGGGGAATGTCAAAAGCAAAATGCTTGCAAAGAAAAAATCATTGCAAATGCAAAAGTCATTAGAGAAAAGAGCAAAGCTCTTCATTAAAATGATTAGTCAATAGACTTTTGAGACAAGTTGAATTTCAAAAGTCGAGTGCCTTCAAAAGATTGGATGATACGGTAATGATGCTATGATAATCACCAACTCCTAAATCCCATTTGAGAATTTCTAAGCCTTTCGAGCCTTTACCCAAGCCAATGTTACAACCTTCTCCAAAGTCTCTTCTGATTGGGATGGGTCAAGCAAAAATTTGGATTCCCAAACAAGCTATCGCTTGAAGAAGTAGGGACAAAGTTATCTTATCTCATCTTAAGGTTTCTTGACTTGTAAACCTGATGGAGATGCTGTTTGAAAATTATTTCATTCCTTAGCCGATAATGCTTATCCGTTGCTGAAATCGCGACCAAACCTACATTACGATCATTTAAAAGACCTCTTGGATTGATCAATATGTGCTTATTGCGAATGATTCTCGAAGCCGCCGACACTAATAGTGTGAGGTATACAGAGAGATCAGATTTACTTCCCACATTAAGGGGTGTGATCAAACAGCCTTTCTGAGAGTATGTGAGAAGTCCTTTCAGACTAAGGAATTCTTGTTCGGCATGCCTAATGGGCTCTCTTCATGAGTTAAGATCATTTTGACAAAAGACTTTCTCCTAAGGAAATTTGATGATTAATAGCGTCTTTCAAGCCTAAAGGCAAATCTGCGATATCGAAGGATGTTGAATGCTTTCCAAACAATCGAGTCTATCCTAGATTGCTCGTGCAATCAATGCTTTTTCATTGATGATACCATTTTGATATGGCCTCTTGTGATGTTATCTTGCCTGGTACGCACTCGCTACTAGAGCACTTGTTATAACACGTACCTGTTATTACTAATCCTGTAAGACAGGTGATGTTCCCTCAGACACCAACCTTCAAGTTGATCTCAGAAATGTTAAGATACGTCAAAGCATTCATGAATTCCCAAGACCCTGCTGGGAAGGACACGATAGGCGATCTATCGAACCTTCGGACAAGAGCCCCTAAGTGTCCAGGTCTTTTAAGCCTTGCCGACAGAAGGCTTTTAGGCAATCCGATCTGACCTACAGGTATGTACACCCAGGTACTCTTTCAAAAGGTTCCGGGTCAATCCTTAAACCCCGATTTCAAAAGGTTCCAGGTCAATCCTTAAACCCCGATTTCAAAGGTTCCGGGTCAATCCTTAAACCCCGATTTCAAAGGTTCCGGGTCAATCCTTAAACCCCGATTTCAAAGGTTCCGGGTCAATCCTTAAACCCCGATTTCAAAAGGTTCCGGGTCAATCCTTAAACCCCGATTTCAAAAGGTTCCGGGTCAATCCTTAAACCCCGATTTCAAAAGGTTCCGGGTCAATCCTTAAACCCCGATTTCAAAGGTTCCGGGTCAATCCTTAAACCCCGATTTCAAAAGGTTCCGGGTCAATCCTTAAACCCCGATTTCAAAAGGTTCCGGGTCAATCCTTAAACCCCGATTTCAAAGGTTCCGGGTCAATCCTTAAACCCCGATTTCAAAGGTTCCGGGTCAATCCTTAAACCCCGATTTCAAAAGGTTCCGGGTCAATCCTTAAACCCCGATTTCAAAAGGTTCCGGGTCAATCCTTAAACCCCGATTTCAAAAGGTTTCGGGTCAATCCTTAAACCCCGATTTCAAAGGTTCCGGGTCAATCCTTAAACCCCGATTTCAAAAGGTTCCGGGTCAATCCTTAAACTCCGATTTCAAAAGGTTCCAGGTCAATCCTTAAACGCTGGTTTCAAAAAGGTTTGTGGTCCAACCTTAAACCACGCATCAAAGGTTTGTGGTCTAACCTTAAACCACGCTTTTCAAAAGGTTTGTGATCCAACCTTAAACCACGCTTCAAAGGTTTGTAGTCCAACCTTAAACCACGCATCAAAGGTTTGTGGTCTTACCTTAAACCATGCATCAAAGGTTTGTGGTCTCTCCTCCCTCTTGCATTGCATCATCCCGTGCCCTCCGTCAACAAAATTTAGGCGTCTCTTATCTTTGAAAGGAACCTCTTCGAGCTCCCCTTCAAAGAGGGGCAGCTGTTGACACCTAAATTTTGCCCAAATCATTTAGGGTTTTATCGCATAAAAATTAGGGTTTAATTTTTTAACCCCTAAACCAAAAATATTTTCATTAAAACTGCATAGCATATAGGTATTAGGTGCATTTGCATTAATAGGACCTATTAGAACATATTTTCCATGTTTATTTTCAAAAATTAAATTAATAAAAAAAATAAAAAAAAGGAAAAAAAAGGAAAGAAGTTAAGTTAGTCATTACTAATAAAAAATAGTTATTTATTATTTTTTTATTTTTTTAAAAGGGAGAGAAAGCCAACGTTGAATGAGTCAACGTTGGCTTGCTTCTCTGTCTGAGCCCTGAAGCGACCTAGACAAGAAAAGCAGCAGACGCAGCAGTCGAAGGAAGGAAAAAGAGAAACAGGGGGGGAAGTCCAGGGAGAAACAGAGAGAGATCGGGGGAAGAAGAGAAGGGGGACCGAGGGAGAGTGGAGGAAGCGAGAGAGATCTAGAGCAGCTCTCGGGGGGGACGTCAAAAAGGAGAGCCCACCAAGAGAGAGAGCAAAGACAGAGGAGAGAGCCGAGGGAGAGAGGAGCGAGAGCGAGACCCACAGAGAGAACCACAGAGGGGGAGCCCGGAGAGCGCGAGAGTGTCCGGAGAGCGGGATCGAAGGCGAACGGTCCCGTCGACGACTGTCACGTCGCAACTGCAGCCGACGAAGCTCCGAACGATTCTCGCAGTAGGTGCCGGCCACGAGTGTTCTTTTTTTTTCTTGCGTTGTTTTTCTGGTTGTTGGGTTTGATTCGGGGTCGATTTCCCGAGGATTTTGGCTCGGGGACGTGCGGGACGACTGGACGTAGTCCGATCTGTAGTCGTCCCCGTTCGCCGCCTTGAGCCGGATAGGGAACGCGCAAAGGCCGCCCCTCCTTCCCCTGTTTTTGGATTGCCGGTCGGTGTCCCTTGTTTTTTGGGGTTCACTGGCCGGAGCTCGCAGCCGTCCGGCTCGCGCGAGTTCCGGCCCGTGACGCCTCGGACTCGGTCCAACTGCCCGTGAGTGTTATTGCGTGTGAATTTCGGGTGCGTTCGAGCTTCGATTTAGCTTCAATCCCTCATTTCCGTCGACGCTCGCAATGTGTCCGATGATATGCTTGAGTGTGATCTCTGTGGTGTTTCTCCCTGTGTGCGATGCCTCCCTGAGTCGGGCTTGGTTCTGTGGCGTTCCGGAAATGCTGAGCGGTGTCGGTGTACTGCCGGTCACCACGGCGGTGACTCGGGCGAAAGACTCTCGCCGCCCCTCGTCGGGGCGGTGACGCGGACCCGGGCGGTACACGGTCGGCGTCGGACCGTGGTCCAGACGTGGCGTTGGGCGTCGGCCACGAGAGGCGAGCCCCAGGCGCCGGTCACCGGCGCTCGGGCCGGCCGGTGAAGGCGAGGCCCTGGTCGTGGTGTGGCGGCCGCGAGGTCGCGAACCGGGTCGGCAATCCGGGTTGAAACCGGGTAGGGTTTCGTTCTAGGGTTTCGTTTAAATGGGCCTTTCGCGGGTGGGCCGAAACTGGTTTTTTCATTTTGTTTTTCTTTTTATTTTCAGTGGGCTTTGGGCCTTATTTCCTCTGTCTGTAAAAAAAAAAAAAATGTTTCTGGGCCGGTTTTTAGTAATTTCGAGAATCAGACCGGGCTCAACAAATGAGCCCGGTCTGCGGACCCGGGCTCGCGTGCCCGGGTCATTCCCAGTCCGGGTCGGATGTGGAGATCCGACCCGGATCCGCCTTTTCATTTATTTATCTTTTTTTTATATTGTATTATTTTAATATTTTTTTTTTAAAAAAAGGTTTTAATTTTTTTTTTAAAAAAAAGAGAAAAACCCGAATTTCATTTTATTTTACTTTATTTTACTTTATTTTTTATTTTTTTTCTTTTCGAAAAAAATTTAAAAAAATTATTAAAAAAATTAAAAATACCGAAAAAATTCCAAAAAAAATTCCAAAAAATTTTCAATTTTTTTTTTAAAAAATTCCGAAAAAAAGAATTTCAAAAAAATATTTTAGTTTATTATTTTTTTTTTCTTTGAAAAAAAAATTCAAAAAATCAGAAAATTCATTTGGGTTTAGGAATTGATTTTTGTTGCCCTTTTGCGCGTTTAATGTCATATTTGATTGTACGTCACCTGGTTCACACACTAAATTGCACATTTAATCACGTGCGTAGTTGATCGTAGTTGATTGTGCATGTATGGGTTTGGATATTGATTGTCGTCCCCCTTAACTTAGTTAGGGATGGAATTTTGAGACCCCGATTAGCAAGAACACGTTAGATGATGAGTTGAACAAGATTAGGTACCGAAAGGGCACTAATTAGTCGATTAGTGTAATCAAGTCCCCGTACCCGTTGAATCTCTGGTTCGTAGAAGTAAAGCTTTTTCTCCCGTGCTTTACTTAGGTGTCTAATCGACCTACCAAAAACTGATTAGTGACGACTCCTAGATGAAATCGATTGGCATGTTAACAACTTAAACTTAAGTCGCGAATTGGTATGGGCTTGGGAGAGCTCGAGCTAGGTTTAACTTAGTAATCCATTAACCTAACCCCGTCGCCATTAGGGCCAGTTCGGGGAGGTCGCGACAACTCTCAATTCATTCTTAGACTTTTGCCCTGCCTCTTACATAGCGGGAGAGTTGAAACCCACACCTGAAATTACACGTCCCCACCCTAGGCCCCCTGAGAAGGTGGGGAATCGAACTCTCCACCTTCCCTTTCCCAAGTAGGAAGGGTGACAACTGGAGTGAACTCCAACGGTTAGTCATAAACCTTTTGACCTTGTGCCAATTTAGTATTTTCGGCTAATTTGGTTGGATATTGCTAACGAGGACGCCGACGCTGGGTTTTTATGGTACGGCCGATGCTGATGTGGACAATGTAATAATGTTTTAATATTTTTTTGAATTTATTTATTCTTTTCTTTTTCCTTTTTTTTTTCTTTTTCTTTGTTTTTTTCCATTCCCTTCCTCCTTACTCCAGCTGGTCGTCAAACCTCAGCGAACAGCCAAAGGTCTGGGTCGACCATGTCGGCTATGAGTGAGGTTCACCCTTGTGGGATCTAGTGAGGCTCGAGCCTTGCCAACCATGAACAAGGGCTTGAGCCTCGCCAACGGTTGGGGGAGGCAAAACCTCACAAGCCCTGGCCTCCGGCCGGTCATCGAGGTCTAGCGACTAGTTGGAGGAATGGGCCAGGGAATGGAAAAAAAAAAGAAGAAAGAAAGAAAAGGAGAAAAGGAAAAAGAATAAATAAAAAATTCGAAAAAAATATCAAAATGTTATTAAAAGTTATCAACGTCAGTGTAGCTGGCCATGCCACATAGGCCGGCCGGCGTTAATATCAGCAATATTTGGCCAAAATTAGTCGGAAGAACTGAATTGGCTCTAGGTCAAAATATTTAAAATTAAATTAGCATAAATACAATAGGTTTATGATTTTATTGACACTTTTTTTATCCAAATTTGCTTGGGTCTTTTCTCGTTAGATGATTTTCAAATTTCCAAAAATCCCTTTGGATTGGCACCAACTTTTGAGTATTCTTGCTTGAAATGATTTGAATCCCCACAATTTGAACACGCTTATAGAAATTTTGGCCAACAAGTTTTATAAAATCTTTTTCAAAATGATTTTTGTAAACATTGTTTGAAGGCTTATGCCTTAATCTCTCATTGACTTTTGAAAAATCATTTTTTATCACAATTTCCTCTTCAAAACCAAGTCCAGATTTATTGTCATGCGGAACTTGTATGGAAAGAATGTGCTCTTAAGCTTTTCACCAAAAGAAAATTTTTTGGAAACTTTTGAAATTTTGTCTTTGAAAGAAGCAGTTTCTTTTTCCAGCAAATCTCATTTTTCTTTGATTTTCAAAATTTCATTGTTCAATCATTTGAAAGATTTTATTGCCTCAACTTCATATTCTCTTTTTTCAACTCCGAGATTTTCTTTAAAGTAGATTTGTACTCTAGACATAATTCATCAATATATTCATATACTTCATCGGGAATTTCAGTTGGACTTACCTCATTCTCTTCCTCTGATTTTAAGTTTGCCATCAAACAAATGTTGCATAGTCTTCTTTATCACTATTTCGCACTCGGTATCACTCCAATTTTCTGCTCCGTACTCGGTATCACTCCAATTTTCTACTTTGTATGTCATGAGAGTTCCAACTACTCGTAGGGGTGTCAATGGGTCGGGTCGGGTTGGGTTTTCATGATACCTGACCCAACCCAAATATTAGACATATGTGTTCGACCCGACTCGAGACAAGACCCAAACAAGATAAAGCTACACGATCGGGCCGGATCATGTCGGGTCGGGTCGGGGTGGGTTTTGTGTTTCAAATAATGAATTCAGAGATAGAGATAGAGAGAGACGCCATTCTTGCAGATCCCGAATTCATCATCTTCCCAACAACACCCGTGCACCACCGCCCTGGCCTCAGCGATTCAACCGCCGCCGCAGCATCGCCGCCTTCTACGCTCTCTGTCCCGACATCGTTGTTACCGCAGCAGGAGGACTTCGCGTTGTTGACGAGCCCCCCGCCGCCGCCGCCGCAGGTGTGCTCGAGTTTGGAATGGAGGGCGTCTGCTTTGGCCTCGTTGTACCGGGCAAGGCCTCGCTAGATGCGATTCTCCGACAATAAGGACTTCACTTGCTCTCAGAGGAGGCGATTCAATTGCCCCATCTTCGCGATCTATTGGTCTTTTTCCTTGATTTTTCTGGCCAGCCCCTGCGTATGTAAAGAAGTCAAGAACAAAGTTGTCAGGGTTTTGCTTTTGGAAATCCCAGAACCAAGTCATAAACCCTAATCGGTCCATCAAAAACTTGTCGAAACATCATAAACTGACGATGACGACGAGGACGACAAGAAAAGGTAAAATTTGAAAAAGGAAAGGAGGAAAGAAGGGTTGTTACATACATGTTGGGAAATCAAAGGGTCGATCCCCTATTCGTGCCCCCGAGACGGCGACACCTTGGTCATCTTGTGAGGATCGTGATTCGCTGAGAAGCTATCGCCGCTCAAGAAGTCCTCGCTGATGGTATCTCTGGACCGCTTGCGCTGGTGGTTCCCAGGGACAGAGATGGCGACGGCGGCGTTGTTGTCGCCGGTCGATGATTTCACCATGCAGAACTCGGGGATGATGCGGTATTTTCGGAGGTGGCGGCATGACGGCCACGAGATCCGGTTGGGCAGCGTGGTCTCCGGCAGAAGGATGAAATCCTTTGCTGTCTAGCTAGGGTAGGAACAGGTCGTCTTGTTGGTGAGCTTGAGGACGCCGCGGCCATCAATCTTAGCGATGCGGCTAAGGGTGATGTTGTTGGCGGCAGCGGCGTAGCGGAACCTGGGGAAGAAGAAGTCGACGATAGGATCCTGGGAGGAGGGGGGATCTTAAGGGTTTTGGTTATTGTTTGGGTTGGATTTGGGTACCCAAGCCCAATAAATCCAAACAATACCAAATTCTTTTTATTGTTATCCAAACAAGTTGAGACCCAACCTGATCCAATAAGAAAATTTTGTGTTCAGTTCGAATCGGATCGGGTCAGGTCATGTTTGAGCAGGTTCTTTTGACACCCCTACCAACTAGTTCGTTAACAATAAGATGGATAATCCTCTGTGTTTCATGAATGGAGGTCTTAATGTGATTCTATTCTTTGGAAAGTCCTCACATAATCTTATTCACATTTTCAGCAGTTATGAATGTCTTTCCTTAATACGTGAGTCC
The DNA here is from genome assembly GCA_031216285.1 of Syzygium syzygioides. Lineage (NCBI taxonomy): Eukaryota > Viridiplantae > Streptophyta > Magnoliopsida > Myrtales > Myrtaceae > Syzygium > Syzygium syzygioides. The sequence continues at coordinate 41,919,680 of CM062247.1, read as the reverse complement.
ATTGATGATCTCTATATATCTAATGAACATCTTAGTGACAATTTGTCGCGATTTTCCGATAGGTAAATCACCAAAGGGAAAGCTAATGGATCACTGTCGCGACCCTTCTTTTTCCGTCATGGGAAAAAGGAACGGGTTTAGGTGGTATTGCCCAAAAAGACGGACCGATGGCCCATCGATCTAGACGCGAACTCTCCCCAAGTTCATACCCCGCGCAACATTGGATTTCGTTTTGAATTCTCGATAACTTAAGTACTTCTAGGAGTCGCCACTAGCCTATTGGGGTCGGCTAGAAACCAATCAAGACGCGGGAGTGTCGCCTTGATTCCTACGCAACCAGAGATTCTAGGGCCGGGGACTTGTTTACACTAACATTTCTATTAGCGCCCTTTCGGTACCTAACTTGAGAGTGCATTACCTATGTGGTCACATGATCTTGATCACCAATTATAACCCTATGATATCAAAGCCGCTAAGTGTCCTTGCAAATGTTTTTGTGGGATTATTTTCTTCAATGTCTAGATTAATACTAACCTAATTTAGGAAAGAAATTAACACTCACATTATTGAAGAAAAAAAAGCGCAGTGATTAAACATCCAAGAAATTGAAATGACTTGAAAATAAACGCGGAAAGAGAAAACCCGATGCAAGTCGGGCAAATAATATTACATGGCCTCGTTATCATGCCCCGGGACAGGACCCCCATGAGCAAAATGAGAAATCAAATATGCATGAAGTTACTCTAGCCACACAAAGCTATTCTAATTAATTTTAGTCTATGCAAAATGGATTTTTGTTTTTGTCATAAAAATGGTAATAAAATACCAAAATAGCATTAAATTAGGAAAATGACTTTATGAAATTAGGAAAATCTCATAAATGTCATTTTTTGCGTAATTTGATGCTATCCAACATTTTTCTTTTTTTTTGAAATTTTTTGATTTTTTGATTTTTTGATTTTTTTTATTTTTTTTAAAAAAAAAAATTCCTAAATTGGCCTATGCTCGGTTTATGCGAACATGCAACAACTCAGAGTATGAATATTGTGAGAACCGGGCTCAAATCAACCGTTTCAAGATCGAAGCTTGGTTTGGGCATTTCGTCGAGCATTTGGTGTGCATGAAACTACCCCAAATGGCTTCCTCGAGCCATATTCATGGCCTTCAATCTCACTCCATGTGTAATATCAAGTGGAACCAAAGTATCAAGGCTATATTATCACATGCAAAGAACAAGAGTAGCTAGAAATCACGACCTAAAACGCACAAGAACCGAGTTGGAATCGGCCTCCAATATGTAGGTTCGGGCTGCTTTTGCAAATCTGGGTTTAAACCCAGGTCAAGCAAACCTGTTGCATGCCCAAGTTTAAAGCCCGACACTCATCACGTGCAAGATCTATGGAAGACATCACTTCATCCAAAAGAATATACGTAACATCTACTTTTAAATGAAGCAAACATCATGGAGAATGATCAAGTGAACACGTCGAAACAACCCCTCCAAGAAGCATACACGCATGGTTCGTAGTGACTAGCCATGAATCATTGTGGGTTAGCTTGGCTTTTTACTCGAGTTGCAAGCCATCTCATGGTTCACACAGGGCTTCAAAGACCAAACCAAGTGGGTCTCAGCATAATTTGTACACCCATATAACGTTCATCAAGCTCATGAAAGTAGAAAACGCATGCAAAGGGGAGTAACAAGTCAAACATATAGGGCTGATGAAGGGGCTCCAACACTTAGAAAAATTCCAGCCTCGGAAATCAGTTCTCTGGGCTGGTCTTCTCTTGATTTTTTCATGACTAAAACATGTTCAAAATTGAACAAAAATACATGTAGGATACTCACCTTGCTTCCTAGTTTCTCTTTGAAGTATCTCTTGGCTGAGGAAACCAAAAAATTGTCTTCGAAGGGCGCGGGGAACTAGGCTTCTTCAAACTGGAAAATGAGATCTGCAAAGAAAGAACTGACAACGAAGGTTTTTGTTGGTCTCCAAAACCAGAATAAACGACCTCTTTTTCTGACTAATTTGACACTAACCAAAACTAGATGTATTCTAGTTTAATCTCCAAGTCACTGGTTTCCTCATATATTCCTCATGTCTCTCAAAAACTCCTACTTTCCCTCACCAGTAACCATCTGACTTCAACACTTAGAAGATTTCTGGGTTTCCCTCTTGACCCGAGAATGGGCTGCTTTTCGAGGGGCTTTTGGGTGGCTTCCCGACATCCGTTTGGGACGTGCGACCTATGGTTGGAAAGCTCTTTGAATGTAGTTCCATTCTCTAGTTGAAGGTTTTGGCTAATTTTGGCTCGAATTTCACGAAAATCTCACTTTTCTCTCCAAAAGCCAGTCTGGAACTTTTCTGGGTTCATGTTCTGTTTGAGTTGTGTCTGAGGGTGAGTTCTTGGAACGACCGTGAACCCTCCTCTTCTCCTCTCATCCCTTTCTCTTTATCCCCCAAAAGAAGGTGCTTCCGAGATCCTATCCACCAAATCCAACCATATTTTTAGCCCGTGATTGCCCACTTCCCAAGCCTGCAAACTGAGTCTCTTCACCAACTCTCTGACCCCAAAATCATCACACTTTGCAGCTGTTGAGTGAGCAGGTTTGACTGAGATTATCACGTGCATTCAGCAGCTTATCCTTGGCAAATTTTTGTCCATTTGCACTCCTAATGATGGTCTCACACCTCGACCAGAGTTCACGCTGATCGGTTGGCTGAGTAGGATATGGTGGGGCCACAAAGTTGGCTACTCAGCAGCCCCGAATTGAGACCAAATCATGGACCGGTTTTTGGAAGCTGATTTAGGTGCTTTAATCCATTAATCTGGTCGGAATTTTTGATCAGTTTGAAATTTGAAGTATATTAGTTTAAGATGATAATCAGAATCTGCAATTTTTCAAGCCCAATTTTGCAGGAAAGTCCCTCAAAATTAGCCATTTTCTTGCTCAAGAATGCCCGATTTGAGCCAATTTAGTCCTTTTGGCTTGATCTGATCAATTTTACTTTGCCCGTTTTCAATTTCAAGCTTGGTTAGGGGTTAAAATGATGATTTAAGGGCTTGGGGGCAAATTTTACAAATTTTGCGATTTGGTCCCCCAACTTTTGAAAATTGCATTTTGGCCCCAACTTGCTGGTTCATTTGCAATTTGATCCCTCAGGTCTCGGCTGGCTACGCTCGAATCCTTGGCCCTTGGTCTTCCGTTTTTTTTTTTAGGAATAATTCCAAAATATTTTTGTGGAAAAACAAGTTCAAATTTTTTTTCGAGAAATGATATTTGGGCAAAAAATTTAGGTGTCAACAATCACTAAGCCCAAAGACTTAGCGTGGACTCTCTCAAGCCCATATCAACTGCAACTTTTGAGTTTTAATTTAATTAACTTAACATGCAAATCATTTTATTCAGGAGTTGCCACTAATAAGTTATTAGTAGGTCGATTAGACACCTAAGTAAAGTATGCGAGAGAACTTTACTTTTGCGACCGGAGATTTATGGATATGGAAACTTGATTATGCTAAATTAACCTAATGCCTTTTTGGTACATCTTTATTTCCAAAATATTTTTGCAGGCAATCTTAGTAGCCTAAGCCACTAAAATGTGAGAGTGATCATGTGGATGCACAATAAATAACGCAACACCCAATAAACCAAAGTAATAAATAAATTGCTAGGAGTAGAGCTGGCCTCAACACAAAGCGAACCACAATGTTACTATGATTACTTTCCAAATATTTGCAAGATGCTAATTAAAAATGTATGAACAGCCTAAACATGATCTATAAAAGCAATGACACCTAATTCTTCTTTGGTTTTTCTTGTTCATGAAAACTAATTATATGCAATTTTAACCTAAGTTCAATGTGCATGAATTATTAAACTAATGACATGCGACATGATGATGACATGGCAATAATAACATGTCAAGTGATGATTAACAATGACATGGCAATGTAATGACATGGAATGATGCAACTAACTCTATATGATATATGCATGTTATTTTTGTGATTTTCTTTTAAAGTTAAAATAGGTAACTACATAAATGATATGATTACCTAATTCAAACTTAGGAAATATTTTATATTAAATCTTATTCTATGTTAGGTAATTTCCTAATTAACTACATGGTTCCTAAATATGCAATTTTAAATGAGGAAACTAATCTATCTTAACATGCAATGTAATTTTTTTTTATTTTTCAAAATAGGAAAGTTTACTAAATTAATAACATGTAATGTAACATGCCCACATAATAAAAAATTCCATCCAAAATAGGAAACAACTGCAATCAATAACCTGATCTTAATATTTAAAGATCGACGGCAACAAGAGAAGACTGAATTGAGACTTGCCGGCGCTGCCTGGACGTTCCTTAAAGGCCACCATAAAGTTTTATAGGTCGTCGAAAAAACCTGCACGAGAAAGATTTAAAAACAGCAGAGGAATCACATCAATGCTCATTTTGGAGACTGGCTAGACTGGAAAGACAAGTCCGGGACTGCTGGTCGTGACAAGGGCGAGCCGGTAGAGAGCACGGTGACGGTCGAGAATTGGACAGCTGCTTGCGGAGGTGGCCCGGACGACAAGTGAATCTGGCGCTCACCAGGAATTGCTGGAGATAGCTGAGCCGCTCTGGTTCCCTTGCAGGGACGTCGGCAAAGATGAACTGGAGTTGACAAGGTGCGGTGGTCGTCTAGATGCACCCAACTGCCTGAGGGTCACAGGGTAGAGAGAGTCGATTTGCAACCACGAAAGGAGTCTCTTTCTGATTCTTCTTGTCTCGGTATCAACTTTTTCTTTTAATTTTTTTGAGGAATAAGTATGCTGAAAGTCCTAAAACTTATCGTGAAAATGCAATTGAGTCCTAAAACTTGTAAATAATGCAATCAAATTCTAAAATTTATCAAATTGGTGCAATCGAATCTTTCTGTTAACTTCGTCCAACTTGACTGACTTGAAAATGCATACGTGGTTTTTTTAAATATTTTATCTCTCCTACATGGTAATGATGTGACTGAAATGACTTGGTACAAATATGATTTTTAATACAATTTATATTTAAATTAAATTTAAAAATGAGCTAAATTAAAAAAAGGTGAGAACTAGGCGAGCCGTTGTTAGTGAGGGTTGCTGGCCATTGGCCGGGTCCAGCGACCCTCGTCGGTCATCCCCCACTCTTGTCCGCCCTTCTTTGCGATGGTAGGCAGAGGTGGTTATGCAACCCTCGCCATCTGGTTCTCAACTTTTTTTAAAAAAGAAATAGCGTACAAAATTTTTCAGCCACTATGAGATTAAAGGAGTTGGCTGAATTTCATCACTACGGGCATAGTCCAATTAAGTCAATTAGGCTAAGAATATCCCTCATCAGTCTGTCAGCTCTAATGTAATTATATGAGCTTATTACTATAAAAAACTCCTAATATTTATATGCAATTTAGCTAATATTTTTGTTTAGTGATCGGGATCGATCTTTAATTTTTCTATGCAATGAATAATTAAATTAATTGTCAAAATTTATGTGTTAACACAGTCTCATCTAGTTTCATCTCGAAGGATTTATATTTGCCAAGAAAATATATGTCATCGTCTCTTTGACTCTATCTATTCCTTCAAAGGTCACCTCAAGATTGTCCCATATCTCTTTGGTTGTTTCACAAGAAGCACGATTATATTTAGCGGGAGATAATGCATAGCAAAGTAAATATAAAGCTTTGGCGTCTAGTGCTTCTCGTTTGGCTAACTCCTGGGGAGTGATTATGGTCAAAGGTACGGTTCTTGTCTCATTTGAGTGTCCTAACTCAAAGGAAGTAGTCGTGATCTATGTGCTTTTGGGCAGTGCAACATTTACTCCCTTTTGCACAACATTCCATATCAAGGGATATGTGGATCTGAGAAAGACCTTCATTTTATTCTTTCAAATCTCGTAATTTGACCCGTCAAATTAGGGAGGTCTGATGTTGCTCTGTCGTTCAACAATACCTAGTCCAAGCATGCTAGCCACGGTGGATTGTTAACTCTAGAAGTCAACAACAATTCAAATATAATGAGCACCACACTATAATACTAATTGTAGTGGCTAAAATTATCACTTAGAGGGGGTGAATAGGTGATTTTGAGAAACTTAACTAACTTTAGTGGTATTATAAATGTCAAGTTGGGTATAAGCGAAACAACTTGATGTCAGCAGAAATAACTCAAGTGTGATGCGCTTCCATCGGTCATTAATAGAAATAAGTAGAGAAAAAGAAATTGATGCACGTAGACCTTTATAGTGGTTTAGCTTGGTATAAGCCTACGTCCACTTTCTCAAACTAATAGCCTACTGGTTGGATTTCACTTGCAATTTATATGCTGCTTATACTCAAAGCACAGTTTCCCGAAGTTGGTGCTGCTTGCACTCAAGCAGATAGATCACATTATCACACACCTAAGTGCAAACTATAACATCGATACATTTCTCAATAGATTACACTTTCAGTACACTCAAAAAAATAGTTTAAAGATGTAAACTTTCTTTATTTCGTAGTTCATCTTCTTTGGTGTAGGTCGATCTTCTTATATAGTCTTTAATCTCCAAACTAGCCATTGATAATCTTCAAAAGGATTAATTTAGCCATCGAAGATAAGTAATCAATTCACCAGAAATCCAGTCACCTATACAATCAAATCTTCCGCTAATATTGTAGCTTCCATGAATAGAGTTGCTTATATTAGGAAATAATCCTTTTCACCAAATGATTGATAATTGATTGGATTCTTTCTTAAGCAACTTCTAGATTTCCAAACTTAGGACTAGCTATTAAATCTTTTGACTTGCAAATTAAGTCAAAGAAATATTTGAGTCTTCTTATTCAGATCATATAACACATGTTTTAAACATATTATTCATAGTTTATGGAAGGAGCCGCTTCTATTAGCAATCCCTGATTATATCTAAGTCGCTCGCTTCTATTCATCTTATGATAACCATTCATTAGTCTTCTTTAGTATCTTCATGATCCAAGACTATATAAATTGTCCACCTAGTCCGGTACCTCCAAGTCTCTATGAACTCTCTGTTCTTCATGACTTGTTCATCTCCATAAAGGTCCATCCGGTTATTATTAGTGTTTTACTTCATACTTCAGGTACCTTTGATATCGGCAAAATATATCAACTTCACTCTAAGTTCGATCTTTCTAGTTCTTGATTGTGGCTTTACCTCGTTGTTCTCCTATTGATGATAACTCCAAGTTTTACCAAACTCCTCGTTCTAAGCTTGTTCACTTTCTACTCAGGTACCTCCACCTTGTACCTTGTTCATCATTGATGAAATAGTGTACTTCTCATCTTTAAAAGATCATATTAGAACACCATCTGCATATTGACTTGTGCATCTTTCACCTGGTATTACTCAATCAATAAACATATTTGACTTTGATTATTTTGTCATTTTTAAAACATCATAAGGGATTTTCCCAACAATTTCTAAATTGAGTAGTGAATTTGCAATGAAGAATACAGGGCTGTTGCACTATTTTTCTGGGTGTGGAGATCATGATACTTAATGGTGATCTTTATTTGTGTCAACAATAATATGCTTTGTCGATTTTTAAACGTGCACAAATGGATGGTTGCAAGCTAGTTTACACACCTATGGATAGCTTTCATTCTAATACATATGCAAAACAATCTTCAAATTCTATGCTATATCGAAGTATCATTGGAGCTCTTTGTGATCTTATCATCACAAGGCTGAATATTTTATATGCAGTTGATTTTGTTTGTCAATTCATGCATCAACTTACTGTGAGTCATTTTCAAACTGTGAAGTACATTTTATTCTATGTCAACGACATAGTAGACCAAGGAATGCAATCTTATCCAAGTCGACTTTGGACTAGTATGACTTTTGTGATGCGGATTGGGCCGATCACCACTTGACTCAAGAATCGACTACAGGATGTTGTTCCTTCTTAGGTAGTGATTGTATGTTATAGAGTGCTAAGAAGCAATGAACAATTACTTGATTTAATGCTAAGGCAGATTATCGTGCAATGGTGTTGACAATTATAGATAATACTTATATTTCATTCCTTTTGAGAGATTTAGGTATTCATCTCTCAAGTCCACCAAGTTTACCTAGTGATGAAATCAACACGTTTATATGTCAGTTAATCATTGTTTTATGCAAAAACTAAGCACATTGCCTTAGATTATCATTATGTGCGAGAAAAATGGCTCTTGAAACACTTGTGACCAAGTATTTAAATTGCCATTATCCAAAAATGCATTTGGAAACTTATTTGAAAATTCCCGATTTAAAGGAGAGTAAAGGTGTTGATTTATCCATCAAGAGAGAAGAATATGGAGATGTCATCAAAATCATAAGCCGATTCTTGAAAATGCTAAAATTGAGAGATTGACATTTGTTGTAATAAGGATTTTCTTTTTTATGATTTACATTGTTGGATTGACAATTGTTGTAATATATGAAACATAGACATGCATGTGACTTGAAGGTAAATGAAAATCGATATAGAATGATGTGAAGATATAAAGATGTGTGATAACTTATAAATGAAAAAAAAAGAATTTGGTACGCTGCATCGATGATGTAAAGATGTGTAAAAAATAACAACTATAGATATGCAACCCTTGACACTAATGTCAAACAAGTTATGTTATCCTAAATTTTACTTTCACGTGATAATTAGATTTGAGAAAAAAATATAATAACTTACTCGCTCTTGGATTTGACCGCACATTTTTTATGGAAACATCAGCCACCTAAAACCGAAATGGAAAAGAAAAATATAAATTCATGGATATCTACGAGTGCGGTAAATGAAAATAAAAGATTGAAATTTCGATACAGAGAGATAGGCTGTGAGGAAGTGAAGTAAAATTATAATGGGAACTTATCTTCCTGGCGAAGGAACCTTGTCTTCGCCTCTCTCTCTCTCTCCCTCTCCCTCTCCCTCTCCCTCTCAGCCTTCGCCGTCTGAATTCATCGGAAAGCCTTCGATTATCCCCTTCTGGTTTCTGAAATAGCAATCTCAAAGCGATCGGCAGTTTTTGAACTTTCTGTGGGAGCTATCTTCTTTTGGAAAAAATCCATGGGATCTATTTATCTGGAGGCATTTATCACAACTTTCAACTACTTCATCGGAACTGCGACTGGAAAGACGCCATCGGCCGCCTCCAAAGTCGCCCCCGATGCCCAGGTACGGAGATCGTACTCTTACGATCATCTGATGGTTTTTTTTCTTTTTTTGGTCGGAACCTTAATGGTTTTTCAGAGTTGATGAATCAGATGATCTTGTTAAGTAGTGCTTACTGCTGTGGACTCTGTATGAGAGAGAGAGAGAGAGTGAGAGGTCATGATACTTTCTGGTTTTTTATTAATTGAAACTGGAAAAAAAGAAGAAGAAAAGCTTGCTGTTTTCGTGATTGAAAAAGAGAATCTTGCTTTTTTGGAACGGTGTGCAGTATATGCTCTCCCCTTTTCGACTTTTATAAAAACGAGGGGCAGTGTCTTTTGTTTCTTTTCTTTCTTTCTGACATGCATCATCTCTGAAAGGACATATTTTGCTGGATCTTAACTTTCTTGGCTCACTTTTGCGTTTTGTCTTCTCTGTGTGTTTATTAGAAGGACCTTAAGAAGAGAGAGGATTTCCTTCCTGTGCAGAAACATTGCTCGGGTGGCGATGGCCAGCAAGACAAGAAGGTTAGTTCTGTTTTTCAATCTCCTGGTATCTCTATACAATAAGGTTTGGTCTAGAAAATGATCGACACAGTTAGAAATTGCTTTATTAGTGCTATTTAGTTATTAAAAAATTTCGCATTGAATCTGAAACAGATCCAGCTTACTGGGATGTCCATACTAGTACATGTAGGTCTCGACATGGTTCTAGCATTAAGATTTTGACCTTGCCATCGATCATAAGATTTGTTTTCCTAGAGTTAACTGTTCGCCATATGAAAGCTTTCATTTGAAAACTTTTTCTTGGAGAATAGTTTACCAGAAAACTTTTTTATCTTATTCACCAGCTAACCAAACAATAGTCATCCTTGGATCAATGAACTAGTTGAATTAGCTAAGATGCAGGGATGCACCTACATTGAAATGCTGTAGGAAGTGGGGAACATTCTTTCCTTTCTTTCAAGTTCAATCACTTAAAGCTCTAATAATTTTGAATAGGCTCTAGGAAAGCTGGAATTTTTTGGCCTAAAGCCAGTTCTCCTTGACTTGCTTATTTCCCATGCCGTTAGTAAATTAGAAGTTTTTTTCCCCAATGAAATTCTTGAGGGTGACAGGGAATTGACTTGCTGAGGAAGAGATCGGCTGGTGGTGGAAGAGGCAACAATGGCTACTCGAAGGTTGTGGTGTCAGCATTGGCATTGGAGGGGGCAATTGACGAACAGTCAGTGCATTTTGGTGGTCTGGCAAATGGTATTGGTGCAGGTGGAGTGGTAAGTAACACAAGCTTTGACATGACTTCAGCTTCTGGAAGGAAAGTTGCTTTCCTGAAATTTTGTCATGATGTTGCATTGATCAAGAATCATTCAGTTTGATTTAATTGTCATTCATCAAAATAAATGCCGAAATGCTTTCTAAAGGTTACTTTTTGCAAAGCAAGCTTGCCTGTGTACTAAATTGAGAACTATTGTCTGGGGAAATGGAAAAGCATGCTTTATTTACAAACTTCTTGTCACTCTTTTCTTTTGCTAGAAACAAACTTCTTGTTACTCGAATACCAAAGAATGTTGACTTTTCTACTGTTGATTGACAAGTTAACTGTCCTTACCAAAAAAAATTGACAAGTTAACTGTAATTTTAAGTCTGGAAAAAAGGGCCATGCTAGGAGAAGATTTTTCTTTTCCTGCAAAGGATAGTAGCACAACTTAATAATTCATTGCATCGGAGAATTTTCTTTAGCAAGAAATCAACTTTTTTCAGGAAAAATGTATACTCACCGTTATTGGATAACAGCATGTTGTGGACAAAAAGGTCGAGAGGGAATTTGGTGAAGTTGTTGAAACTTGAAAGGAATTAAACTTTCTTTAGTTAATGCAGAATACACTAACAACCAGCTTCCTGCACAATTTTCTCGATAGACCAATGATTAAGTGCATTTTTTTTTCAAGATTAATTGCAGGTGCATTCCATGTTTCAGTTTATTTAATTGCTCAAGAGTTCTGTACTTCATACTGTCGTCATGCTTTTTACTTCAGGGGATATTCTCAGGGAATCATTAGGACATGACGGGCAAGCTTTTCTTTGTAGCAACATTTGCATCCTTATGTTTCACTGATCAAGTTAATTTAAACTTTGAGTATGGTATTATTGTAATGGGATGAACAGTATATGGAATCATTAGTTAGCCATCTCACTGCTATCATTGACTCTGAATGACTTTGCACTGTCGAAAAAGCAGCTAAAAGCATATCTCTAAGAGTTTCATTATGTTTTCATTTCATCAGTTTGTCAGAATGAGTAATGCAACAAATACGTTTGTGCTTTGTCTTTTGTTTATCCAATGTTCTTCTACTTAGTGGGATGTACATACTAGTACATGTAGGTCTGAGATGATCCTGGCATTAAGATTTTTACCTTGCTATTGATCACAAGATTTGTTTGCCTAGAGTTGACTGTTCGCCAAATGAAAGTTTTCATTTGAAAACTTTTTCTTGGAGAGTAGTTTGCCAGAAAACTTTTTCATCTTCTGCACCAGTTAACAAAACAAGAGTCATCCTCGGATCAATGAACTAGTTGAATTAGCTAAGATGCCAGAATGCACCAATATCGAAATACTGTAGGAAGTGCGGAACCTTCTTTCCTTTCTTTCAAGTTCAATGACCTAAAGATCTAATAATTTTGAAGAGGCTCTAGGAAAGCAGGAACTTTTGGCTTAAAGCCAGTTCTTCTTGACTTGCTTATTTCTCATGCCTCAAGTATATTAGGAGTTTTTTTCCCAAATAAAATTCTTGAGGGTGACAGGGAATTGACGTGCTGAGGACGGGATCAGCTGGTGGTGGAAGAGGCAAGAATGGCCACTCAAAGGTTGTGGTTTCAGCATCAGCATTGGAGGGGGCAATTGGTGAACAACCAGTGCATTCTGGTGATCTGGAAAATGGTTGTGGTGCAAATGGAGCGGTAAGTAACACGAGCTTGGAAATGACTTAAGCTTCCATAAGGAAATTTGCTTTCCTGAAATTTTGTCATGATATTGCATTGATCAAGAAATCATTCTGCTTGATTTAGTTGTGATTCGATAAAAAAAATGCCGAAATGCTTTCTAAAGGTTACTTTTTGCAAAGCAAGCTTGCCGGTTTACTAAATCGAGAACTATTGTCAGGGGAAATGGAAAAGCATGCTTGACATACAAACTTCTTGTTACTCGAATACCAAAGAATGTTGACTTTTTTACTGTTGATTAACAAGTTAACTGTAATTTTTAAGTCTGGAAAAAAGAGCCATGCTAGGAGAAGATTTTTCTTTTCCCGCAAAGGATAGTAGCACAACTTAATAATTCATTGTATCGGAGAATTCGCTTTAGCAAGAAGTCAACTATTTTGAGGAAAAAAAAAGTATACTCAGAGACAGTTATTGGATAATAGCACGTTCTGGACAGAAAGGTCGAGAGGGAATTTGGTGAAGTAGTTGAAACTTGAAAGGAACTACAACTTTTTTTAGCTAATGCAGATTACATTAACGACCAGCTTCCTGCGCAATTCCAATGAGTAATTGCTTTTTTTCTCAAGATTAATTACAGGTGCATTGCATGTTTCAGTTTATCTAATTGCTCAAGAGTTCTGTACTGGATACTGTCGCCATACTTTTAACTTTGGGGGATATTCTCAGGGTATCATTAGGACATGACGGGCAAGCTTTTCTTTGTACAACATTTATCTCATCCTTATGTTTCCCCCATCAAGTGAATTTAAACTTGGATTATGGTATTATTGTTATGGGATGAACACCTACTTGGAAACATTAGTTCACCATCTCGCTGCTTTCGTTGACTCTGAATGACTTTGCACTGTCAAAAAAGCAGCTAAAAGCATCTGATTGTAGATTTGGCGAGATGCATGCATATCTGTAGGAGTATCATTATTTTTTCATGTCACTAGCTTATTAGAACGGGTAATGCAAAAAATACGTTTATGCCTTGTCTGTTGTTTATTCAATGTTCTTCTACTCCCCCCCCCCCCCAAAACAAGAAAAAAAGAAGAAGAAGTTTGTTCAACGTTCTCTTGTAGCTTGGTAGGTATTGTTTGCTTTTTCTTTAGCTGATATCTGTCGCATTTGATTGGGTTGAACTTGTCTATCGTACTTGGATTTAACATCTATTCTTTCTTCACAAGTTTAAACTTCAAATAAGAATTTTCTTTGTTGACTGTGTTGAATTTTTATTGATGTTTATACAAGCAATTATGATATAGTAACACATTCCCCAAGAACGTATCCGTTTTGGTTACAAGTCTAGATTGTCATTATCTGAATATCTAGTGCCTGATCTCTTCTACGCAGGATTTTAAGAAATTTTAAGTGCCGATGTTACACTAGTAAAATTAGATTCGTCATGTGGCATGTTTGATGATATTGCAGACTATGAGGACTAGAAAAGCCCTGGAGTGCCCTTTTGTGCTGCCTAGACTTTGACACTTAACCCCCATCACTGATTGGATTTGCTGGAGTTTAATCTGTGCACTTGACAATCTTAGCTTGATCTTCCCATGTAATCTCGTTTCTTCCGAAGTTGTGCTGTCTCTTTGTTCTTATTTGATATATATGATCTCACTAAACTTATATTTGTCCGCAACACTGTAAATTATATCTAAGATAGTACTTCTCGTCTGTAGGATCCCAAGATGAAAAAGCCTGCTCCACCCTCTTGGTACGGTCAGAAATTTGGCAGTTGCAAGGAAAATGGAGAGGTTATTCTTCCGATCTTTTCATATTTATACACTGGAAAATGCATAAGCATTCTCCTTTTTTGAGTTCTCTCTTTGATATGTAATGCGTTGCTTTGTTGTGATATTTGTATCAATTACCCTAAAGATTGAAATCTACCTGTCAAAAACAGATGACCAAAAATATTGAAATCTACTTATCAAAAAATCATTGCTCTTAATATTGAAATCTTGTTTGATGTTATACATGTCTAGATTAGTGAGAGTAAGTCTTATTTGATCTTGTTGTGAATCCTGTTTCCAAAATTTACCCTAAGTGTTGAATCATTTAGTAACGCGGTACTTTCTTCACAAGCGAAAGAAAGATCAGATTATTATTTATACTTTATTCTGACAAAGTGGGCCCTTAGAGTTAGGCCCGCTACTGACCTTGGTCTTCTAAAAGGATGCTTGAAACAATAAAATCTTCGCTTGTGTATTGATCGATAGTAAATGGTTGGGATCTCTGAGTTCCGGCTCGTCAGTACACCTCCCTTCCCTGATGAAGAAACTTAGGGCTCATTTGATTTTAGAAAACAAGTTCATTTTCCATTTTTGTATATGAAACATCTATGGTATGTGAAAATCAAAATCAAGAGTCTCTTTCATTTTGTTTCCAAGAGAGTAGTGAAAGAGTCTTTTCCTTTGGTATTCACTGTCTTTGTGTTTCATTCGAAAAGGAGAAAACGGGAGATATCAACAATATATTTTCAGTTTGTAACGTTAACTTGGAAAACGATTACCTTATTACTGTTTAGGAATTGTTTTTTGAGTTGATTAAAAAATATCTTGGTTTTCATTCTCAAATGGAAGTGAAAACATAAGACTCCAAGATTTCTGAGGTATGCAACGTGTCTAATGTTTTTCTGAAGAGTTATAACTTTTGGGTATTAACCAAACGACACGCTTCAATCTTTTTGTCGATTAACAGATCCAGAGCCTACTGACTTTGATATAAGGTATTGAAAATCATACTTTTAAGTTCTCTTTACAATGACAATGGTACCTTTATTCTTTTACAAAAGAACTTGATTTGAAAATACTTTACTTGATCCTGCAAGTCGGAACTGCTAGGAAGGACACAAATATTTTGTGAAGACAAGACATAATTGGTACCTGATCAGTGAGATAATCATACTCCTGGAGTGATTAAACTCTTGAACAATTTAATCTGTTTGTAAGGGTATTGTCTCATCATTATTTGATCTGTTTGGCAATTGGAAAAAGAAATCATGTGGCCTAATTATTGTTTCTGTTCATAATGCCTGTAACCTCTTAAAATTTTTCAGATGGCATCTGGAGAAGAAAGGTCTTGGTCAGTGAAACTTTTGGCGGTGTTACTATTCTTATTTGGTGAGACTCTGATTTGCGAGCATCTTCCTCTTTTGTAGTCGTTTTTTCTTGATTCTCACTGGATTGATCCCGATACTATTTGGGAAACTACCTGGAAGCGGACCACTTTTTTTGTTTTCCTTTTTATTCTTTAATTGCTTTGTCATGATGTTTTTAATTCCTGATTTTGATTCCGTAGGAAAAATGCCTGTCCTTGCTTCAGCGGATTTTACGCTTGTGTATCAAAATGATTGCCCGATACCGATATACCCATCGCTGATTCCTAGCGGTGGTTCTCCAAAATTATTCAATAGCACCAGTCTTAGTGCAATTGGTCCAAATCTAGTACGGCCATATACTTTGCCAGATGGGTGGGAAGGCATTGGCCTTTTCGGTACTGGCTGCATTTCTGATGGATCGGGCAGTCGCAATTGTGCCACCGGTAATTGCGAAGGCAGAGATTGTACTGCAGAGGACAGTCCGGTGGCAACAACTTACATCATTTTCAGCGACGGTTCCATTGCTATGTTCGCGGATAGGGGGTATAATGTCGGACTTGAGATTGCGGGAATGCATGTTGGCTGCGGCCCGTCTGCAAGCTGCAAAGCACAGTTGGGGAGCTGCCCAAATAATCTGAGGGTATTAAACAGTTCAAGAGCTGTGGTTGGATGCAACCCAGGTACGGGGCTACATTTCTCTGAGAATCAATGCACCATCCCCGGGGATTACAGTACTTCCACGGTGAAATTCACTTGTCCAATGAAGAATCCCATTATAAAGATTAAAGCGTCATGCCAATATTAAACACACATATATATAGGTTGAACGAGGATTCTGTGCAGTAACATGAACTTCTAGTAAAGGTTGTTTGGAAATACTATTTGTACAGTTGACGCTGGGGCTCCTTGTTACTTGTTAGTTCTGGGATTTGCTCTATGCTTTTGAACTTGAACCTCTTGGTGAATCGTCTAGTTTCCGAGAGAATTGCCATCAGCATCTGTGCTACTGCGTAAAATGTTTGTAACAGTACGGATGAACTGAGGGAGAACGCGGTATACTATGGACTCATAGAAGCAGTCGTTAGGAACGCAGCCAAGTGAGCAATAGGTTTTACTGTTGTAATTAAGATGCACTCGATTTAGAGACTTAAAATTGAACACTTTATCAGCTGGGGTAGTGCAAAATCACTCAGAAAAGTCGACTACTTACCTTTTTTTTTTCAAGGTATTTGGCCAAAGAAAAATCTATTTTCCAACATAGCACGTGATAGTTTTGAATAAGAGAATTGAGTGGAGCAATTGAAAGGATCTCATCATTAATCCTGCATATTATCGCAAGGGTAACATCGTTAACTACTCAAGATGCGACTTCTATAAAGATTTCGTAACACAAAATTAAACGGTTATTAGCCTTTTTGGAAAATAGAAATACCAGATCTACCGTCACAAGAATCAACTTGATGCATGCAAACCATGTAAAAAAGGAAGACTTCTCTAACACAACTTGCATGTGAATGCTAACAATTATCCCATGCAATCAGTAAGACAATTATACTTCTCCTAAGTATATGAGCGATGCTATCTTATATTAATGCATTATCAATAATATGACTGTACTACTAATTATATAGCTAAATAAAAAAATTAATTTTGTAAAATTAGAAACTATGATATTTATCACATTAAGAAAATTATTATGTGCAAATGTGAAATTTTAAATAATCATAATAATATGTTGCAAATAATATTATTAATAGCGAATATAATATATGGTATCAATTATATGATTTATACAATGTTGGGTCCGACGTCCCGGCCCTGTTCGGACTAATGATAGATAGTGGGGGTTTTGAGGGCGGGCTCGATGGCGGCTCTTGCCAGTGCATACACGGGCCGGCAACGACGAGGAGGAAGCTGAGATCGTCCAAGGTTGAGGGGTAAAATAGGAAAATCAATATATTAATGAGGGTAAGATTGGAAGAAAAAATTTCGTCAAAGCTTGAAGTAGCATTTGATTTTCTAAAAACTCAAAGTTGAGAGAGTTACCAAAAGGCCCTTCAGATTGTATTACTATGGCCCAAAGCTGCTGGAAAGTATTGCGCCAGACACAGCTGATCATGGAGCCGATCCATTCAATCACTCAACCTCCACAAATCTTCTCACCACTCAGGCTCGTGATCCTCCAGAAGGTAGAAATTCCTCGGTGCACTCAATTAAAATTTCAATGCCTCCATCAATCGATTCCTCGCAATTTCTTTCTTCTGTGGGGAATTTTGTACAAATCGCAAGCATCGCGGTGCTGGTGCTCGGTCTCGCATTGCCGCTGGCTTTTGTTCGTCGGAGTCACGTTCGCGGTGCTCGAAGCAGCTGCTGCTGCTCGCCCTTCCTCCTCCAACGGTATTCTTCCATCCCTATCGAAGTTCTGGTTGATTTGCTGTTCTCCATACGAAGATTTTGAAGGTCAGGTTTACCGAAGGAAGCGGAAATGAGGGAGTAATAGCCTCCTACTGCGTGCTGAACGGGGTTTCAGGGGAACAAATTTGATAAATCGATCCAGTCGGTCAAAAAAACGTAGAAAACGCTCGACACTTTCAAAGCAGATCTGATTGATCGATTGGAATCCAATGCGCGTCACCCTTCTGAAGTTAGCTAAGGAAATAGACATTAAACAAAGACTTCAAATTAATTAAGTCATTGCAGCCGGTACTACCTACTCTTCGGGGAAAAAGGGATGATAGTCACGTTCCCGACCTTTTCGTGCCAACTCTTCAATACGTTTACATTCGTTTTCTCTCTCGACAATAAAACGTCTAAAACGCTCGACACTTTCAAAGCAAATCTGATCGATCGATTGGAATCCAACGCACGTTACCCCTTGGAAGTTAGCTAAGGCAATAGACATTAAACAAAGACTTCAAATTACTTAAGTCATTGCAGCGGGCACTCCCCTACTCTTCGGGGAAAAAGAGATGATAGTCACGTTCCTGTCCTTTTCGGGCCAACTCTTCAATAAGTTTACATTTGTTTTCTTTCTCGACAAAAAAAACGTCTGAAACGCTCGACACTTTCAAAGCAGCTCTGATTGATCGATTGGAATCCAACGCACGTTACCCCTTGGAAGTTAGCTAAGAAAGACTTCAAATTACTTAAGTCATTGCAGCGGGTACGCCCCTACTCTTCGGGGAAAAAGAGATGATAGTCACGTTCCTGTCCTTTTCGGGCCAACTCTTCAATAAGTTTACATTTGTTTTCTTTCTCGACAAAAAAAACGTCTGAAACGCTCGACACTTTCAAAGCAGCTCTGATTGATCGATTGGAATCCAACGCACGTTACCCCTTGGAAGTTAGCTAAGAAAGACTTCAAATTACTTAAGTCATTGCAGCGGGTACGCCCCTACTCTTCGGGGAAAAAGATATGATAGTCACGTTCCTGTCCTTTTCGTGCCAAACTCTTCAATACGCTTACATTTCTTTTCGTTCTCATGGATTAGAACTTTGTTGGCGTTCAAATTTGGCTGATTGAGCTAGAAGAAAGAAAGGGTACATCAGGCCTGAATCACTAAACAGTATACTGGGTAAGGAAGTCGCACAAGGACCACTATATGGGATACCGAAAACTCGGCACCAATGACGGCTCTGGACGACGGGACAAGAATAAGAGTGGTTACCACATCTAGTGCCGACAATACCGCGAAATAAAAGGAGCATTTATCGGGAAGGAAGTCGAATAATCTAGAGTCAAGATGATAACCACTCGGCAGTGATTATTCATCAACGTTAGCTATAAATAGCTTCCAGGCAGTCATTGAAAATGACCTTTTGCCAAATTGACCGTAGAACGCATACTTTTTGTAATCTTGTTCATTCAATTGTTATCGTTAATTTACCTTTTATCGCACAATTTATCTTTTGTCCTTTTACTTTTGTTCGCTATTAGTGTAGATTTCGTCGCTTCCTTTCCGAAACGATACAGGACCTGGTTACTCGTAAAAAAGCCGAAGATCTTCCCCTTTGGTGAAAGATTTTTCATTCAAGGCCATTCTCGGCTAAACAAACTTTTGTGTTTTTCCAGGTCAAGCACGTCATTTGAGCCCGTCAATGGTGCTAGAAAAGAAAATTGTTATTTATCCAATTATTATCTCGTGACTGATACCGTCTTAACTAGGTCATTTTTTTTTTTTTGGTAAAGGTCTTAACTAGGTCATTTGATGACGATTACTCCCATTATCGAGATAATGACTTTTTTTTAAACTTAAATGGTATGGCTGGCGGACCTTTAAAGATCCTTGTATTGTTCTTCCATGGAAACGCCATGAGCAAGTACTGTAACTTGTCTCATATTCTGATCCCTATACGCTAATCAGCATACTGGTGAAGTAGGTGAACGGTGTGCTTTGGAAGACATACTTGTTCTTAACGGACCGGCGAATGCTTTGCCATCTTTTAGCGTACCGTTTGGACAGAAGTCATAAGATTCCAGCATTCGATTCGTCTAATGCCGGGACTAACTCCAGGATGAACCGTTGCTGAGGCTATCCAGTGATATTACGTTTGCTTTCTTGTAAAGTTACGTAAACTAAGGGTATGTACGGTAACGTTTCTATTTTTGAGAATAATTTATTTTCAGAAATAGTTTTTTTTATTTCTATTTCGTAGAAGAGTTTCTAAGCAAAATAATGCGTTTGGTAACTGCACAAAATTTCTATTTCTAGAACAGAAATGTGTTTGGTAACTGCACAAAATTTCTATTCCTAGAATAAAAAAAAGAATAGAAATGCGTTTGGTAACTGCATAAAATTTCTATTCCCAATTTTTTGCATTCAAATCTATATCTTTTATTTAACTATAAGTACAAGTTATAAGTGAAAAAAATCAATAAGCATGATTTATTGGTTTGTCTAATCCTTTTTAGGGGTTTAAAACACCTTTTAATCCCTAAACTAAGGAATCTTCAAAAATACCACTTGGGCACCTCAAAAATTTAAATTTCACTCAAAATTGGCGGCCACAGGTATTCTAAACCATTATGTAAATTTTTTTTATATTTTTTGGGGTAAAATTTATTAAAATTTTTTACTTTTGCTAAATCTGTTTCTTTTTATTTTTCCGAAAATTTTTTATGAAATTTTTTTAATTTTTTCAATTTCGGAATTTTGCAAATATTTAAGGGTTTTCTGAGTTTTTCTAATTTTTATGGATTTTCTGAAAATTATTTTGATTTAAATGAATTTTTGGAATTTTTTTAATTTTCTAATTTTTTATGGGATTTTTCTAAATTTTTTCTAATTTTTATGAATTTTTGAATTTTTTAAATTTATTCTAAGCCATTATGTGAATTTTTTATTTTTTTTTTTGGGGAAAATTTTATTAAAACTTTTTACTTTCCCGAAATTTGTCTCTTTTTATTTTCCAGAAAGCTTTTTATGAATTTTTTTAAATTTTTTCAATTTCGGAATTTTGCAAATTTTTATGGGTTTTCTGAGTTTTTCTGATTTTTATGGATTTTTTGAGAATTTTTCTGATTTTTATGAATTTTTTGAATTTTTTAAATTTTTTATAATTTAATTAATTTTTTTATAATTTTTTTATTATTTCCGCCAAGAATGGACAGGACCGGTGCTTTGAGACGGTTTGCAGATGATGAAGGATGGAAGAGGAGTTGAGGTCGCGACCTGAGGAGCGGACCTTTCTATTTTTATTTCTAGGAACAAAAAATTAGATTTTTTTTCTACTTCTTATTTATGCTCCAAATCTATTTCTTGGCCACTTTTCTATTCCAGAAAATAGAAAAATAAAATGTATTATTAAACGGATTTTTGTCCTTTTTTTGTTCCAGAGAACAGAAGAACAGAAAAATAGAGAAACAGAAGTGTTACCAAACGCGCCCTAATACGCCCAATGACCAAAACAAATCCTTACGTTTCCTTCTCTAACCCCTTCCCCCTCCTCCCCCGCACCAGATTTGGATGTGTTGCTATTGCTTCAGATGTTGCAAGCCATGCCTCCGTACCGCCGCTCTCGACATCGCCGGGCCCCCATGTCACTTGCTCCCGTGGCAAGGCACGGATTGTGGATGGTGGCGGAGGCTCGGCTGGGCTAGAGGATCTCATTCTTATTTTCTCCTTCCTCCATCTAAAACGGAAAAGGAAACAATGTAAGAGAAGAGGGAAGTTAGAATGAAGATTTCAACGTGAGGTTTGCGGGAGGAAGAGAGTTGTTAAAAAGGAAAAGACCAACCCGGGTTGCCCGGTAACAAATTTGATCGATCGAATTCGTAAATGCTTCGACCAAACAAAAAGAAATTAGTAAATGCAAAAAACAAAAAAAAAAGAATAAAACGTCCGATGCATTTAGAACGTTTGATACGGCGTCTTCGGTCGAATTTTCTTCGAAGTCACTTTAACGTTAGCTCGGAAGTTAGCCCAAAAAGAAAACATTAAACAAAGACTTCCATTTCGACCCCACCAAAAAAAAAAAAACAAAGACTTCAATTGGTCAAGTCGTTGCCGCAGGTCAACACGTAATTGACATTAATAAAATACGTGCACGCAAGATTCCATGCGTGAATGACGTTGCTTATTAGAAAAGTGGAACTGCCAATGACTTATTATACAAGATATAGAATTGTAGATTATTATATCATATATGTTGCTTTTCCTTTAATATATTGTTGGG
This sequence comes from Syzygium syzygioides, assembly GCA_031216285.1. NCBI lineage: Eukaryota > Viridiplantae > Streptophyta > Magnoliopsida > Myrtales > Myrtaceae > Syzygium > Syzygium syzygioides. The sequence goes on along the minus strand of CM062247.1, from coordinate 41,897,729 downwards.
TCCGTGAATGACGCCGGGAAAAACTATACGGGACCAAAATAATAATTTTTCCAACAACTATCTCGCGGAGTCATCGCGGAGTCATTGTCTCAACCAGACAATTTAATGACGACAAATCATATTGTCGATATGATGACTTTTTAAAACTTACGGACGGCGGGCGGACAAACTGAAAACCCGCATCTTGAGGTTCCAGGAAAACGCCACTAACAATCAATCCACTTTTGTCTCGTGTTTAGACTCCTATGTTACTCCTATGTTCTAAGCAGCGTACTGGTGAAGTAGTTGAGCGGTGTGCTTTGGGAGACTATTTGGTTCAATTTGCAATGCCATCATGTCTTGCATCATACAGGTGTCATTTGGGGTTTCCTTTTTCTCCCCTAATGATATTTATTTATTTTCGATAAACTACCAGAAGATCCGGGAACATTAATACCTGGCCCTGTTGCGCTATCAAATAAATTAGGAAATATTTCAAATAAAAACACGAAGTAAGGTCATTTTCTAAAAAAAAAAAAAAGACATAAAGTGGATTTTTTTTCAAATAAAACCCTGAAGTGATCTAGCCACTTTCAAATAAGATCCTGAACTCACCAGTTGGCCAAATATTTTTTTACTTTTTTAGTTTCTTCTATTTTCTTTCTATTCTTTATCAAAATTTATTTAGGCAAAAAATTACCCTGTTCCAACTACCGCAAAAATGAAGTGCTCGCCAACCAACAAGGTCAGGCTCTTATTTAAGATTGATTTGGCCATTTTCGGCCCTTGTTTGAAATAAGGTTTATTGTGCCTTCTTTTGATAAAATGACTTCACTTCAGGCTATTTTTTGAAAATTTCCACATAAATTACAGTGCATTATTAAATTCGAGCTTTTTTTCCTTCTTTTTTCCCTCATTATTTAATTGAGGATTGGTAACACCGTGGATAAAGTGTATAAATAATGACTTATTCATGTGTATCGAAAACAAAATAGTATAAGAGATGATTATAGATCATACATATAAACATATGAGGGAAGAAAATGTTCGGATTATCTTATTTTGATTTACTGTATTAATCACAATTAATCCAAGAAAACCGCAATAAAGATGAGCTACGACATATCTCATTGATATCTCTAAGGGCGAGAATTAGGTGGAAAGTCACTATCACCGGGGAGCCGTTCTCCCAATTTCAAAACTTTCAAATTGTTATAGAACTATCTAATAAGCTCCGGTCATTTACTTTTATTGCTAGTCGGCCAACAAATGTTTCTTTTATTGCTAACTAAGCCAAAGTCGATCTCTGACCCAATTCAATGCCCTCTTTGCTAGAGTGGGTCCAGTTTTGGCCCTCTAAAGTCCTCGAACGAAAGTCATGGTGTTTCGTAAGAAAATTTCGGATCAATTAGCCCGAGGCGGTTCCCCTTGCATTCTTAGAAGTCATCCAAGGACCAAGTCTGCGCTATATAATAAAATAGAGGACGACAACCACTACACCATTTGGTTGTAGAAAATGGAATGATTATCGTCTTACTTGGGTTTACTTTTGCAATTAAAGAGAGAGAGAGAGAGAGAGAGAGAGAGAGAGAGGTAAAGTGTTTCTTAAGGTATAAGACTCACAAGCATAAGAACCACAATTGTCATTATCGAAACGTGGTGAGCAAGTCATAAACCTGCATATCATAAGCATAATTGCAATCAGATGTGCAGCCGGTAAAGTCAGAGATAAGAAAACCTGTTCCAAACATCCAACGACTCATCGGCTTGTTATTAACTTTCATTGCCCGAAAGAAAATATATCTCGTGTTATTAATAAGATAAATTGTTTGAATGAGACTATTGCGCACATATATTACTCCGGGATGTCGACGGCAGTCTTCGATACATAAACAAGTTTAATTGCAGCCGATGACTGGTGAAGCCCTCGCTGTGATCCACATTAAAGCGTGTCTTTATATGACCCATTTGAAAATGAAGAGAAGATGCCATCAAACGCTCCTATTCTCAGGATCAACGCCCATGCTGAGCTTTTGACGCAGGGAACATGATGTAGTTTAGTTCATTTTAACGCCGTGTACGTGCTGGCTGAAAATGTAAAAACACAGAAAAGACGAACACTGGAAGGGAAACTATAGCTCTGTCAGTGTTCTAGATGTGGGACTAGTATCATGCTCGTGCATATTTGTTTATTGGAACAATTACCTGTCTAGACTCGGTAAAGGTTGAAGAAAGACTTCGCAGTCTCCGCCAAATTTCCATGGAGTTTCCTCGTAATACTCCTAACTTCTTTGCCGTTTTCACGAGGAGCATATATACATATGCCGACTCCCAAAGGCGATGCTGCATCCGAATGGTAATGCTTTTGCATCGCCAAATAAAAAAATGCAATGCTCGTCAAAATCTCGTCAAACTGTCCTGTTTCTGTTCTCATTCCTTATTAAAGCACAAGCAATGAGCACCACGTTGTCCCCTTCTCCCTCTCCTCTCTCCCTAGGAAGAGCTCCGTGTCGCCCTGATCAAAAGTCCGACTTGCTTCACTTCCTGAATGCTTTATTACCAGATAATTCCACGTCAGTATTCTGCCAACTGGATATCGGTTGGCTCAGGAGACCAAAGATGCTCTCCTGGAGTGCTGACTCGGATTGTTGCTTGTGGGACGGAGTCACATGCGATCCAATGACCGGTCATGTGACTCGCCTTGACCTCGGCTGCTTCCCCCCGAACCCGACCTGCTACTCTTCCGCAGGGTCTTCAAACGGCACTGAGCCATCTACTTTTGGTCTACTCAATCTTCCTTCACCCCAGGAAGCTGAAAGACCATCAGGGTCAAACAAGCTGCTTCAAAATCTGACCATGTTAAGAGTCCTTATTCTTGACGGGTTAAACATGTCTGGCATTGACGTGACTCGCTTAAGTAATCTGCCTCCATCTCTGGAAGTCCTCAGCCTCTGTTCGTGTAAATTGCACGGTACTTTAGCGGCAAATGTTTACCATTTGCCAAAGTTAATATGCCTCAATTTATCCGGCAACAAGGAGCTTTTGGGTTACTTACCTGAATCAACTTGGAACAACTCTTTGAAGGTTCTGGACTTGTCCTCCACAGGCTTCAATGGAGTATTACCAGAGTCCATCGGTAATCTGCATTCTCTGCAGATACTTTGGCTGAACCGGTGTAGCTTCACGGGTTCTATTCCATCATCACTTGGTAACCTAACACGGCTTACCCATCTGGAACTTTCATATAATGAGTTTAGTGGGCAGGTTCCTCCAACTTTGTCAAACCTTGATCAGCTCAGTTTGCTTGATCTTTCCTCGAACAATTTCATAGGTCCAGTACCTGATGTCTTTGACAATAAGACACGACTTCTTCTTCTGGATATCTCACATAATCTCTTCAAGGGTCCTATTCCTCCAAGCATAAAGAATCTTTCAAATCTTGCTCGACTTGACATTTCCAACAACCTCATTGGTGGGTTTATACCGTCATCACTGTTCTCTCTTCCGTCCTTGACAAGCCTAGGCCGCAGTAACAATGAGCTCAGTGGTCACATCGGTGAGTTCCTTGCTGCACCTGCATTAGACCATGTTGACCTGAGTGGAAATCAGTTGTGTGGTTCAGTCCCGCGCTCAATTTTTCAGCTTAGGAACCTCACTTATCTGAGCATCTCAGCAAATAACCTGACTGGTGTTTTAGACCTACAATTGCTCTCAAGACTCGAAAGTTTAACAAATCTCGATCTTTCAGACAACATTTTGTCACTGAGCAATAGCGAAAACACCGAGCATGTCCTGCCGAGCCTCTTGTCCGTCAGTCTTTCCGGGTGCCAAGTTACGGAAATGCCCGCATTCTTGAGAAATTCAACCAGTATAGAATGGATAGATCTGTCTGGAAACAGAATCCACGGCGATATTCCATCATGGATGTGGGATATTGGGGCCATGTCATTGTCTTATCTCAATCTTTCACACAACTTTCTCACTAGCTTTGAACAAGTTCCATGGAGAAATCTTATAATTCTCGACCTGCATTCGAATTTAATCCAAGGGCCAGTTCTACCTCCATCATTCCCAAACTCGATTCTCATCTTCTCGCTAGCCAGCAATCAATTGACTGGCTATATACCTGGTTCTATTTGTGAAATGAAGGGCCTCCAAGTTCTTGACCTCTCGCATAATAATTTCATAGGCATGATCCCGCAATGTCTAGTGAACGTCAGTGACGGCCTCTTAGTGTTGGATCTGCAAGAGAATAGACTCTCCGGCACAATTTCATTGACGTTCACTGAAAATGCAGCCCTGACAAGTCTTCACCTCAATCGAAATCAATTTGAAGGCCCATTGCCGCACTCTCTATCCAATTGCAAGCAACTTGAAGTGCTGGATCTTGGCGGTAACAAGTTGAACGACACTTTCCCGAAATGGTTGGATATACTTCCTAGACTGAGGGCTTTGGTCTTGCGATCAAACAGACTTCATGGCTCCATAGGAAACCCAGGAACAGAATTTCCTTTCCGCAGTTGCGCATTCTTGACCTTTCCTCCAATGAGCTCACCGGTCCTCTGCCCAGCGCCTACTTTGGAAACCTAAAAGCGATGATGTCGACTGACCAGGATGGACAGGAGTTGCGGTACATGGACCAAGGTTACTACCAAGACTCCATGATTGCAACAATGAAAGGACGGGACATGCCAACCGTTAGAATCCTAGCAATCTTGACGACCATCGATCTATCAAGCAACAAGTTCCAGGGAATAATTCCTGATGCAATAGGACGGTTAAGATTACTCAAGGGGCTTAACCTCTCTCATAACAATCTTCAAGGCCACATCCCTTTGCCTCTCGGGAACCTTTCTGAGCTTGAATGGTTGGATCTCTCTTCGAATGAACTTAGCGGGACGATACCAACCGAGTTGACAAATCTCACATCTCTAGAGGTCCTAAATGTCTCTTCCAATCAACTAACAGGATCAATTCCTCAAGGGCACCAATTCAACACATTTCCAGCTGAATCCTATCATGGAAACCCAGGACTGTGCGGATTTCCGCTGTCCAAAGCTTGTACTAATACCAGGGCGCCGCGGAAACTCCCCGTGCTTCCTGAAGGTGGGGTCCATTCATTCCGCGTGGATTTTCTCGAGCCAAGGGCTGCGGAAATAGGATTAGGATGTGGCATCTTCCTCGGACTAATCATGAGTATCTTGAAAAACCTTATTTCTATCCGGCGGACAAACAGGAATTTCAGGAAGATTGCAATGAGAGACGTTTCTCCGATCGAGCCTTGAAACTGTACACTCGATGAAAGCTGTGGTTGCTGATTTGTGTATCCTTACAGAAATTAGATTAGAAAAGCAAAGCCTCTTTATGCTTGCATAGTCCATATTGGTAAAATCATACGAACAAGGGTATTAAAAAACTCGTTTAGGAGTTGATTTTGCCGTCATTATCCTAAAAGTGAGATACCAAGATCGATCCATTAAAGAGAGTAAATGAACTAATAGCATTCATATAGAGATATTTTAGTTGTCATAAACGATTATTTCTATAGTTTATAAAGGAAAACTTGCTTTTAGTTTCCTAAAAAGACGTACTATTCGTGTGGCATGTTATATAATCAAATTTTATTGAATTAAATTTTCATAACATAAAAGCTTTCATTGATTGGAAACAATTTATTTTCTCTCTTATGGAACTCGAGCTTGGTGCTAAGGTCCCGTGCCTAGCCTTGGGATACTTTGAGCCTGGGCATTGGGGTCCTGGACCTAGTCACAGGGGACCTAGACTCGGCCGTCAGGGTTCCAGGGGCTTGGGCACGACCATTGAAGAACGGAGCATGGGTATCAAGGTCTTAGACCAACCTCGAGAGATCTGGGCACAGGTTCTGGGGACCCAAACACAAGTACTAGGATCTTAGGCCTAGCCATAAGAACTTGGGCCCACCCTTTGTCTAGGACCACCCTAAGGAACAAAACCCATCTCGATGGACCCAGATCCAAGCACTAGTGACTTGGGCGCAACAGCTGAGTACCTTGAACATGGCTACCAAGGACCCTAGCACAAGCATAGGAATCGGGGTCCTGGGCCCGGCCTCAATGGACCTAAGCCCATGCATTGGTGACACAGGTGCAGGAGTCAAATACTAAGGTACGGGCACGGATGTATAGGGCCGAGCTTTTGGGGCTTAGGACCCAATCGTCGACGACTTGGGGGCAAGCGTCGGAGTTTCCATGCCCAAATGCCAAGATTTCCGATCCGAACGTTGATGTATAGTCATTTTTTTCGAAAACCATTTTATTTTTTAAGAGTATACATTATCAGTGTGAAAGAAAGTTTTCAGGAACGGTCTTATTTATCCCGATTGGTCAATAAGAGAATAAATAGTTAAAATCTTTAGATTAAGTGTGCATAAGATTAGGGGTGAGCATATCGGACCAACTAAACCGAGAACCGCCTCGACCAAATCGGACCGGCCGATTTTGGGCAATTCCAGGGGGTCTCGGTCCGGTCCCATGTTCCTATTTTTGGAACCGGTGACCAATCGGTCCGGTTCCTAGTTCTAGGCTAGGAACCGGACTGACCGGACCGGACCGACTATATTTATATTTTTAATTTTTTTTATTTCTGAAGAAACAACGATTTAATTTCAGATATGTCACTCCTCGGATAGTTTGAGTGTCAATGGGTTTGTTTGAAGCGTTCTGCAACTGCAAAATTCAGGCTTTGTCTCTTTTCCCCTCATAACCATCACTTAAATGTCTGTATATACACGCGACATATAAAAGACGAGATAGAAAAGTGTCCTGCGTTTTAGTTGTCAAGAGGCTCTTTTATATCGTGGCAAAGATGGACGCTGACGGTGGGAAGGGTGAAAGATTTTCTACCCTGCGTGCGCAATTGGGAATAGGTAGGCTTGTTTTGAACACAATTATTAAAAAGCATTTGCAGAAATGCAAGACCACGAAACTATATCGATGTCCAGAAGGCGAAATGGTTTGCGGAAGCCCATTGAATTTTGCAGTTGCAGAAAAAGTGGAACCGGTCCAATCTTTGGTCCCAGAAATTAGAAACTGATCCTCTTGCTCTAGTTTCCGGTTTCAAGGTAGGACCGAACTGGACCAAAAACCGATCACCCCTATGTAAGATCGCTTGCAACAAACAAAAAAATTTATATTGACAGTGTATGATCCAATTTCCTTTGTACTGTTGTTGGGTTCGTTGATAATGTGCGAAAAGGGGGAGGTAGGGAGTTCAAATCCCCACTTTCGCAGAGGGGTAGGGGTGGGACCGCGTAGTTTAAGATGTGGGTTTCGATACCCACCCCCTGTAAGAGGTGGGGCGCAAGTCTGAGTATGTATCGTGAGTGAGAAATAGAGTAGGACCGACCAAAAACAAAAGTAATAGTTTTTTCCAATAGCTATCTCATGATACTAATTGTCCCAACTAGACAATTTAATGAGAATAACTCGCGTTATCGAGATAATGACTTTTGAACTTAATAGTAGGGAATCACTAGGGTTTGTTCCAGTAACCATCCTTCCTATTTGGGAGTGGGAGGTGGGGAGTTCAAGTCCCCACCGATGGGAAAGTTTAATTTTAGATATGAATTTCGACTCACATTTGGTAAAGAGGTAGGATAAAAATTTGAGAGTGAGTTAAGTATCAAAATAGGACAGACCAAAAAAAAACTTAATGGTAGGGACGGCGGACCATTAAGGAACCTTAGCCATTTACAAGTGATGCAACTTGTCCCGCATTCTGAACCCTGCGTGCCAAGCAGCATCCTGGTGAAGCAGGTGAGAGGTGTGCTTTGGAAGACAATTGTTTTTAAGGGACCAGCGGATGCTTTGCCGTCTTGTAGTGTCCGATTGGTACACGAATCATAAGATCCTACCGTTCGATTCCTCTACTGCCTGCACAAACTACAGGACAAACCTTTGCAGAGGTTGTCCATTGATATTTTTATTATCATATGTTCATTAGAAATTTTAAAATTTATTGTAAAAGTACAATTGAGTTCTAAAACTTTCAAAAAGTAAAATTAAGTCTTAAAATTTATTAAATTAATGTAATTAAGTCCCTCTGTTAATACTATCAATTTGTCTAACGGAAAATACTATCGTAACATTTTCAAATTAATTTCTCTTTCCTATGTGATATTTTTTATTAATTTTTTATAAATTATTTTTTTTAATAAAGCTAAATTTTATTTAGAAAAACAAAACTGCAGAGAGAGAGAGAGAATGAGAGAATGAGCCTTCCAGTGGGCGTTGCCATCACCACCATTCACCAAAGGGGTCGGCGGAGGTCGCCAACCTTAGGCGAGGGCCATGGCCTCGCTAGCCACGGGCGAGGCCGCCTTTACCTGCAGTCGGCGAGGTAGCCTCGTTCGTGGCCGCAATGGCCTCGCCTAGTGGCCGGCAAGCTCTGGCCAGCTCGCCTATTGGGAAACAAAAATGAAAAGATGGAAGGAAAAAAAGAAGAAAAGGAAAAAGGAAACAAATTAACAAAAAATGATAATAAATTCGAAAAATTTAAAAATATTATAAAAAATTATTCACGTCAACGCCGACCATACCACGTGGGATGGTCAAAGTCCACGTTAACAATTTTAAGCCAAAATTGGCTGGACGAACTCAGTTGACAAACATAAAAAATTTAAGATTAAATTGGCAAACATGTAATAGGTTTATGACTTTTTGGATAATTTTTTCATGTGCACAAGAATGGAAATTATTTTATTCCGCTGCACAAATCCAATATTGTTCGGATTGTCATTGATCTCTCATCACGTTAGTCTATTTAAACAGCCCTGTGGTTGCCAAACTAAAGAAATGTCACATCACTACAATGAACTCTCATGTTGTGTAGTAGTCATTGCAACCATTATAACTTAGAGTGTTATATTCATAAGAGCATGATATTTTGAATTGGACCAAGCTACGATGGTTTCCTTCTCTAGGGTACTTGGTAGCAAGTCAGTTGAAAGACACCATGCGAAACATAGGCTACCAAGTAGGAGTCGAAGCTTTCTCATGTCATCCTAGGCGCGGAAGGCTATTATACTTGTCTACCAGGCGGTAACTAGCCGAAACTAACGTGGTGTCTACCTTCAGCACCCATGAGCCCCTAAGTTTCCTTATGTTGTTTTTCTTCCTAGAAGAAAAGAACTACGAAGAGAACTTATGGAGAGATCCCTTCACTATATAGGAGAGTTCATTCCCTTATCTTCCTTTGAGCCTTGTAGAAACCTGCTCAAGTGCAAGAATAATATATTAATAAGAGTATGATTTTCGGGTTCTGAATTGGACTGAGCTACGATGGTTTCCTTCGCAATATGCCAAGAGACAAAAGAATTGCCAAGAAAGAAGCAACGGCCAACAGTAACGATCAGAAGAATCAACTGGCCAGTTTCCTTAATATGATTAGTATGTGGATCATTGATGAACCAATCAACAGTATTGAGAGCCGAGTGACCAGTGAAGGAAGAACTTATTGTGGATGACTAACTAATTATGAGAGAAGAAAATATCTTATACTCATACACAAGGTAACATGACTAGATATGCGAATGCATCCCCAAATTCTGTACTTTTGTGCTTAATGCTATGCCGAAGGAAATAACATAATTGGGCGCGAGAATCTAATATTGTACTTTTATTATTTAAAAAAATGTGCAAAATAAGCACTACCAAAGATTTCAAGAAGATATAGTTGAAGACAATTTATAAGTACTAAGGAATATTGCCGTGAGAGGATGATTGAGTGTAGGTTTAATGCTGTATTGAATGATATGAATTACGTTTTTGTTCATTAATAAAATCATTTTATGATAGAATAAGTACGTGAATTACTTCTATTTAAATAAAAATAGACAGTTTAAATCCTTTCGCTAACTCTAATAAACAAAAAAAACGACAATATTATTTTTAATGTCAATCTTTTCTTAATAAATTATGATTTTGACGCTGACAAAAATGGAAATGAATTCTAATAACGATCACAACAAGTCAACACGAATTGCCAACCTAATTAACTCAAATTATTTAAGTGCACTTTCAAAACATATAACATATATGCACATACTGTTTAATAAATTTTCACCGGTTCATCCTAGAGGTGAGCACTGGATCCGGCTCAACCAAAGAATCGGATCAAACCGGCCAGTTTAATGTAGAACCAGTCCACTTCCCAATATTGGTAACCTAGTACCGACAGGTTCCCGGGTTGAACAGAAAAACACTTTTGCGTACATAGAGAATCAAATCATGGTCTTCAAAATCAGAAAACAACAATATAATGACTTGACCAATACTTGTTTTTGTAATTAAATGGTGCAATGTCAATATTTCAATATAAAAATATGATTTTTTTAGTTAAAACAAAAGTTGGACCAGTTCCAGGCAGAACCCTAGAACAGTCACCGCTAGCTCGTCCGTTGAACATTTGGAACGAGCGAGATGGTCAAGAGATTCTATTAAAGATTCCAGATCCTTGCGTCGAAGAGAATTTGACGTTGATGTGCATTTGATTTTCTATTTGAGTAAACGTTTTGCTGGTTACGGTTATATTATTAAGTCCTCCTAATGTTAGTAAAATATATATATTCAAATAACAACAACGGCTAGTGGACTTATGTTCTGATTTGTTTGGGGAATTTCGTGGCAAAGGGCACGACGTGCACACAGACACCGCCAGGCATCCGGTGGTTGAGGTCTTGATACTCCTATCAATGAAAATCATATTAAAAGCTACTCCATTGAGTTTGTCTGTCTTTCTCAAATTATATTTCGGATTTTACGTGAGGACCATACATAAAAGTCCTCATTATTATTTGATTAGGGTTTGTCAAGTATGAATATCCAGATGGAGGAATCTCTCTGTCTCTCTCATACTATGTTTCCCTCCTCTTTCTTGTTTGAATTTCCACTAGGGAATCGGGATAACGTGAAACCGATAATTCTTGTGCTCTCACTCTAAATATTTCAATATTATCTTGGTAATGCTTATTTATAAAAATGCAATATATATTCACTTTTCGGTTTACAACATGTTGAGTTGCATCGAGTTCTGTTTACTTCAATATCAAGCTACCAACGCACTCAATTTGTTCAAATACAAGTGAAGAGAATTATCGAAAGAGTTTTAAATCTATTGCACTTATACAAATTCAGTCATAAACATTTTAATTGTATCAATTAAGTTTTAAACATTTTTACTTTCTATCAATTGACTTCATCTGGCCAATTTTGACTGAAAATCGTTGACGTGAATGCCAATCGTCTTTCGTGGCATGTCTGGTACTTACGTGGACAATTTTAATAATATTTTAAATTTATATATATTTTTAAAAATATTTATTCTTTTTTCTTTTCTTTACTTTTTTTTTTAACTTAGAGCCGACGAGAGTTGCTGGCCAATCCTTGCCAGCCACAGGCAAGAGTTGAGACTCCCTCGCTGACTTTGGGCGAGGATCGCAATGCCCTTGTCGGCCACCATGAGAGCATCGCGGCCCTTGCCAGAATTGGGCTAGGCGAGTTGGCAAGGGCGCCGCAGCCCTCTCCTGGCCCTAAATTTGAAAAAAAAAGTAAAGTAAGGAAAAAAGAGAAGAAGAAAAAATATTAAATTTTTTATAAAATATTAAAAATATTATTTAAAATGTCCACATCAGCGTCGGACGACCGACGTCAACATCAGCGATTTCCGGCCAAAATTAATCAAATGGACTCAATTTACAAAAAGTAAATTGGTTTATGACTCAATTGGCATAATTAAAATATTTAAAACTGAATTGGCACAAATATAATAAGTTTATGATTTTTTTGGTAATTTTTCTAATACAAGTGATTTTGGTCTTGGTGAATTACTTACAGGATATTATTAGGTTTTAGTTGTTTCGAGTTCAAATTGAATTAGTTCGTGTCATCCACGTTTGGTCAGCTCAAGTTGCGTCAGATTGATTTTCGAGGACAGAGATGTTTTCTTGAGTCTGAATTTGTCACCTTCGATTCTAAAAATAATAATTACACGACTTATCATGTAATTTAGTTGCTTTTTGTCAATTTCTTTTCTATTATAAGATTTCCAATTATAAATATAGAATGAGCAGTTTTAGTTTCAACTGAGTTGGTTTAGTCAAAAAGATAAATTGAGAATTAAGGTTTCAGTTTCTTCGTGAAAATTTCTTTTCAAGAATCATTTTTCTGATGTCATTTCTTTCTTGTTTCTTCCTCTTGCTGAATTACCCCTTTCCCATTTCACAATTCTCAATAAGGCTCGCGCATTTTTCGCTTCATTTTTTATTCCTATCATTTTGAATTGACCACATTATCCATAGGACATTATCCTTTGCGGCTTCCACTTGGCATATCATTGAAACTAAAATTCTCTATTAAAATTCAACCCACACAACAAAGGCTAAGGTTTAATGTGGGCCCACTTTTGATTTAAGCTTATTTTTTATTTTTTTTCTTTCTTTTGTTTGGTTCCAATTTTACTAAACCACAAAACTACTATGCCCCTTCTTTCGACCATTATATGTCCCTATTTCCTGCATGATTGTCTTTTTCAGAACTTATTTTCCATTGTTCACTTGCATGACAGCTTAACCAATTGCTGTAATCTAAGCAAGCATTAAATAGACATCAAAATAAAGAAAGGCTAGTTTTATTTGCACACTGTTCACGTTATTTCCCCTTAGTTCTCCTCAAGATTGTGAATTTTCGACTTCCATTTGCAGTACAAATATACGGGAATTTAATCTAAGATTGAATATTGTGGTCTACATAGGCATTACACACAATTCATATTTCACTATCATTCCAAGTAATGAGGGTAAAGATAGTATCACATGTAATAAAATTTTAGAGAGCTTTTTCTTTTGAAATTGGCATGGTAATAATGGATGTTTAGAATATTTAATATACTTCAACTTTCATATCGATAATTTTTTAACACGACTTTTGAAAATCGTGCTGTGATGGCATAAAAAATAAATAACATGGACTATTAGATTCACTAAATAAAATGAAAGTTGAGCAGTTAAAATATATAGGCTATCACATAAAGGCATATTAAAGTTGCAACTAAACCAAATGCATTCATAAAAACTAGTAGATGATTCTTTTCACTCTTACTTATAGTTAGGTTATTTTTAGGATAATCTTTCCTAGTATAAATAAAAAAGAAATATATAACTCAGCAACACAATAACTAGTTATGTATTTGCCAAATAAACTTTTTTTTTTGGAAAAAAGGGACGATAGCTTCGTTTCAAACGGAGAAAAAAGGAAGAAACCAATCAAAAAAGAAAGAAAGAAAGAAATGTAAGAAAAAGCTTAAATCAAGAGTGGGATCCACATTTGACCTTAGTCTTCATCGTGCGGATAAACTGTAATTGATAAATTTTAAGTTTTGACAGCATGCTAAGTCCGACCTCTAAGGAATAATGTGATCAATTCAAAATAGTAGGTGTTGCCCACACTAAAAAAATGGAGTGGAAAAAGCACAAGCATTCTTGAAAATCCAAATTACTATGGGCCTTATTCCAAAAAAAAGCACAAATTTTAAGTCAAGTGACAATTCTGATCCCACTTTTTTTGTCTCGTAAAAAAGCACCAACTTTAGGTCGAGTGACAATTCTAGCCCTAACTTTTTTTTGTCTCATAAAAAATCACCAACTTTCATTTAAATCCCAAATCTAGCCTCCTTAACTCAGAACCATTAATTATCCAACTTAACTATTTCACTTCAGCAATAAATCCACGTGGCTTGCTGAGTGGATTTAAAATACTATTCATTATCTTCTTCTCTGAGCCACAACTTGATGAATAATGACGAAACTGTTCGTTTCCTTTACTTCACCGGCAAGTCAAAAAGATCTTCAGATTGAATCTCTTTGGTCAGACTTAGTTGTTTTGTCGTAATCTGAAGTTGTAGATCACCAACTGTCGACAAATGCCATGGACAAGATCCACCTTATTTCTCAAACAAGAGTGACTTGAGAGAGAGAGAGTCAACGAGGGGCTAGGTTTGGGATAAAGGTGAAAGTTGGTGATTTTTTATAAGACAAAAAAAGTTGGGGTCAGAATCGTTACTCGATCTAAAGTTGGTGTTTTTTTATGAGACAAAAAAAAGTTGAGGCCAAAATTGTCACTCAACCTAAAGTTTGTGCTTTTTTTTGGAATTAGCCCAATTACTATGTGACCTCAATATTTACAAGAAAAGATAGGAAGGTGGCAACACCCACCTATACAAGTATTTTCTTGACCAACCTTTAGTATATTTCTTAAGTAACTAATTAAAAATTTTTAGGGCTTATATGTTTAGGATTAAGTATACACAAAACGTGTTTTGCTTTCCCATCAAAATTTAACACATTATCCAAATTTCAATAAATTATTGAAAAAAATATATGTGAATCTACTTGTCAATACACACACAATACTGTGGAAGTTTTAGAAGTTTCAGGTTAGAATTTTTAAATATTTAGATTTTGAAAAAAGTGAAAGGTAAATGTATCTATCCAAACACGTTCTAAGCTTACTAATTTAACTACTTAGATCGTTTATGTACAATCAATAGTTTTTAAATTGAACTATTTCATAAAATATGTCCTTGACTAGTACTTCGACTAAGGGTCTACCTTGATAGATCATTACATTTTACTTTTATTTAATGAAAATATTGGAGTTTGCACACTTTCAGTTTTGTTTTTAAATTTCAAATTGTTGAAACTTTCACAAAATCAATATATTGTTGTCCAAATTTTTCATTTAATTCTTTAGAAATATGAATATTATTGGGAAAATTCCAATTAAGGACTCCAAGTAGGGTCAAATTATCAAAAAAGGGTCCAAAGTGAATATTGTGTCAAATAAGGGCTTGAAGTGTTCAATCAGTCTCAAATAAGGATCCGAAGTGCCCAAAAAGTCTCAAATAAGGACATGGGTCCCCAGTTGGCCAAAATACCTGCCGGCCAGCGAGAAAGTTATTGTTCCGGCACCAGAACAGTAACTTTTTAATTTTTTAATTTTTTTTTCTGTTTTTCCTTTTCTGTTTTTTTTCTTCTCTTCCTCCGCCGGCCATACCTGTGGCCGGCGGAGGTCGCCGGCCTCAGGTGAGGCCGCCCTCGCCTGGGCTGGGCAAGGACACCCTTGCCGACCTCAGACGAGGTAGCCCTCGCCGGTGTTGGGCGAGGGCCGCCCTCGCTTGGACTGGGCGAGGCCACGATCGCCAGATCTGGCGATGCTCGACCTCGATGGCATCAAGTGAGGTCATTGGCAAGGCTCGACCTTGCCTACAACTGGCGAGGCTGGCCTCGCCCGACATCGGTGAGGTTGAGCCCTCACTAGATCTGGCGAGGGCAGCCTCGCCTAAGGATGGCGAGGGTGACCTCGCCTAGCTTAGGCGAGGACGGTCCTCGCCCGACGCCGGCGAGGGCGGCCTCACCTAACGCCGACGAGGGTGACCTCACCCAGCCCAGGCGAGGCCGGCCCTCACTCGACGCCGGCAAGGGTGACCTCGCCTGAGGCCAGCGACCTCCGCCGGCCACGGCTATGGCCAACGGAGGAAGAGAAGAAAAAAAAAAGAAAAGGAAAAGGAAAAGAAAAAAAAATAGAAAGGGAAAAACAGAAAAAAAATTAAAAAGTTACTGTTCCTGTGCCGGAACAGTAACTTTCTCACCAGCCGGTAGGTATTTTGGCCGGCCGGGGACCCAAGTCCTTATTTGAAACTTTTAAGGCACTTCGGGTCCTTATTTGAGACTGATTAAGCACTTCATACCCTTATTTGACACAATATTCACTTTGGACCCTTTTTTGAGAATTTGACCCCACTTGGAGTATTTAATTGGAATTTTCCCAATATTATTTTAAATTTTGAGAGAATTTTTTTTTTAAAAATTACTTCTAATTAAGGTCAAACAAATAGGTCCTAAATCCACGCTAATCAATCAAAAGAATCTTCTGTTGGGAGCGAAAGAACCAGGAATTCCCCTGCGAGACGTCAAATCCGCAATCAGTGGTTTACAAGGAGAAAGTGTTAAGAATCCTAATTGATAAACAAATGTTAAAGTCAAATTTTATAAATCGATATGCCTATTTTTTTTTTTTGGTAAGGACGATATGCCTATTTTATCGTCTAATAAAACATGAAATAGCTTTCTTTGTGCTACTTTAGCCCTTTTTCATATAAAAAAAATTGAAATTTTATAAGGTTCATAGCGTTACATGACTCGGGAACTGTCATTTGAAATCAAACAAACTTTACAAAAAACATAAGATAAAATAATATACTAACATTTAATTTCAATCTCATCTAAAAAGCATACAGTGAAAATGAATATTAGCATATAGATAATTAAGGAATTGTACAAACATGTCATAATCTCTAGGTCACTTGTCCAAAGGGAACTTTCCTAACATTGATTTTAGTTAAATCTAGTTTGATTCCATCGGGTCTAGTTTTGCACTACTTACGATTTTCTTTCTAACAACCGCTACCAACATGCACCCATTAATTGACAAGAAAAGTACCAAAAAAGTTTCAAACATATTGTATTTGTATCAATTCAGTTATAAACATTTCAATTAGACGAATTTAGTTATAAACTTTTTGGCATTTGTAGCAAATATGTCCATCTAACCAAGCTAGCACTGACGTGGACATTTTTATTAATTATTAAATATATATTTTTTGTTATTAATTTTTCTTTTCTTTCCCTTTTCTTTTTTTCTTCTCTGTTCCTTCTTTCCTTTTTATTCTTTCCTTTCTCTTCCTTCCATCAGTCACCGGCCTCCACGATAATCAGCAGAGGTCGCCGGCTGCCAGCAAGGTTGAGGGTCAAGAGGCACTCGTCGGCTGTCAATAAGGGTTGGATAAGATCGCCGCTCGCCAGATTCACGAGGGAACCCTACCCTAACACTCGCCAGAGGCTGGTGAAGGCTTGGCAAGGTCCCCTCGTTAGATCTTGCGAGCAGCTTTTTACTTAATTATTAAATATTTTTTTATTATTTGTTATTAATTTTTGTTTTCTTTTTCCTTTTCCTTTTTTCTTTCTCTTTTCTTTCTTTTTTTTTTCTTTCCTTTCTCTTCCTTCCGCCAGTCACTAGCCTCCACGATGACTAGCAGAGGTTGTCGGCCATCGGTAACCAGCGAGGGTGAGGGCCAAAACGCCCTCACCACCTTTGGCAAGGGTCAATGAGGGCTGGACAAGGTCACCCCTCGCCAGATGTGGCGAGAGGACCCTCACCTAGCCCTTGCCAGAGGCTAGCGAAGTTTGGGCAAGGTTCCCCTTACCGGATCTGGTGAACGGCGGCTTGGTCCAGCCCTCACCGGCAGTCGACAACCTCTGCCATCCTCGCAGAGGCTAGCGATTGGTGGAGTGAAGAGAAAGGAAAAAGAAAAAATGAAAAGTAGGAAAAGTAAAGGGATAAGACAATAAAATAAATAAAAAAATTAAAAATTAAATAAAAGGTCCATGTCAGCGTCAGCCGTGCCACGTAAAATGGTTGGCGTCCGCGTCATTTTTTTCTAGCTTAAAATGGCCAGATGGACTGAATTAGTACCGGCATGAAAATGTTTATAACTAAATTTGTCTAATTAAAAGGTTTATTACTACATTTATACAAACACAATAAATTCAGGGCAACAGGGTCGGCACTGACCGATTCCTCAAATGCAACAAAAACAGCGTAGAACGACAACACGTGATTTGGTTGTTCCAGCGGCTCGAGTGAGGCCCAATTAGGATCCTCCTAATCGTCAACATTATTTTGTTTATGCAAACTTTAACAGCCCAAAAGTTAGATTTATATGCAATAAGTCCGTGGTTTGGGTAGGCGTCACTTCGCATGCAATATTTTCAAAGCGACTCTGATGTCAGAACAACAACGTAAGCATCTGTGGAACCTATTGTCCCAAGTCATTAAATAAAGTCTCGTTGCTGGCAACTCGCAAGAACGTAAATAAAAATGCACCTCTCTCGACCCTCATGCACAACAGGAAGCAATTCTACCTCACAAACCGGATAAATGCACCATGAAATCATCAAAGACTTAATCTTTTCGAACGAGATCTCCATCAACGAGACAAAGCAACCTCTTTCTGTTTGGTAATAGGCAACAAGCAATCTATGTCTATCCTCGAGGCTATTTCACAAAGCAAGTACCCTCTAATGTTCATTTGGGGTTGGAGCAAAGGTGTTCCGTTACTTACAGTGACCTCTACAACAATTCATGTCTTATCCGTCTGCAGGATTATCTTCATCTCCTCTTGAATTTTCCGATATTATGGACAAATGCCACGTTCAATTTCACGCTCAAAGATCCTGATAGCGATTAAATTTTGGCTCATCAAAGAAGAATCACATGCTCAGAATGAGCACATCTCACGTATACAAGAACAAACAGCTGACAGTGTGCAATTATCAATCTCTCCGGGAACGTACGTGGTTGCAGCAAAACTAGGGAGAAATTTCCTAGTCAATGCGGGACTATGTCTCGACAAGTAACGCAAAATCTTAAACAAAGACCTGGTATTCCATGAAAAATCTCTAAAATTTTGACGGGGTGCTTTCAACAACGGTAACCAACACATCTACATAAGCCAACTCCGCCGTATGTTGATATCACAGCCAGCTAATGCACTTCACTCTCTAGTTAAAAAATGGCACGATTCTCTTGTCTGATCATCCTGTTTCTGTTCTCATCCCTCCTTGGAATGCAAGCCATTAACTCATCATTTTTCTCTACTTCCTCTACAGGGGCAGCAGCGCCCTGTCAGCCGATCAAAAGTCTCTGACCTGCTTCAATTCATGAATGCGGTAATGCCGAAAAATTCGACACCTTTCTTCTGTCAAACGGATGGCATTTGGCTCAGTAGACCAAGGATGCTTTCCTGGAAGGCTGTCACGGATTGTTGCTCGTGGGCCGGAGTCATGTGCGATCATATGACTGGTCATGTGATTCGCCTTGAACTTGGCTGCTACCCCCCGAACCCGACCTGCTACTCCTCTGTAGAGTCTTCAAAAAGCACTGAACTATCTACATTGGGTCCGCTCACTCTTTCTTCTCCTCACAAAGCAGAAAGGCCATCAGGGTCAAATTCGAACATGCTGCTTCAAAATTTGACCAAGTTAAGAGTCCTCATTCTCGATGGGTTAAACATGTCTGGCATTAACGTGAGTCACTTAATGAAACTCTCTCCATCTCTGGAAGTCCTCAGCCTCAGTTCCTGTAAATTACGCGGTCTGTTAGCATAAAAAATTTTCCTTTTGCCAAAGCTGACATGTCTCGATTTATCAGGCAACAAGGAGCTTGTGGGTTACTTACCCGAATCCACTTGGAATAGCTCTTTGAAGGTTTTGGACTTGTCCTCCACAGGCTTCTCTGGAGTGTTACCAGAGTCCATGGGCGACCTGCATTCTCTGGAGATCCTCTGTCTACACCAGTGTAATTCACTGGCTCTATTCCATCGTCACTCGGTAACCTAACACAACTCACTAGATTGGAACTCTCATTCAATGAGCTTAGTGGTCAGGTTACTCCAACTCTGTCAAACCTTGATCAGCTCACTCTGCTCGATCTTTCCTCCAACAATCTCAGAGGTCCAATACCTGATGTCTTCGACAACAACACCCAACTTAAAAAACTGCTTTTCTCGCATAACCTCTTTGCAGGCATTATTCCTCCGAGCATAACGAATCTTTCCAATCTAGCCCAACTTGACATTTCCAATAACCTCATTGGTGGGTCTATACCATCATCACTGTTCTCTCTTCCATCCTTGACGAGCCTAGACCTCAGAAACAATGGGCTCAGTGGTCAAATCGGCGAGTTCCTCGGTGCACCCTCATTAGTCCATGTTGACCTGAGTGGTAATCAGTTGTGTGGCTCAATCCCGAGCTCGATTTTTCAGCTTGGGAACCCCACTGACTTGAGTATCTCAGCAAATAACCTGACCGGCGTTTTAGACCTACAATTGCTCTCAAGACTCAAAAAGTCTAGCGAATCTTGATCTTTCAGACAACGATTTGTCAATGAGCAATAGCAAATATGTCGAGCATGACATGCCAAACCTCTCAAAAGTCAGTCTTTCTGGGTGCAATATTACTGAAATCCCTGCAATCTTGAGAAATTCAACCAGCATAGGATATATAGACCTTTCGGGCAACAAAATCCACGGGGATACCCCGTCATGGATGTGGGATGTCGGGACCGAGTCATTGACTTATCTCAATCTCTCACACAACCACCTCACTAGCTTCGAACAAGTTCCATGGAAAAATCTTATAATCCTTGACCTGCATTCAAACTTGATCCGAGGACCGCTTACACCTCCATCACTCCCAAACTCTCTTCTCATCTTCTCGCTAGCTACCAATCACTTGACCGGCTATATCCCTGGCTCTATTTGTGAAATGAAGGGCCTAGAAATTCTTGACCTCTCTCGTAACAATTTCGTTGGAACAATCCCTCAATGTCTAGGGAACATCAGCCACAGCCTTTTAGTGTTGGATCTGCAAGAAAATGGACTCTCCGGCACTATCTCACTCACATTCGGTGAAAATGCTGTCCTGAGAAGTCTTCACCTCAATGGAAACAAATTTGAGGGCCAGTTGCCACGTTCTCTAATCAATTGCAAGCAGCTTGAAGTGCTAGATCTCGGCAGTAACAAGTTGAACGACACTTTTCCAAAATGGTTGGAAACACTTACTGCCCTGCGGGTCTTGGTCTTGCGATCGAACAGACTTCACGGTTCCATAGGCAACCCCAGAACTGAATTTCCTTTTCCGCGGTTGCGCATTCTCTACCTTTCCTCCAATGAGTTCACTGGTCCTTTGCCCAGCGCCTACTTTGCAAAGCTGAAAGCGATGATGTCGACTGATCAGGATGGATCCAGGTTGCAATACATGGACCAAGTTTACTACCAGGATTCCATGAATGAGACGATGAAAGGACTTGAAGTGCATCTCCCTAAAATCCTAGTGACCCGGACAACCGTTGATCTATCAAGCAACAAGTTCCAGGGAATGATTCCTGATGTAATAGGAGAACTAGGATTACACAAGGGGCTCAACCTTTCCCATAATAATCTCGAAGTGTTGGGTTTCATAAGTGCTAAAAAGCAGCAGAATCTATAAATCGAAACTCTAGATAGGATCTATGCGTATATTGAAATCTAAACAGAAGTTCGACACATATCTTTTGCAGATCGAAGGTAAATTAACAATCGATTGTGTCTGAATTAACGCCCCAAGTGTTGCGCCTCTATTGGTATCCACAATTGCGAACGGAAGTCTCCAACGATCTAAGTGCTAGCTAAAGATCTTGGACTTCTTTTTCTTGATCTCCTTTGATTTTCGAGACTCTCTAAAAAATCTCTGAACAGAGAACGATTATCTTCATATTCTCTTGGAGGCGATTTTTTCTCTCTCATAGAGTTTTTCGTCACCCACATGCTATATACATATAGCCTCGTTATCTACGCGAATTAAAAGAAGTGGGCTGAGCGATTTGGGCCCGTCAAATTGTTCACCTTTCAATCATACGTTTAATCATTATCTCATAACGTGCACGACCACATAAATAAGTTGAATAAGAGAATAAATTAAAATATACTTTTTATTTTAAGTAGATCCTTGCGCACAGAAAATATTAACTCAGTTCCCTTTTGTGTGCGACCATGTAGGTTCATTAAACATTAGCAGTGTGCTCAAAACCCTTTTTTGCCCACAAATCATAAGCAGTCTTTAGCAAGACATTATGACTATCAAAGTATAGTGAAAGTCGGTTTTCCAACACAACCTAATCCACAACTAATATCAAAGTATTAACCTTGATTGATTCCTAGGGTAGACTACTAACACGAAGGCCATGTACCATCATCTTTGGGGGACCTTTCCGAGCTTGAATGGTTGGATCTTTCTTCAAATGAGCTAAATGGGACGATACCAACCGAATTGACAAATCTCACGTTTATGGAGGTCCTAAATGTCTCTTCCAATCAACTAACAGGATCGATTCCTTGAGGGAACCAATTCAACACATTTCAAGCCGAATCCTATCGCAGGAACCCAGGATTGTGCGGGTTTCCATTGTCCAAAACTTGTACTAATTCCAGGGCACCGGGGGAGCTTCCTGTCCTACCTGAAGGTGGGATTCACTCGTTCTTCGCAGATTTTATCGAACCAGAGGCGGTGGAAATAGGATTACTATGTGGCATAGTGCTCGGACTAGTCATGAGTAACTTGCGATACCACAGATCTTTTCTGCGAGCAAAGAAGGAAGTCGGAATCCGACCAAAAAAAAGAGGGAAGCCAGAAAGATAGCTAGGAAACATATTTCTCCAATGGGGCCTTGAAAATGCACGGCACATGGCTGCATTTGAGAACACTCCGCGGGAAGATCTTTGGCAAAATGCAAAAAACTATAAGTTGAAGAAGTTTTCCAAAATGCAAATTGTGTTTGGTAAGTTGTAACTTAAAAGTCCATTGCAAAGCAACTTTAGGTAAAATAGCGTTTGGAAAAATTATACTTGCAAGGTACTTTTTAAATTTTTTTATTAAAAAAAAGTTGAAACCCTTCGCTAGCAAGGCCGCCAATCGCTGGCCCTCGAGGGTCGTCTAGGTAGCACGACCTCAGCTGGAATCACGTGTCGCCTCTCCGAGGTCGTGCGAGTTCTCAGTGAGGGCCATCTAGGTCGCGTGACCTCAGGCGGCCCTCGCCTGGGTCACATGGCTCGTCACGGCAATCGTGCACCTCCAAGAGACGGTCATTGGGTTACGCGATCACGCCAGCCCCTCTCCGGCCCGTCACTGTCCACTCACAGCCACGCCAGCCAAGGTAAGCGAAGAAGATAATGCACAGTCAAAGACGAGGGCAAAACCGAAAAATCAAAAAATAGATGAGGGTAATTTTAAAAGAAATGTTTATTACTTAATCAATACTATTGCTTATCAGGAAAGCTAAAGCAGGTGTCCAGGAGCCTTGAGCTTAAGGCCTTTAAAAGGCCTTGGAAATGCTAGCATTTGGGAAATGGGTTCCCAAAAATGAATGCCGAACACACTAACATTTGCTTGAGGGCCTTTAGAGGTCCAAAGGACTTTGCAAAGCTATTCCCAAACGGAGCTATAATAGCAATGATAGTTGATTAATGTTGCTGTATTGAGAAGATTGAAAGTGCAAAGCAGTGTTGCTCAATCATGTGGATCGTTCACGCGAATCGTGAATCGTTGGACATTGTAAAAAGTTGTGGAATAACTCCAAAAAATAATATTCCGTACAAAGTATTATATGTTGCAAAGACATATAAAAATGATGATAATCGTAAACCCATCCAAGCCGTGACTATTAGGGGTGAGGTTCCCGGTTCCCAATTTTGGGAAGCGGAGACCAAACCGCCGGTACGGTACGGTCCGGTCCAATAGAACTGGTCTCTTAATGTTTAGTTCGCATTTTATTAATTTTATCAATGAATTTATTTCAATGAAGTTCACTTAGAGTTTGTGTCACATTTTATTAATTTTGTCAATGAATTTATGTCAATAAAGTTCACTTAGGATTTAATTCATATTTTACTAATTTTTGTTGAATATTTAAATTCGATCCTATCAACAATGCAAGAAAGTAATGGAAATTCGTACAACACAATAATTTATGTGGTTCAGCAAGGGAGATGTTCCGCCTACCTATGTTCACGGAGAGAAGAGATCCGTTTCACTAATAACGTAAAAAAGTGTATATCCACTCTTTCTCACTACCCTGCCTCTCTTTAGAGACCCGTTTCACCTTAAATATATATATAGTGAAACCCTATATGGTATAAATTACAAAATTACCCACATAACCTAAAATATTTAATTTTTCCATATAAATCCTTTTATGACTAAACATAAAACACCTTTGGCGGACCAGGGGCGCTGCCCCTGCAACCCCCGCAGGGTGGCCCCCCAAGATCCTCACCCGCTCACCCAGGAGCGAGACTCCCATACTATCCAGTCGTCAAGGGGCCTTTTGGAACCTCCTCATAATCTCTTGGATAACAAAATACAAGACATTAACTTTAACAATTTTTTGAAGAAATAAAAAATAAAAGAATAAGAATTTGTAGTCGGTCCGGTTTGGTCTGATTCTCCCTTGGAATCAGGAACCGACCGGTTCTCGGGAACTAAACCAAACCAGCCGATTCAATCCAATCTAAATTGTTTCTAGTTTGGTCGGTTTGTTTTGAACACCTCTAGTGACTATGAGCCTCTATCATCGTCGTTCCCCAGAAAAATCAACACCAGCGACTCGATCAGAAGCCAAAGAGCAACATTAAAGACGTAAACAAACGTTGTCGTACACATTTCTCAAATCATAATTTAAAAAGACTAAAAAATTACCATGGACAGTAGATGCACCATCGAAAAAGGGGCGTTAAAAAATTAGGTACCATATCCGATTGATGAGTGGCTCATTGGTTTTAATTTTTTTTTCTTGAAGGTGCTTCTAATGGATATATATGATAATAGGTTCTAGGTTCTCACTTGGACTCTTTTTTTGATGATTTTTCATAAATTAAGTTATTGAAAAGATAAAATATAGAGCTAATACCACGAAAAACCCTAAATCGGTACATTTGTGACAATTTTACCCCAAACTATTTTTTTGACCATAAAAAACCCTAAACTAGTACATTTGTGACAAATCTACCCCGAACTATTTTTTTGATCACCAAAAACCCCAAACTGGTATACATGTGACAATTTTACCTTGAACTAATTTTTTAATATTATTTTTTATTTTTCGAATTTTTTATTAGTTTTTTATATTTTCTTTACTTTTTTTTTCTTTTCTCTTCAACCTTCGGCTAGTCGCCGGACCGGCGACCGGCCGGAGGCCAAAGCCGGCGAGGTCGGCCCCACCGACCACTGGTGAGGCTCGACCTCGCCGACGTTGGTCGAGGTCGGCCTCGCCCTGCAACGGCGAGGTAGAGCCTCGCCGGATCTGGTGAGGGCCCGGCCCCGCCAGCCGCTAGCGAGGCTCGACCTCACCGGCATTGAGCAAGGTCGGCCTTGCCTTGCAACGGCGAGGTTAGCCTCGCCCAACGCCGGCGAGGTCGAGCCTCGCCAGCGACCGGTAGGGCCGGGCCCTCGCCCGATTCGGCGAGGCTCGACCTCGCCGTTGCGGGGCGAGGCCGACCTCACCGGCGTTGGGCGAGGTCGGCCTCGCCCTGCAGCGACAGGGCCGAGCCCACCGGCCGCTGGCGAGGCTCGACCTCGCCGGCGTTGGGCGAGGTCATGCCTCGCCAGCGGCCGGCGGGGCCGAGCCCTCGCCAGATCTGGCGAGGCTGGACCTCGCCCAACGCCGGCAAGGTCGA
This sequence comes from Syzygium syzygioides, assembly GCA_031216285.1. Taxonomy (NCBI): domain Eukaryota; kingdom Viridiplantae; phylum Streptophyta; class Magnoliopsida; order Myrtales; family Myrtaceae; genus Syzygium; species Syzygium syzygioides. The sequence goes on along the minus strand of CM062247.1, from coordinate 41,872,391 downwards.
GCCTCGCCAGCAGCCGGGGGGGCCGACCTCGCCGGCTTTGGCCTCCGACCGATCGCCGGTCCGGCGACCAGCCGGAGTTTAAAGAGAAAAGAAAAAAAAAAGTAAAGAAAAAATAAAAATTTAATAAAAAAATTCAAAAAATAAAAAATGATATTAAAAAATTAGTTCGGGGTAAAATTATCACAAGTGTACCAGTTTGGGGGTTTTTTATGGTCAAAAAAATAGTTTGGGTAAAATTGTCACAAGTGTACCAGTTTAGGGTTTTTCGTGGTATTAACCCTAAAATATATGAGTATATAACCCAGTTATATGGACTACCGAAGTGAAAATAGTATTACTGGACCGAATAAGATTAAAGACGAATGGTGAAACCTTTTAACTTGTACCTCAGTCTTAGAGTTATATGAGCATTTGCAACTTTAGACTCCGTTTGATTCGCAGAAATGTGACATCTCTAGAAAATGTTTTCCAGGAAATCATTTTTTGAGAAAAAAAACAATATTTTCTAGTGTTTCAATGAAACCTAAAAATAATTGGAAAATTTCTTTCATTGTTTGGTATGAAAAATCTGATTTGATTTTCCTAAATAGACACCAGCAGGTCATAGGCTCAGCCTCAATGGACCTAGCTCGGGGCGCCGGAGATCTGGTCCTAGACAATAGGGACTGAGGAACCATCGTTGGGTTTTCCGTGCTTAAGCGCAAAGTTTGGATCAAGCTCTGATATCGGTTATATTTTGGAAATTGATTTTCAATTTTTTAAAGGGATGTCATTTTCTTAAATTTAAGCATAGGTTTTCAATTTACTAGGAAAATATTTTCCATCGACTCATTTTTCTAAGCAAAATAAATGACGGAAAATGTTTTCTCCGAAAATATATCTATTAAGCAACTAGTCGGAAATGATATCGTTTGAGTTTTTAACAACAATAATAAATGATAGAAAAGAAATAACCCGATACATGCTTCATATGTGTTTAACCTTCTTTTTTTTTACTAAGAAGTTGTCTAGAATAGATGGATTTCTTATTGACAACTTAGAACTGAATTAGCATCCATACAGTAGTTTTAGGATTGCTTGGTCATCATAAATTCCAATTCTTTTCCCCAAACAAAGGATGATAAAATTGATCAAGAAACATCAAATCGGTAGATTGTGTATGGAACTTATAGGAAAAATATACGGATACCGCATAATTTACTTTAGGTTAAAAATATCTATTTATTTTGAGAAAATAATACAAATGATTCCTGAACTTTGGTCCAACGTGCAATACCATTCCTAGAATTTTAATTTGTTCAATATGAACGCTGAACTATACGTAAATGTTCAACTAGTCTCTAGACTATACAATGACATCCTTTCATTGATTCAAGTAAATAGAATTTGCCTATATGACTTTCAATCTGTTAAATTTGAAAGATGGAAAAAAAACAAAGTTACACATGAATTATCCACGTAAGGTATTCATTTCAAATCACGATATAATAATAGATATCATCAAATTATGATGGACATGTTAACACTCTAATTTTTCTTTTTATCCTACAGTAGATGGGTAAATTGAGGTACATGTTGACCCACCATTTTCAAAAAATCTAGCTCAATATATATTCATTCACGTCATCAAATAACGTCTTATTTGTCATTTGAGCAAATTGAAGGACTACATTAAATATTTATTAATAGCTCAAGGATTACATTAAATATATTAAAAGTTCGTGAATGACATTGCATGCTGGGTTAAAGTTCAGGGACTACTAGTGTCATTTTCATGTGTATTTTTTACCTCAACTATGATTACACTCCAATCCGTCATTGCACTTCATGAATACGATAGATTAAGGACAGTAATTAGCATGAGCGTTTTTTGGCAAAGTGTGTAGCATGAGCTTAATCCATGTACAAGTCAAGTGAAAACTTAGCATCGTCCTGAAATAAAGATAACATCGATCAAAACAATTGAATTAATCGGTGAGAGATTAAAGTGAGATTATGATTTTTGAATGACGAGATGACCAGTTGAGATTACAGTATTATATATTGTTGTTTCTATGTCTACAACTTTTAACATTATAACGAGGGCCTAATTCCAAAAAAAAATACCAAGTTTAGCTCGAGAGACAATTTTGGCTCAATTTTTTTTTGTCTCGTAAAAGAGCACCAACTTTTGATCAAGTGACAATTCTGGCCCCAACTTTTTTTGTCTCGTAAAAAGCACAAACTTTCACTTAAATCCCAAATCTAGTCTTCATTGACTTAGAACCATTAATTATCCAACTTGACTATTCCACATCAGCAGTAAATCCATGTGGCATGCCAACTAGATTTAAAGTACTATTCATTGTCTCATTCTCTTAGCCACTGTTTAAAGAATAATGGTGAAATTATTCGTCTCCTTCACTTCATCGGCAAGTCAAAAATATCTCTAGATTGAATCTCTCTAGCCAGACGTAATATGAAGTTGTAGACCACCGCTTGTTGACTGACATTATGAATGAGATTCGCCAAGCTTACCACCGTAACATTTTTCTCAAACAAGGGTGACTTTAGATAAAAAGTCATCAGGGGGTCAAATTTGGGACCATGGTGAAAATTTGTGATATTTTATTAAGTAAAAAAAAATTTCGGGCCAAAATTGTCATTCAACCTAAAATTGGTGCTTCTTTACAAGGCAACAAAAAATTGGATTAGAATTATCACTCGACCTAAAATTTATGCTTCTTTTTGGAATTAATGTTTATAACGAGTCTTTTGTAGTGTCTTATTTAACGAGGAGGTGGCAACGTAAAGAAGAGGACAAAAATCTCTAGTTGTTTTTCTGTGGCCTTCCTGATATCTCTTTTGATCACATGAAACTATGTACCTTGTGTTCGCTTCTCACGGACCCCTACCACCTAGTCCTTTCAAGCCCCATTTCCACATTGTTCTTTGCAAACGAAAATGGACAGCCCTCGTTTTTGGATTGCATATGTAATTCCACATTTATCTTCAGCATTTTTTTCTTAGTCTCTGCCTCAAATCTCTTAGTCATATACCATTCGAGATAAATTGAACATCAACCGTTGTTCTATGAGCCGAGAGAGAGAATCTTATGCAATGTGATAACATGTGACTCGAAGACGTGTACTATTACCATATTATTAAGTCAATCATGTATATTTACTTTATGACACGATAACTATCAGATTTTTGAAAAAAAAAATGATTTGTTTCATGATATTATTATGTTGATATTGTCAACTTCCATACCATAAAAATCAGCAAAAAATGAATTAAAAAGTGTGGTCTTAAAGGGGGATATACATCGATAATGGCCTGTCACTTTTTTTCAGGCAATCTTACTATTAATACACCATTCGGTAAACTTACTATTCTATATCTGTTTTTTTTTTGGTAAGTTTACTATTCTATATCTGTTTTCTTCCACGGCAATGAGATAAATTAATTTTTATTATGTATCTGGCAAACCTTTTTCTTACTAGGGAATCATAAAATTCAGTACATCATATCTCTATCCTTCCATCGTTGAAGTAAGCCAGTACGCAAATGAATGCATAACCACTTGATCCCTCGGCCATACATATAAAAGAGACTAGATTGACTCGTGTTCTTTATTTCAAGGGGATCTCACACAGATACAAACAGTGACTCAACAGTCGAGAGTGCGGTCTTGAAGAGAGAGGAACCACTCCGTGAACTTGGGCAAGGTGCACTGATCGGCCCTGTAGTGCTTCTGGGTGAACCGGAGCAGGTCCGACCAGGTGAAATCCGGGTACTTCCTCACCCCTCCGGGGGCGAGATCCGGCGCCGGCGTGATCACCTTGTCTTCCTGCGGGCACAGGAAGAAAGCCAACGACCGCCTCTCTCTGTGCAAGTTCACCACCGCTCGGTGCGGGCAGCTCTTGTATATCCCGTTTGTCAAAGCCTGCACGCGTGCACAAGAACAAAAACCCCAATCTTCATTATAGTACATGCCCCGTACATTACAGCAGTTGCAAACATGTGCTCGAAGGATACGCGTCCGTAATATTTAGGACGATGATACGTACTTTTATTTGCACTCCGTGCATGGGATTTAATGCTTGTCCCTCTAGGATCACACCAAAGTTTCGTTAGATGAAAAACCCACCTTCCCATTTCTTAGGAGGCAATATCTTTAATAGTCACATAAGAATTCGGACTTATTCCACTTCTTACACGTTGAAAGGTGATTTCCCTCACATTTCTCACAACGAGCACAGAGAAGATTCTCAAAAGTAGAGGCTGTTGATCGAATTCTATTAAGCAATTTATAAAATTTTCCTATAATGTTGCTACAAAGTATCATAAGTTTACATTAAACAAAAGGATACCTTTAAAAACCACCCTAATAGAAGTCGAAAATGTACTTCTTAAATGCCAAGAACTCACTTTTCAAATCGTTTAAATGGCGGAGTTGACTCGAACATGATGGAACTTAAAAAAATGATCTATTCACAAGGTGATTGGCTCTCAATTGATTACATGTTCAGGGAAGAGTTTCACCGTCGCTAGGTAATGTATGTTTGAGTAAAAAGTTTATATTTCCATTCCTGTGTATTCACGTAATGTATGATAAGAAAAAAACTTTTGCAATTAGAAAAGTGAGTATACAGACTTGCAAAATTCGAACAGATGATACTCAAGTATGTAGTATCGATGTCTACAAATGAAGACACTTATGAAAATAGTAAAACCTGTCATTTGGCCCTTGAAACTCAATGTCATAAATTGGAAAAAAGAAGCCATTTCATCATTATGCTCACCCTTATTAAGGAAAAGTTAATAGCAAATCAACATGAGCGATTCTATATTTGGCTTTGTTGAAAGTAACACATACCGCAAGAGTATCACCGATGTTGATCACTAGGGCATGAGCGTGAGGTCGAACTCTGTACCACTTGTCATTGACAAACACTTCGAGACCTCCAACTTGATCTTGGTGGAGTATGGTGAGGGATGTTGGATCACAATGAGGACCAGTTCCAAGGACAAGGCTTGGCTCTTGGCAAGGAGGGTAGGAGTTGCACCTCATTATGGAGCATCCATCTTTGAAGAAGTCTTTATAGTAAGACCTCTCAAGTCCCAAGCTTATGGCCAATAGCTCCATGAGTGAAAGAGCCAATTTCTTCATCTCTTCACAATATTTCTGGTATAATTTTCTACAAAAATAGAATGGAGGATAGATAAAGCAGGGTGCACTCTTTCTTTTTACAGATTTGCAAACGGATCTAAGATTGTGTTACGACGATAACACAATCAAGAGAAGTATCAAAAATCCATTTGCCTTGGAAATCGACATAGATCCTAAGATTATACTTCCTATAACAACTAAATATTTTGTTAAATTTACTTTCTTTGTGGAAATTCCCAATGAACAGCGTTTCGATCGTGACATACCCATGATGTGACTTGATTTTATTAGATTTTATTGCTAGCGTGTCTGATCTAAATATTATTAATTGCAGAATTTTACTTGTTTATTAGTAATATGAAGAGAAATGATACTAATAGTAGCGCCGTTCTTGTATGTAACTTAGAATGTTGAATCCCATTTTTTTTTAAAGAAAGATGTGTGTGAAGAAGAATCAATCCTTTTTTAAATTGAATGTGTACGTAAAATTTCAGGGCAATTGTTAGAGTAAAAACCCAAAATTTAAATTGACTTGGGAAATGATCTTTGCTTACCCTGCTGGTTCAAAATCCATCCCTAAGGTGGACTTAAAGAAGCCAACCACTGAATCTGGAGAGCTCTCATGGTAGCCAAAAGTGAAGGCTTTCTTCCATGGCAATTTTGACAAGAACCGATCATTATGAGCTATCGAATGACCCCACGGGGAGTTCGGCTTCTTTTCAGCCCTGAGTTTGTTGCTGACTGTTATCTTGAAGAGAGAACCTATACTATCATGAGCATCGTGAATGAGACTCAGGTCGACTCCATGGTTGATCACTTGGAAAAATCCATGGCTTAGGCAAGCTGCTCTAACAGTATCAGCAGCGCGATGCGTTTCTTCTTGATCAACACCAAGAAGAAAGCCTTTGAGATCAACCAAGGGTTCTTCTAGATCGCCGTGAGAGAGAATCACGTCTTGTTCTGGCCATTTGAATGAATCGGGAACATGAGATTGCTTATGAAAAGTGAAGGAGTCAGAAATTTTTGGTGTTTCATCATAGTCTTTAAGATCGTTCGGTTTTACAGGTGGAAAGGTAAGAAGAGAGACAGCAGTAGAATCCATTACTAATTTGTGAGATTTGCAGCATTTCTAGGGCAAGAGATGATTATATAGACACTCAAGACAGACTACATGGTTCATAAAAATTATTTTATAAAGTGATGTCGAGTTCTCTTGAATATGATTGACTTGAAAATATTCCGTCGTAATTTCATCTTGCTTAGTATAAACTCATTTTCTTAAAGTACTAGTAGCGCCATTAGAAATTCTAAGTGGGCATGAATACCATAATAGTAAGTTCCATTTTTATTTAAAATGCTGAAGTCTTGAAATGGAATAATTCATGCACCATAATGGAACAGATAAAATTGCTAAGATTAAAACTGGACTTATTGTATATTTATCTCTTAACCTACTTATGAGGGTAAACTTTTTATGCCATCGGCATACAAAATAAAAGTCTGAACTTTATCCTAATGCACGACAACCTAAATGTAATACGTAAGGCAGATGGTCATGTTCTTCTTTTCAAGGTTGATGGTTAATAGTCATTTTAAACTAGATCAAATCATTTATATTTGTTTCATCCTTTTCATAATTTTAAGGACCAACAAAGGACCCTTCACAACCTTTATTAATTTACTCATCTATCCACATTTTGAAAAATGCTTCTTCAACACCTTGTGGTGAAACAACTACTAAAATTTAATTTCCTACAAGGCTTCGAAAGGGTCAACAATAAGCCGATTTTTTTTTAAAAATCTGTTGGAAAAGGGAGAATAATAGAAGGGAAAATTATCAAAAAATTTCTAACCTTTTGTACGATTGTCGATATAGTTATGAATATTTTAATTTGGTCAATTTAATCTTAAACATTTTGACTATTTATCAATGTAATCCTTCTGGCCAAAATTGGCTAGAGATCGTTGACATGGACGCCAGCCATCTTAGGTGGCTCAGCCAATGTTGACGTGGACTATTTTTGTAATTTTTTTAAAAAATTATGAATTTGTTGTTTATTTTTTTGTTTTTTTCATTGTGGCCGATGAGGGTCATGGCCTTGCCCACGCCCTTGCTAGATTTCGGTGAGGGCTAGAACCTTCACCAGCCACAATGAAAAGAAAAGAATAAAATATATAATAAAAAAACTTTATAAATTTTTGAAAAAAAAATCATCCACATCAGTAGCGATCGTGCCACATAGGATGGCTGGCATTCACATAAGCGATTTCCAACCAAAATTAGCTAGATGGACTATATTGGCAAATCATCAAAAAGTTTATGACTAAATTAGCCAAATTGAAAGGTTTATGATTGAATTAATATCCATACAATAGGTTTAAGTCTCTTTTGGTAATTATCCCACTAATAGAAAAGCAAAATTAACAAGAACACAAAAAAGAAGTTATCAACAAGTGAGGCAACGAAACGTGGTGTCAAAATACATTCCATATTGAAGGAACTAGAGCATTTTGATTATGTCTCGACTCTATCATCATAATATCTAGCTTTATATACATCTTACTTATGATGAATTCATACGAAGTGGTATCGAAGAAAAGCAAAATAGAATTGTCAATACACGAGATAGAATATAAGGCAATATAATATTAACTGATTATTTTAGTAAAACGTGAAAAATGCAATTTGGACTTGCGTCGTTTGACTTAAACAAAATTATTTTGTCGTTACTTCTAAATTCTATGTAGGTTTGCATAAAAATAATTGTACTAGTTATTACTCTTTTAATCCTTTTGAAATTAGAAAAAAGCACAAACTTCATATGGGCAATAAAACAGAAATAAACAAAACTTTGCATATATTTAGAGGAAGAAAATATAATATTATTATATTATGCATTTTACCAAGGAAAAAGCGTCTTTTATTTTATTTGAGCCATTTCATTTTTACTTTACTAATTTACATCTTTGCCGATTTAATACAACAAATAAATGCAATTCATCTTAAGTAAATTGACATAGATTTTGATGGAATTTTTCCAAAACAAACTTGTTCTTGGAACATTGAGTTAATTAATCTTTGTCAAAATATGAAGTACTTTATGTTTTCAATTAATCTTATCTATTAGGAAATCATTTACAGCAAATTATTGTTCTAGTGAAAACTTATACTCAGAACTCAACCAGCCAAAACTCACCATATCCGAACCGGATTGAAAAGAACAATGCTAAATGTACGAATCACAACATACAAATTAACATACAAATCGATATAGTAGACTCTTGTTGCTCTTGAAGAAGTCTTGTTCAGATTTCCACTTCCAGCTTGTCATATCGATTTGCAAACTAATTTCATAAATCAATCTTAGCACAAAATCGGAAAAAAGGCTTATTAAATATTGTGGAAACTGAAATACTGGGTCCTGTAATTATTTGCTCCTGCTCGCAAATAAAAACAATTACCAGAAAAACTTTCCTTCATCGATGTCCATGTGTGGCTACAAGCAGAGCAGGGAAAAATCCGACAGAACCCATATATCGCCATTATTACTGTCCTTCCCCACTGCTGATTAAATCATCGAAAAAGTTAGCGTCCACCGATAAAGTTCATACTTTTTCCACAGATAGAGGATGACTAGGTATTATTCTCGATCACTGAATCACCAAATTGGTAGATCGTGTGTGGAACATATAGACATAGCATAATTTACTTTTGGTTAAAAAATGTAGCATTATTTCTTACCTGAACTATGTTTACACTCGAATCCCCCATTGCAATTTATGAACATAATAGGTTAAGGACAATAATTAGCAGTAGTGTCATTTGGCAGAGTGCAACATGAGCTTGATCCATGTGTATAAGTCGAGTAAAAACTTAAAACCGTCCCCAAAATATACATAACAACAATCGGAACAACTAAATTATCGGTGAGGGACTAAAGTGAGATTAGTGATTTATGAATGAGGAGGTGCCCGATTTAGATTATTGTATTATTGTTGACTCTATATCTGCAACTTTTAAGTTATAACGAGTCTCTTTTACTATTTTATGTAACGAAAGTGGGCAAAAATCTCAGAGTTGGTTTTCTCTGTCGCTCCTAATGACTCTTTTGATCACATTCAACCCTGTACACGTGTTCGTTCCACTTGGACCCCTACCACCTGGTGCTTTCAAGCCCCATTTCCACATTGTTCCTTTTCAGAAAGAAGAAGGACAACCCTCGTGTTTGGATAGCGCATACCCACCAAGGCTTTGTTTTTTTCAATAGAGATACATCTTGGGCTTTGTTTCTTTGCCATGCATGGAGTACGACGTGTCAGTAGAACCTGGCTCAGATGTCCTAGTCCTTACCCAATTCGAGATGAATTGAAAGCATCAAGAGTTGTACCAGCCGGGAGGGAATCTTATGCTCAATGATACCATGTGATGTGAAGGCGTGTATCATAATCACACCAATCGTCTATAACCATTTATGATGAGAAAACAATCAAACTTTCGAAAACTATGGTTCGTTTCTTGATGTCATTAGGTCGATATTATCGACTTTATGAGAAAATATATTTTTGTAAACATTTTTAATAAGGGTCTAAAGTAAACTTTATATCAAATAATGGTCTGAAATGAATATTGTGTCAAATAAAAGTCTGAAATGGCTATATCAATTTCAAATAAGGGCCTGACTTCGCCGGTTGCTAGCCGGCAAAATATTCCAATCGGTAGAGGCATTTTCGTCTAAAAACATTTTTAAATTTAAATTATTTTTCTTCTTTCTTTTTCTTTTCTTTTTTTCCTTTTCCTTTCTTTTTTTCCTTTTTTCTAATTTTTTCTTCTTGTTCGCCAGTGGTCGGTCGCCGACCATCGGTGATGCCAGAAGAGGGCTGGGTGAGGGTCGCCTCACCAGCAACCGGCAAGGGATGGCCTCGCCCATGGCAAGGGTCGCCTCGCCGAGGCGAGACCAGCCTTGCGGTAGCCCTTGCTAGATCGAGCAACGGCAACCCTCGCCTAGCCCTCTCTGGGCATCACCAATGGCCAACCACTGGCGAAGAAGAAAAAAAACCATAAAAAGGAAAAAATAAAGAAAAAAGGAAAAAATTCAAAAAAAAAAAAAAGGTAAAGGACTAAAAATGCCCTTGATGTCAAGCCCTTCTTTAAAACTAACAAAATCACTTCAGGCCATAATTTAAAACAAGATTCACTTCAGACCATTTGGCTCCATTTGGTAACATTTTTGTTTTTGGGGACAATTTTTTGTTTAGAAATAGTTTTTTTGTATTTCTATTCCCTATATGAGTTTCTAAGCAAAGAACGCATTTGGTAACTGCGCAAAATTTATATTCCTGAAATAAAAAAAGAATAAAAATATGTTTGGTATGACCACGAAAATTTATATTCCCAATTCTTTTTCATTTAACTATAAAAATGTTAGTGGTGGCATAGGAGGAGGTGGTGATTGGGGCAGTAGTGAGGACAGTGGTGGAGGTGGTGTGGGTGGAGGAGGAGTTGGAGGTGAGGGTGGCGATGGCGGTGGTGGAGGAGGCATGGGTGGTGGTGGTGTTTGAGGAGGTGGCGGTGAAGGAGGCATGGGTGATGGAGGAGGTGATGACTCGAGCTGTGGTCGTGGCGTCGGTGGAGGAGGCATGGGTGGCGGTGGAGGTGGTGTGGGTGGTGGTCGTGGAGGCATGGGTGGAGGAGGTGTGAGTGGCAGAAGTGTCGGAGAAGGTGGTGACTTGAGCAATGGCGGAGGAGGCACGAGTGGTGGTGGTGTTGGAGGAGATGGCGATGGAGGTGGTGTGGGTCGTGGAGGTGGTGACTGGGGCGGTGACGGTGTTGGTGGAGATGACGTGGGTGGAGGAAGCGTTGGAGGTGGGGGTGGAGATAGTGGAGGAGGCGTGGACGGTGGAGGTATTGGAGGAGGTGGCGACTTGAGCGGTGGCGGAGGAGGCACGGGTTTTGGTGGCAGTGGCGGTGGTGAAGGCGTGGGTGGTGGTGGTGGTGTTGGACAAGGTGGCGATGGCGATGGAGGAGGCGTGGGTGGTGGTGGTGTCGGAGGAGGTGGTGACTTGGGCAGCGATGGTGGCGGTGAAGATTTTTTTGTTCCTGCTTTCCTTGTTTCTCTTTTTGTTTCCAGGGACATAATTTTTTTTTACTTCTTATTTCTATTACAAAATTATTTTATGGTCACTTTTCTATTTCAGTGAATAGAAAAATTAACTGACGTTATCAAACGGATTTCTATTTTTTTTTCTATTTAGGAAAACAAAAGAAGAGAAAAATAGAATTGTCACCAAACGAAGCTTTATTTGATAAAATAATGGCACTCCATACCCTTTATTTGGAATAATGTCCACTTCATATCATTATTTGAGAAAATGAGGATACTTCAAGTCCTTATTTGGAATTTTGTATATATTTTTTGCAAAAGAAATATTGTGTCACCAATAGGATCGGTTGGACATTTTAAACTTTAAAAAAACGAAGTCTTTGTTTTTCATAGTACACATTCACTTTACAAACGTGGGTCAACCGGTCTCACAATGTCGGCAATTTAGTTATGTATATCAAGATGTTTTCCCGCAATTTACGAATCCATATTGTATTTCCACTATGTTGACAAATGTTCTTTATTCTACACATTTTATGTGCGTCCAAAAGTTTAAACCATATCAAAAGCAGACTCATAATTCACAGTAAGCACATTACAAAACATGGGGCTCATCCATTATAGGTTCTAGAAGACTAGTCATCATCAATATAGGACGAATTCCGATGGCAAAGGAAAGAGGATTATTTGATACGACTTCATTAGGTGTTGAAAAGAGGACTAGACTGACCCATATTCTTTATATATCAATGTGGGTAATACAGATACTAGCAGTGACTCAACAGTCAAGGGTGCGGTCTTGAAGCGAGAGAAACCACTCCGCAAACTTGGGCAAGGTGGACTGATCCGCCCTGTAGTGCTCCTGGGTGAACCGGAGCAGGTCTGACCAGGTGAAATCCGGGTACTTCCTCGCCCCTCCGAGGGCGAGACTGGGCGCCGGCACGACCACCTTGTCTTCCCGTGGGCACAGGAAAAAAGCCAATGACCGCCTCTCCTGGTGCCGGTTCACCACCGCTCTGTGCAGGCAGCTCTTGTATATCCCGTTTGTCAACGCCTGCACGCGTGCGTTAAGGTCAAAAAACCCCCCACATGCCCCGTATATTACAGCAGTTACAAACATGCGTACAAACATGTGCTCGAAGGATACGCGTCCGTAATATCTAGGACCATGGTACATTTGCACCACGTGCAAGTGATTTAATGATTATCCCTCTAGCATCGCACTAAAGTTTCGTCAGATGAGATGCCAACATTCCCATTTCTTAGGAAGGCAAAATCTTTTTGGTGATCTACACTCTTGGTTGGAGGTAGAGGGCAGAGGACCTTGCCAATTTTTTGGACAAGCGATTTTTTGCTAAGTACTTTTTCACGTGTTTTTTCGATCGACATTCAATCAATCAACTTTGTAATTGTCATACAAGGATTCGGAGTCATTATAAAGGCAACTACCCCCCATTTCTCACAAGGACCCCAATGCAGATTCTCAAAAGTAGTGGGTGTCTATCGAATTCTATTAAGAAAGCCATGAACTTTTCCTATAATGTCGTTACCGGTATTATAAGTTTACATTAAACACGAGGATACCTTCAAAAACCACCCTAATAGAAGTCGAAGTTGCACTTCTTAAGAACTCGCACTTTTCATGAATTCAAATCACTTAAATGGCAGAGTCGACTCGAACATGATGGAATTTAAAGAATGATTCGTTCACAAGCTGATTGGCTCTCAACAATCACCTGTTCAGGAAGAGTTCCACATCTCACTAAGTAATTTATTTTTGAGCAAAAAGTCTTATTATTTCAATCCTGTGTATTTTCCTAAGATGAGGGGAAAAAGCTTTTGCAATTAGAGAAGTGAGTACATGGACTTGCAAAGTTTCGAACAAATGATACTCTCAAGTATATATTGTTGATGTCCACAAATGAAGAGACTGATAAAAATAATAAAAAAGTGTCATGTCATAAATTGGAAAAAGAAGCCATTTCATCATTATGCTCACCTTTGTTAGGGGAAAATTCATAGCAAATCGACACGAGCAATTCGATATTTAGCCTTGTAGAAAGTGATGCATACCGCGAAAGTATCGCCGATGTTGATCACTAGGGCATGAGCTCGAGGTCGAACTTTGTACCACTTGTCGTTGAAGAACACTTCAAGACCTCCAACTTCGTCTTGGTGGAGTATGGTGAGGGATGTTGGATCACAATGAGGACCAGTTCCGAGAACAAGGCTTGGCTCTTGGCAAGGAGGGTAGAAGTTGCACCTCATTATGGAGCATCCATCTTCGAAGAAGTCTCTATAGTAAGACCTATCAAGTCCCAAGCTTATGGCCAATAGCTCCATGATTGAAATAGCCAATTTCTTCATCTCTTCACAATATTTCTGGTATACTTTTCTATAACAATCGAATGGAGGATAAATAAAGGGCGCTACTCTTTCTTTTCACATATTTACAAGCGGATTTAAGGTTGTTCTACAGGGAAATCACAATCAAGAGAAAAATTGTCAATCCATTCACTTTAGAAATAGACATGGATGCTAAGATTATGCTACCTATGACAACCACATATTTTGTTAATTTACGTCGTTCGTGGAAATTTCTAAAAGTAGTGTTTTGATCGTGACGTGTGCATGGTTGGCTTTTATTTAAAATGTGACTTGATTTTATCGGACATTATTGCTAGCATGTCTGATCTGGATAATAGCAATTGCAGAAATTTACTTGCTCACTAGTCATACGAAAAAGAAAAACACTTATATCTTCTATAGAACTAAGAACGTTCAATTCCATTGGTTATTCTTTTTTAAGGATTTTTGTGAAGACGGATCAATCTGTTTGTAAATTGGATGTCTATGTAACATTTTAGGGCAATTGTTAGAGTAAAAACCCAAAATTTAAATTGACTTGGGAAATGATCTTGCTTACCCTGCTGGTTCAAAATCCATCCCTAAGGTGGCCTTAAAGAAGCCAACCACTGAATCTGGTGAGCTCTCATGGTAGCCAAAAGAGAAGGTTTCCTTCCATGGCAATTTCGACGAGAACCGATCATTATGAGCTATCGAATGACCCAGCAGGGAGTTCGGCTTCTTTTGAGCCCTGAGTTTGTTGCTGAGTGTCATCTTGAAGAACGAACCGATACTATCATGAGCATCGTGAATGAGACTCAGGTCGACACCATGGTTGATCACTTGGAAAAATCCATGGCTCAAGCAAGCTGCTCTAACAGTATCAGCAGCCCGATGCATTTCTTCTTGATCATCACCGAGAAGAAAGCCTTTGAGATCAACCAAGGGCTCTTCGAGCTCGCCGTGAGAGAGAACCGCATGTTGTTCTGGCCATTTAAATGAATCGGGTACATCAAATTGCTTGTCGCAAAGGAAAGAGTCAGAAACTTTTGGTGATTCATCATAGTGTTTAAGATCGTTACGTTTTACAGGTGAAAAGTTAAGAAGAGAGGCAGCAGAAGAATCCATTATGAATTCGGGAGATGCGCAGCATTTCTAGGGCAAGAGACCATTATATAGTGGTTTCTGTCAATAGTAGATAGACTGTAGTTCATGAAACGAAATAATTCACCTACTATAATCAAACAAGTAGAATTGCTAAGAATACATATCTTATATGGAAACATATTTTACCCTATTGATGAGAGTAAATGATGTAGAACAAATAGCAAATGCTTATATGGAAACCTTCGAACTTAATAAGAGTTGCTTATATGAAAACCTTCCATCTTCATAAGAGTTGCTTATATGGAAACCTTCGAACTTCATAAGAGTTGCTTATATGGAAACCATCGATCTTCATAAGAGTTGCTTATATGGAAACCTTCGATCTTCATAAGAGCAAGCGCTCTTGCCCTTGCCTTAATGACAACTCAATTTCAAACGATCATAACTTTTGATTTGGAGAAGTTATGACGCAAACAACATATAAAATCAAAATCCTTAGATTTCTTGGCTTTCAAAGATTTCAGACGTGATTGGCAGGTTTATGAATGCGTTTTGAAAACTTTTCCTTTTATTCATATTGTTTTCCTTAATTATGTTATTTGATTTTAAATATTTGGTTGTTCCCCAAAAGGTGACTTCCCTATAAATAGGCACCTAAGATTATTGTAAATTGTACTTCAATATTAAGAATAAACATTATCTTTTGAAATGCTTTTTCCAAATCCACCTTCCTCTGAGCAAGTAAACCTTTTAAGCCATCGGCGTACTAAATAGAAGTTCAAACTTTATCCTAATGTACGAGAACCTCAAATGCAATACGCAAGGCAGATGGTCACGTTCTTTTTTTCTTTACAGGTTGATGGTCAATAGTCATTTTAAACCAGATCAAAGCATTTATATCTGTTTTCATCCTCTTCATAATGCTAGAAAGTTCGCCTTTTTATCTGGAGATAAGGCAAGAAAACTTGTCATTGAGTATTTTTAGATACGTGAACATTCAAAGTGAATGAAAAGAGAGGAACTTGAAAGATACAAAATGCACCATTAAAGACTACATAGTAAATACTAAACGCCATCATTTGATATGATACTCGATATTCTTCTTTTGGAAAATTCGTTACTGCTGCTTAATTATGACTAGTAGAATTTGAAAGTACCAGTAATGGATTCAGGTGACTACAGAACCGCCTAACCACAAGTCCGACTACTCTTTCATGATTCTGTCAATTTTCTCTCCTCTTTGTCCACAGTCCTCGCTACGTTGGACACCGTTCGAGCTTCCCTTGAATGGCTCCCTCACTGCCGTCAACGTCATTTACCGGCTTAATCGTTTGCACACGGCTCGGCGGTCGGCATTGCCACCGCCACCATCTCTCTCTCTCGGTAGTTTGTGCCAACCACCACCATCTCTCTCTTTCCCTGTAGTTTTCATTTCACATCCGAAAACGAAAACACCATGACCATCAGTGGCCCAATTTTTATGAAGAGCCTTTTTAACGTCGCTTTCACTGTCTACCTTTGGTGTCTCACCCGATTGTGACCGGAGGATTGTCACCCTATTTTGAAATTTTGAAGTTACGTGCGTAGGTGGCCCTTACACTCGTAAGCTATGAGGATAGAATTATTTTGCACGGACCGATTTGTTTTGACTCCACTTTTACGAATGTTACATGGCATTTACCAGGAAAATTATCCAATCAATCTTAAACATATTATATAGATATTAATTCAGTTATAAACTTCCCAAATTTACCAATTTAGTCTTAAATGTTTGGGCAAAATTCCTATATAATCATTCTGACCAATTTTCGCTAGAAATTACTAACATGGTGGTGTACCACAAGGAACAACAGGCGATGAATGGACTACCACATCAGCAATATCCTGCGAAAATTAGCCGAAATGACTATATTAGAATTTCGTGCAAAGATTGAAGCCTAAATTGGCAAAATTGAAATGTTTAAAACTAATTGGGTAATTTTCCTTAATTATGGGCATCGGGCTAGACCTCTTTTGTTCATCGTCCACATACTAAAGCGCAAGTAAATCACCCTTCATCTTTGTAAAATTTTTCAAGACCGTTGCCAACTGTTCTAAAAACTTAAACTGTTAAATGAAGTCATGGTTTAACATTCATATACTATTAACACTCCCTCTAACACATAGGCGGGACTTGGTCTAAGATCAAAGCATAAAAATATATAAAAGGGGAGGCATAAAGGTGTCTAGAATGATTTGAACTCAAGACCGGCTCTTTTGTATATGTAGATATATGTATATATTAGACCAATCCATGGTGAGGATATACTTAGGTATTCCATACAATTGTGATAGAAGATTGCTATCCTAAGTTGACACTAATGGAATCAATCAAAGATATTGCACGATACAAAGAGATTACACATATCTCCCAAATCAATTGATCAATTAACCACTGGGGACTTGTATTTATCATAATCATGATATATTCCTTGTGATCAAATATTTTTGATGCCTTTTGAGATTGTCAATTACATAGAGGAATAAGACAACGATGTAATGGCAAAGATTAGAGACTGCGGAAAAATGAAATTAAGTAGTAATTGATAATAACAATTTATCAAAATTGGTTGGTTTCTCCAAGATTGTCTATTTATAAAAATTTTAGTACAAAAACATACTATAATTCGAATATCTCACTATATTTTTGGAACATGAATTGAATCCTTCACCTAGATAGCTTTCGTCCCACTTATGACTCTCCAAAGGGTTCTGATAAAACTCTAGATGGTTCTTAGATGAACTTAAAAATGATGGAAGGATTATAAAAAAAAAGTCATAAACATATAGCAATTGTGCCAATTAAGTTATAAACCTTTTTAATTTTGCCAATTGAGTTATAAACCCTTTGCATTTGCGCCAATTCTATACATCTAGCCAATTTTGGCCGGAAAATCGCTAACATAGATCCAAGCCATCTTACATAGTGCGGTCGGCGCTGATGTGAACAATTTTTAATTATATTCTAATTTTTTTAAAAATTCTTTATTTCTTTTTTCTTTTCTTTCTCTTTTTTTTTCACTTCTTCCTCTAGCCAGTCACCGGACTTGGGCGACCAACCAGAGGCGAGAGGCAAGGAGGTTGACCTTGCCGGCCACTGGCAAGGGCGAACCTTGCCAAGTGGGGAAAATCATGGATGGTGCCTCCGAACACTGAAAAAAGGAGCATCAAGTGACTTCTAGGGCAAGGTCGAGCCTCGCCCACACTTGCCATGGCTAGGTAAGGCTCGACCTCACCAAAGGAAAAAAGAAAGAAAAAAAGAAAGAGAAAGAAAAGAAGAAAAAATAAAAATAAAATCCGAAAGAATAATAAAAATTATCCACGTCAGTGTTGGTCACTTTACGTAGGGTGGCCGACGTCCATATCAGCGACTTCTAGCCAAAATTGACCAAATTGACTAAATTGGCATAAATGCAAAAGGATGATGACTCAATTGACCAAAAAAAAAATTGTTTAAGACCGAAATTTGTACAATTGCAACAAGTTTAGGACTTTTGTAGTAATTTTCCCTAAAAATGATAATTTGAATTGGGTCTATGCTTTTTAATGATTTGAGCGGCTCATAAAGAAATCCAACTAAACTTCAAAACCCAATGTAAAAAATTTACCACTCTAATAAACGTTCATATGAAAAGAAAAAACAAAAGAAAAAAAAAAAAAGTCACCCAGCCCCTCTCTAATAAGATCACGATCACAGGCAACACTCCGCGGCGACAATGAGGGACTTTCCGGTCGTTGCAAAATGCATCGTGCCGGGCATTCTCGAGAGCCACAACGACAAACTTCACGTGGGTGGGTTTGCTTATCTTTGCTTTGTGGGCAGCACTAGGCTAGGAGAATAATCATGGTACACTTTACAGACTTCATAACCCTACCTGTCTCCCTCTGCGCTGCCGATACCCAGCTTTGCCCAAAAAAAAAAAACTGGTCCATTCACCTCGCGGCACGTGTCACTCACGGGCCCACCTGTCAGTTCTCTCTCACGGTCTCTCTCTTTCCCTCCCTCCCAACGACCTAGCTCTGCTCGTCCGCTGATCCCCTCCGGCGATGACTCTCCAAAGGGATAGAGATCTGACAGGCGGGCCCGCGAACGACGCATGTCGCGAGGTGAATGGACTGGTTTTTTGCTGAGTTGGCGTTAGAGTCGTACGCGATGTTTTCTCCATAGTTTGGAAACTAGACACGAAAGCCTATGAAGATCATCATCAATTCATCTATCTTTTTTCATCTTTGTATTTCTGTGCTGGCTAGGAGGGAAACCCTGTGGTCGCTCAAAGACCGAGAGGAGAAGAAGAAGAAGACATAAAAAGCGTGGAAAGATCGGACCCGACATCCCTCGATTGTCGAAAGGCCAGTCCCTAACAACTGTGGGCGTCCTCTGTCGCCCGAGCGATTCAGTTCATTTGGGCTCCCGTCCATGCGAGACTTCGGATGTCGCATTGGACAGGGTAAGCTTTAGTAATATGGCCGACATCGATACTGGGCCAAAGTCCACCGATTCAGAAACGTGTGCGAAAGCTTTTTTTTTGGGGAGTCTTCGGTCCATGACCATTGTTAGAGATTCTTAGGGACCGTCCTAGGATAATTTCTTATGCTAAAGATATTTCGATAATTCTATTAATTATCGGTATCAATTACACGTATATTTCCCTTTGATTGTGCACATATGTTGCCTCCTAGAAAGGCCGAGCATTACCCATATGCCCTCGTGACCTGACCTGACCTAGATGAACCAAACGTTTGCGTTTCATTTGAATTTGGTTTTGAATTTAAACAAACGAAAGTATACGATCAGAAGCCTCAACATTCATTTCGAGAACGGATGGACTGTCTGAACATGTCATCACCCGACGAAAACAACGAAACCTCACAAGCCAGCCATCCCTCTTCATCTTATGACGAATTGCAAATTGAAATAATGGTTATGAATTGAATATAACCAAAAAAAAACCATAAACCAAGCCTTGTCTATGTACACACGCACACAAAATCCGGGGCACACCATAGAACAAAAAAATGAGTGTATGCATGGGGAAAAAGAAGAGAAAAAAAATCGAACATGATTAAAGAAAAATGAAACAGTCCAACGAGATGAGTGGATTGTTAAGGTCCTCGACGGAGTCGATCATGTCTTGGTCGGCCAAAACTCTCTGGGCAATTTCGCCAACTTTGGGACCAATTTGGCGAGACAGGAGAGTCTCTGAATGCACCAAACCGGGTCGGATCGGCTGATTCAGATTGTTGTTCGGGCTCGGCGGCCTAGCGACATTCTCTCTCCTTGAATTCGTGCCCACGTAATTACTAGGAGCGCTAACCTTAGTCGTCGCCGCCAAACGCTTTCTGCCGCCGCCGTCATCGCTCACCGTGTTCACTAAGATGCCCCTGCACTTCTCTCCTCCGTCGAATCTCCTACTTGGCGATGGAGACCGCAAGGTCCTCCTAGGCAGAGAATGCGCGCAGCTTGGCAATGACCCGTCCGATTGATTGGCCCTGAAGCTCTTTTGCCGGGCTAAATTCGGCGAGCACGCTCGAGTTCTCTTTTGAGCCGCATTCACGGCCGAGTTCGAGGGAGCCGCGTGCCTCGCCGGCGCCGCGAGTCGCGGTTTGGCCGGCGACGACCCCAGCTCTACGTCGGGGAACTTATCCGCCAGCGAAAGTAGGGAGTTCACCTTGAGCGAGTTGATCTGGAGTATGTGGGAATTCTCCTTGGCGCAAGACCACAGGAAGTCGTTGGAGAAGGAACGATCCTTGGAGCTCAGGGCAGAGGACGCGGTGGACGACGACGAAGACGAGCACGAGACGGCGCTGCCGGGCTTGGCGCCGCTGGCGGTGAAGGAAGAACAGCAAGTGGCGGACGATGAGCAAGAAGACTTGGAAGGCGAATGAGGGGAGGGCGAGATGCGACAGGACCGAGCGAGCGGCGTCTTGGGCGGTGGTGGTTGTTGGGAGATCACGAGCTTGTCTTGGACGAGGATGTTGCCGCTGCTTGGATCGAGCGGTTCTTGTGGGAAGGAACGACGGTGCCTTTGGGGTCTGCATTTGCTGAAGCAAGAACCCATTTTTTTTTTTTTCCTTTGGTACAAGGGGGAGGCAAAAGGAGGGATTCGAAACCATAGGCTTGATAGGTGGCGAAGATGATATATATTGATGTGATGTGCGTCGTTTGAAACTAGGAATGTGAGGAGAGGAGGGGGGGGAAAGGTGGGCTTCTTGCTTTTTGGCTTTCTTTTGCCTTTTCAGCTTCGTTTGAATTCGCTCGCCGGGAATGAAAACCGTTGTGCAACGGTTGTAAATGCTTTGTGGGGGTGGAGTGTGATGATGGCTCTCTTCCAATGTGAATGAGAACCTACGAGAGACAATGAATTTTTAGGAGCTGTTTAGATCCTTTTAAGTTCAAAACCGATTCCGTTGGCGATATCATATCGGGGATTCTTAAGACTTTCTATAGGATATTTACCTATAATTGAGACAATTATGATTTCACCATTGATTATTTATATCTCTCGAGATTGAACGTGTATCTCCCTTGATGGTGCACATCTTGATTATATTTTCTTATATAGCCATCTGATCATGGACTTTCTAATTTTGCATATGAGTCGGTGATGTCCCTTTCGTGAATATGTGTACACCGCTCATTAATCAAATTCCACTCACCGCTCATAATCCGGCTTGCACGTGAGACTTGAGATGGGGTGTTGAAATATTGTCCTGCGTTATGTGCTTTTCCTCTACCTATCGACTTAAGCTTTTTGGTTGGACTTTACTGACATATTCTTCGATTTTTACGCTCTTTCTCTTCAGATAAATAACTAAATTATTCGTGAATATGCATGAATTGAGGAGAAAATTGTTTTTGCTAATTGACATATAGGCATTCCTTACGGGAGCACCAAAAGAGGCGAGGAGGTTAATTTCACAAGCTTTAATCGATGGTCGATGACATATGGCCGTGATCGACGGATTGGAGCCTTGCATCTTTTTTTTCCTTTTTCTTTTATCCCCTCTTTGCCTGTTCAACCAACAATTCTATCTTTTTGTACCAAAAGGCAATTCAAAGATTTCTTCCGGGCAGTGTGATCTGCACATATAAGAAGTTAGAATAAAAATTAAGGTTTTTCGCATCAAGTGTAACAACGTTGCATCGATCAATTTTGGTCTCTTTCGAGGATACTAAAATTGATAAATGAAATAAAGGATATGTTCACTAGAAGTACTAAAATTTGTCACGAAATTACAATTGAGTCCTAAAATTTGCAAAAAGTGTAATTAAGTCCTAAAACTTATCAAATTGATTCAATCAAGTCATAAAGTTAACACCGTCCAATTTGGCTTACGGAACAAAAACAGATTCAAAAGCTCTCATCAACAAAACTTAAATTGAGGAGGTGATGGCAAGCTGTCAATACTCAGTTAGATGATACATATTGTTTTGTGCCTCAATGTGCCACAAAAGAACGTCGAGGACCCTTTTGATAATTGCCAAATTGTTGAAATAAAGTCGCGAATCCTATAGCACTTCGGAGTTACTCACTGAGAGATGATTGAATTGTGCAGTGAATATAATCATCTGACGCTTTTTTCGTTATTTTTTTTATTGCAATTAAAAGTTTACGAACATTTCTCATTAGTAATTTCATTGGTTCAATACGTCGATAGGTTACTAGATACAATCACAAACAATAAAAATTAATAAGTCCATTTGGATTGACTTTGACTTTTCTTACTGTTCACTTATAACTATTGCGACTCGTGCACTCTAGCCTATCGAAAAGTCGGAACACTTGAAATATTCATAACATGCAAAAGTGGACACGTGTTCCAATATAAGTTTTTCCATATATTTTGGAAATTCAATCAATATTTTAAATTGTGAGCGAGAAACAAAGAGTACTTTTTTTTGTTTTCTCTTAAACCCAAACAAACATGCGCATCGCTTGTGTCTCCTCTCGGCTCAACAATAACTAATTAATGCAATATCATTTTTTGTGATATTATTTACCTGGAGGCCTACTATTCTCAACTTGTTTTTTATGTGACACGCGTTGGGTGAAAAGAGAATACACAGACACACATACTATTATGGCAGATTCCGAACAAGAAATGCGTCCAAAATGAGGGTGAGATCAAATCGAGAATCCGAGATTAGCGAACCTATTATTCGTACCTCCACGATGATTACATAAGATGGTGGTGGAACCAACGTAAAATTCCTTAAAAAAATCTAATGATTTATGTGCTGCAATTGTTAGGGGACAGCATAGCCGACTGATCAGACCGGAAATTGCCTAGATCGGCCTGTTCTAGGTGATTCCAAGGGCTCCTGGTCTAGTCCGACGTTCCTATTTTTGGGACAGTTGACCGGTCAATCCGGTTCCCGATTCGAGGGTGGGAACCGGACCAACCGGATCGGACCAACTATATGTATTTTAATTTTTTTTAATCTGAAGAAAAGAAACCCTAATCTAATTTCTTTCCCAATTCCCTTTCCCCCGCTTCTAGTTTCCTTCCCTCTTGAGTCTTGCCTTTCCCTCTCACTTAACCCTTCGCTCGCTTGACAACACCTTTTCCTCTTGCATTGGCACAGCCTCACCTCGATGCCTCACACCTCTCTCAACGTCGACGCCTTTCCTTCTCTCCCCACGCCTCGCTCGACATAGACAGCTCTTGGCTCTTGCTTGACTTTCAATCTCAGACAGACGGCCCTCTCCAGATTTCCTGTAATAAGTAAGTTTGTAGTTGAACAAAATTGGAAGGTCTTAATGTGAGAAGAAGAGTAGCTAATGCGAATTCCTCTTACATGTTAAATTGACACTCTTGCTAACATAACCACAGTGATTTATTAAACTGAATATTGAGAAAGCATTCTTCTAGATGCTAATTTTCATGACTCGTTTGCCTTCATCTACATTGTATGTAAAGTGGAACCGGACCAAACCGGACCAGATCAGACGCCCCAACAATTCATCTTACAAAGGAATATTTTCACACCTCCCTCTTCTCTCAACCTCACCCCTTTTCCCATGACGTCATCAAATCTTCGACAGCGGATTTGTCATCAAAGCGTGTGTCGGCTTCTAACCGCGACATAGATTTGAAATATGCCACCCATTATTTTATTTTGTTTTTGTCGGAAATTTCACTACTAGCTAAGAGCTTGAGTACATAAGTTTCCAGTCCAGACATAAAATTAACCATAAGGAATGGGGGGATTAGAAGGCCAGCCAAGGGGCAGGGAACCAATGTATGGGCTTTCGCGACCCAATCCGCGGCCATATTAGTTTTTCGAGCCATAGATAACGGACACGCCACTTAACTGGGCCAACAGCAGCTTGCAGTCCTCCACCATGGACCGAACGGCCCATATAACCTCCTTCCAGTTCCGGCCTGATCAATTTCTTCTTCAGCTCGTGTGCTCTGTTCCCATGTCCTCCTAGGCCACGACAAAGCCTCCCTCATAGCTAGGGTTTCGGCGACGGGGGCAGAGGGGGCCGCAAACCCGCTTAGCGAAGCCGCCCGTCGCGAGTCCAAGGGAGTCCCCGCATTTAAGGCTCCGTATCTTTCGAAAAAAAAAATGAATGATGCGAAAAATAAGCCTAAAGATGATCATTTGTATCGTTTAGAAAAATGAACGAACGAAAAAATATATTCATTATTCATGAATTTATTTAAATGTAAATTATTATCAATAATGAAAACTCGGATTTTTGTCTTATGAAATTGTACCTTCACGGGCGAGAGCTAATAAGCAAACGTTCGAGCGTGTCGGTCGTAAAAAATAATCAGTAATCAACCTTCAGACAAAAGTCAAAAGAACGGAAAATTAGGAATCGCACGTATCCGTTGAACTCTGACACCGGCGGTTTTTCGATGAACGTGGAATCTGATCTCTCTCTTTTCCCTCACATTTTGCACGAGATAAAGATTTCTGCATCGGCGCCGTCTCCAGGGTTTAAACCATTCAACCACCGGTCAAAACGACATCCCCGACCTCTGCCCAGGGGAAAGCAAAACGACGCCGACGATCTCACTCTGTCTCTCTCGCTCTCACTCTGTGTTGTGTCTGCTAGTTCCGTGCGAGAGCAACAACTGCTTTCCTCTTTTCCACTCACAGATGCATCGACCCAGTTTTATTGCTTTGCTTTTCTTTCGCCATAGCGTAAATTCAGGTTCAGTGACACCGAATTCGAGGACGAGGATGGTAATGTTTTGACTGTCACAACCCAGTGCTCTGTTTTATCCCCCTCCCAACACCGCCGTTCTCTTGTCTTTTCATCACTTTCTGCCTGCTCTGCATGTTAACTAGACAGTCTAGACCCACGAAAGATGCCGAGAAGGGAGGTGGGGGTGGGGGTGGACGGAGAGGAATCATAACCCAAAAAAAGGAAAATTGGAAGTCCCAAAATTTACCCAGAAAGTGCTTAAACTTGATCAATACTAGAATCGTGGGACGAGAGTCGCACCTGGAAATGAAACTAAGATAGGAGATGGATATCTGTGACCCACCTGTAAAGGGTCACAAGAGAAGGAAACGGGAAACGGGAAAAGCAGCGAATTCCACACACTGAAACAGCAGCAGCAACAAGAAATTTCAAAAAATCAAAAATGAAAAAGCGTAGAATCGCGAGCAGGCGATTGCTAAACTGAGAGGGGAACGATCCTCTTGTTTGGCGGCGGAACCACCATCTTCTTCCTACGTTTCTGGGTCTGCAGCGCTTGAGGAGGAGATGAAATGCAAGAAGCGGTGAGACAACCCAGAGCGCGATCCCACATCATTCTCTTGACCGATCTCTTCTTTGGTGGGATCACCCCTCCAGCTTTCCTCAGCTTCTCGAACTCGAGCTCTTCATGTTCCTTCCCCATTTCTTCCATCTCTCCCTCCTCCTCCTCTGCTCCTCCCCTGCGTTGCCCCTTTCGAATGTCTTGGCGAGTGAAGCTGATCTCTCCGGTCCTGATTACTCTTCTGCACCAAAACCCCCTTGTTTATACGCGGTGGGAAGGGCGAAATTGGAAAGAGAGCGTGCTTTTCTTTTGGTTTCTTCTTCTTTCCTTATCCTAATACAAGATAGAATTCGCACACATCCTCTGCATGATGATGCACTGGGACAGGGTGTCTCCCAGGGTGTGTCAACCTAGATTTCGGACCTACCTATAGAACCGAGCAGGAACAATGTCGTCCTCATGGAAGCTATTTCCATGGGGTCCCCTCACTCATTTGTCTATAGTTGATTCTTTTGCTTTTCTCCCGACATGCCCGGTGATTTTATCGGACGCCCCCTCGTCAATTGCGTGCCCCACCTCATGTTTTTTTTCTTGATTAGTTAAAAGGTGAGGAGCCACGGTCAGTCTTAAAGATTTGTTCTTGTCCCAGTCAGAAAGATTTTTGCACCCACACCAGAATGTTCAATTTTGTGCCGTGACTACTTCGTGCCACCCGCGATCCAAAAGTCCGAGGTTGCCAAGCATGGCATTGCCTGTCACGGACCAAACATTTTCGAGGCACAATAAGTCAAGATGATCTGCATGACATGAAGTTTCTAGGTATGTAAGGTTTTCTTGGGTACTATTACGATGTAGTTTGACTTTTTTAACTCGAAACATCTTAATTTCTATAATATGAATAGTAACGCGTGGATTGATCTATGCTTTTTTTATATGAATTTTGATGCAAAAGTAAAAAGTTGCTTCTTAATCATTTAAGAAGCACAAACAATTGGGCATATATATTAGATATTCATGCTAGCTCCACTCACCATTGAATCTGCTCAATTCCATGGATTTTTATTGGTACATCGACATAGCACCTCTATATGATTTGGATTTGGTTAACAAGTGTTTCAAGGATGATCATTCATGAAATTCACTTGATCTTGTCGAAACACGAGCACAAGATTATCTGCCCTCTTAATCATCCATTAAATCATCTCACAATTCGGCTCAATAACATGACCATTAGCCCCCGGTGTCTATTGAAGATTTCACATAGGGGTGGCCTCTGTTTCACATATCATTGTTCCTCATGAAAAGTTTGACTTTTGCAAGCCCTACGATCATCATTGCTTTACAATAAGTTCAACAATATAGAGACAGTTTGGTACATGTTCCGTCACATAGGTCCTTGATTTTCTTCCTTTTGTCTTTTTGTGTGGGTTTTGGAAAAAGTTGGGTCATGGTTTTACCCCATTGGATAGTGCCTAGGGGCAATGAAGAGGGACATGTAGGTTGGATTCCAGACACGAAGGTGGGGTAACTTCCCATGAATTGAATTCCATCTTTAGAGTCAGAAATTTCTTGCAAAAAGGAAGGGTTTGTAATTGGTTTCGTGTTGCCAACTATTCATTAGAGTTTAACTATTCATTAGAGTTTTAATTGACAATACATTTCTTGTGCTTATGTTTTCAGGATCGACATATAACAGCTGAGAAACTCGAGAGATTCAACAAGATCATCAACATTAAACTATGCACGTAATACGGACTTGTTTCGCTCCACCAACGAAGCAATGGCCTGGTAGGTGGGCTTCAACCGTTCAATCTTCAAATCTCACTAGGAATAGGACCACCCACATCTCTCGAGCAGTCTTAATTGACTTTACGACTGGTGCTAATCAGGTGTACTTTCAATTTGCCAAATATAACGATACAATCAAATCTAACAGTCACCGATATGTTGAGAAAGCCACAACCGGCGATGTGACATGTCAATCAATGCAATGAATTCGTTGTGTTGATGTTAGGTGGGCCTTGTGGGTGACATTAAAAGAATGCTCGAGGGGTCCTACCTCGGTGCCTTCTAAAAAAAATCTTCTTAGGAATAAAGCTTCTCAATGAATTGGAGCGAATAGATCATCATAGAGAAATTTTGTTAAAAGAAAGTAAGCTCAGTGAGTGGCTAACAGCTAAAAGTGCTTACTGTAAAATAGGATCTATTTTGATCTTCATCCAATGAAAGCCAAATTAAAGCTCCTCATCCCCTCCTTAGGCGATTCGAAAGTCCGTATTCCTTCTATTTTCAAGATAATTATTTCCATTTTATGACTGCTTGCATAAAAACATATTTTGTACCCGCGATTAATGCAACAAACATCTATATGGTAATCCTAGATTCACCAAATGAAATCGTTGGTCAGCCTTAAATCCGTAAGTCATGAACTGCCCGGTTTGACTTTTTTCGGACAATGGAACAAAAGAACTCCCCCTTCTTCCTTACCAAAAAAAAAAGAACTTCCCCTTCTTGGTTGCTTCCTCGTTTGCGGATAAGAAAACTTTCGCAGTTGCTTTCGCTAACCTTTATCTATTTTCTTTAGGGTAGGGGTGTACCAATTGGAGACATTTTGTGAGGTAAGTTTGGAGTAATTTTTCTTTAGGGTAGGGGTGTACCAATGTGAGGTAACTTTTTGTGGGGTAAGTTGTGAGGGGTGTACCAATTTGAGACCTTTTGGCCAAAGAAAAATCTGTTTTCTTTCATTGTAGTTGGAAAGGGGTGCTTCTCTTTCTGCTTCATCTCACGTTTTCTCTCCCTTTTTGCCTTAAAAGATGGACGTTCGGATCAATCGAAGACAAAAAGAGAAAGAACAAGATAAGAAAAAAATGGTACTATCCGATGGTAGATTAGCTATTCTACTGAACAGAAAGTTTCTGCTTTGAGAAGAAAGCATCCATACTTTTCTAAAGCACAGCTAGCATCTATCTAAATCAAGAATTGAAATGCATCCATATTATGGAACTAGTTCGTTTTTCCTTTAGTTCTTTTTCAAATGAGAAGGATTATTTAAAAATTTAAATATTTGGTTAATACCATAAAAAACTCTCAAGCTGGTATATATGTATCACATTTACCCCAAACTAATTTTGGTATCACAAAAACTCTTGAATTGGTATACCCTTATCACATTTTCCCCAAACCAATGCACTTATGTTAGTATACTCGTGCCACAATTATCCAAAACTAATGCATCCGTGCCACGATTACCCTAAAAAATCTCAAATTTACTACAACTTGGGGTTAATGTGATACGGGTACATCAATTTTGGGTGAGGGTGTACCAATTTGAGACTTTTTTGTGAGGTAAGTTTGAAGAAATTGTGGTATAGATGTATCATGTTGGAGTTTTAGTAGTATTGGCTCTAGAAAAATTACAAAAAAGACTTCTGACTAAACAAATCTCTCTCTCCTTCTCTCTCTTATATCGAAGCACCCTTTCGCGAGTGACGGATGACAAGAAATCACTCGACGAGAGCGAACTCCAGATCATACGGATGCCATAATTGTGCACAGGGCATGAACCCAACTCGCTTCAGCCGACCGAGATACCCATTTTCAAGCGCCACTCCGATGGGGAACAGAGCAAAACGAAATTAAATGCTCTGCTCTGCTCTGCCCACGACAGAGTAGGAAGCATCGTGAGAAATTAACTCCGGCTCAATATCTGGGTCCGAGGATAATTAGTTCGCGAGAATTCTTCTGCGGGACTCAGAATTATTCACAATCCCCAAATCTGACAGCACAGAGAGAGAGAGAGAGAGAGAGAGAGAGTACCCCCATTACTCTAAACAAAACCCTTATTGAACAAGGCTCAGACTCACAAAAGTTGCAAATGGAAATTAACGGGAACAGCGTTTAGTTTCATCAGCAACACTAACGCTCTCCGGGCAGAGGAGCGACCTCCGCAGCTCCCACGGTCATCTACTTGGTTCCATCTGGTTCGGAGCAAGCGGCGGAGGAGCGAAAGCAAGGACCCAAGGCAACACAAACCCAATTCACGAAACAGTCCCACATCATTCTCTTCACCAGCCTCCTGTTCGCCGGAATCACCCCTCCTTTCTTGGCTTCGAGACGCGCCCCTGTTCCTTCCGCCGGCGTCTTCTTCTCCTCCTGTGCCTCCTCCTCCATGGTGCACAGCACCTTCCATGCAGCGTCGCCGCGACTTTCGCTCTTCTCCATCGCTCTCGATCACAGTTCTCTCCGCGATCGATCTTTTTCCCTTTCTTGAGGAAATACGAACGCCTTTAACTCTCTCTCTCTCTCTCTCTCTCTCTCTCTCTCTGATCTCTGTCTCTGATCTCTACTCTTTCGGTTGCTTATTATACAAGAAAATGGCGAGAAGCTGGTTGGGACCCGAAGGGCGATGCCGATGGGCACACGTGGCGGCCAAAGACTCGGTTTCATACAAAAGCTTCTGGATACCCGACCATCGGCTGCGCTTCCTTTTGAATGGGAAATGTCGGCTCCTCTGATGCTCCCTCTGGGGCACACTCGCCACGTGGACGTGACGGAACTTAGACTAAATTTTACTAGCTATATGATTATTTTACTATCAACGATCTTAACTTTTGAGCTCCGCTCTGGTAAAAAAAAAAAAAATTGTAAACTGAAACCTAGACTCACTTGGACTCAAATTTCTCGCAGCGCAAAGGAGATTTTAGTGTGGAGGCAGATAGACCTTTGAACTTGTTTTTTGAAAGAATAATAAAGTCCGTTTTTATTTTAACATTTACTCATTCATAATTTCACTAGTTCGCCGTGTCAAAGAGTTGTCATATGCACTCGCGAATAATAAATGTTAATCGATCGGATTGAATTAACTTCTACTTTTGTTCTTTGATTTAATCAAAATTCTGCAACGCATGAACCTGAACTTTTTGAAAGCTGGAACATTTGAAATTGTCACGAAACTTAAAAACTAACACGTAAGTTCACCTACGGCTGTCTCGTAATTTTTTGAAAACTTAATTGACTTTACATATTTAGATGGTAAACTTCAATTTTTTTTTTCGCTTTTGCTCAAACTCAAACAAATAAGCACTTCACTTGTGTCTCCTCTCAGCTCAACAGTCACTAATGATATAACATTTTCCCCCATTTTCTTTTTTGATAACTTGAGGCCGCGGACTTGGAGATCGAACTACTTGGAGGCCCCTTTTCCCAAACTTCTTTTCATGATACGCAACTAGTGTAAAAAGAATTATTCGAGAACACAAGCTATGTCGGTTTTGTGACAAGAAATGGGTCTGAAATACTAGTGTAATTGAGTCAAGTCAACACACCGTTAAGCTCAAGCTTGACTCGATTTGTAAAGTCATTGCTCAAATTTCAACTCAAGCTCCATCAAATGCTAAATTTCCTGCTCGGCTCGATTAAAATAAAATTATCAAAAGAAAAACTGAAGCTTAAGCTCTGAGTTTAAATGCCTTGAATACTATGTAGTTTCATATATATCTGTACCTATTTTTACAATGATTAAATATTCAACCCGATTAAGCTTGATTAGGATCTTGCAAGCTTGTCAAGCTCGAATTGTCAAAATACTCGAGTAGCTTGGGCTTGACTCGAAATTATGCGAGTTGATCTCGAGCTATCATCGAATTGAGCTCAAGTTGCTCGACTCACTTTCACCTTGTCCAAGAGGTTGGTTAGAGACCTCCTTATCCAAGCCATTATTTCATTCATCTAGCGACCACACGAGGCAGCTATTGAATGATGTTTTTCTCTTGATGAGTAAAAAAATGGGAAAGGACATCTAGCGCTAGCTACTTACTTTAAGGGTGCTTTTATTTTGCGGAAAAAATGAGTGATTTGAAAAATATTTTTCAGAAAATGATTACTTATATCGTTTTGAAAAATTAGTCGGCGGAAAATATTTTCATTATCGATAATAATCTATACCTAACTATTTTTATGGGTGATGAAAGCATTTTCCATTCATTTACTTTTCTAAATAATATAAGTGATTATTTTTCGAAAAAATATTTTTCAAATTATTCGTTTTTTACGAAACAAACGCACTCTAAGTGTTATACTATAAAAGTGTTTTGCACTCGGTAAGTAATGCTCAAATCAAATCACAATTACTTTGTACCACTCGTGATTTGGAGGGGGTAAGATGCTAAATGACGGCAAACCAACGTAAGAATCACTTCTCCCCTTTCTCGTAACCTTACCTCTTTATCGTGACATCATCGCTCGTCCGTCAGCAGGTTTGCTGTCGAGGATGCATCCGCCGACGCACCACGCAGGTCCCATACGCTGCGCGTTAAAAGAATAATTCGAGACTTCCTTCTCTATTTATCGTTCGGGTAAAACGTTGTCCCCAAGTTTTGCCAATCTGGCGCCAGTGGGAACGACCAAAAAGGTCATGTCAGGCTTTGTGTGAAGGTAGATTTTTTGTTTCCTTAATTTCTTTTCGAACCTTCATTCACTTTTCATTAAAAGGAGAATATTGGATCAGGTCCTTAAATTACTTCATCCAAACTTC
The DNA here is from genome assembly GCA_031216285.1 of Syzygium syzygioides. NCBI lineage: Eukaryota > Viridiplantae > Streptophyta > Magnoliopsida > Myrtales > Myrtaceae > Syzygium > Syzygium syzygioides. The sequence goes on along the minus strand of CM062247.1, from coordinate 41,840,389 downwards.
AAGACATTAAAATCAGGATATTCCTAAGGGAGAGGGAAGAAAAAACTTTCTCTCAAATTAGGAAGGCTAGACGTGCAGGTACCGACATGTTTAACAAGGAATGCAGTCTCGTCAGATGTATATACCTATACAGGAGGAACGGCCCTAACCAATAGCAATACCCCTATTGTCACGGCCAAAGATACATGGTAGATTCCTAGTTTGCCGAGGTTGCCGAAAAAGGATAAAAACTTCTCTTTCTCTCTCTTGTCGGCTAGTTCCGTGCGAGAGCACCTAAGTTGTTTCTTTTTTTTCATTGACAGATGCATAAACCCAGTTTTATTTCTTTACTTCTTCTTTTTTGCCACAGCATAAATTCGGGTTCAAAGATAATGTTTTGACTGTCACAACCCAATGCTCTGTTTTATCCCCCTCCCGGTGCCGCCATTTTTTTTTTCTCTTTCTGCGTGCTCTGTTTCTGCATGTTAACTAGACCCACGAATGATGCCGAAAGGGAAGGGGGGAACTACAAAAGAAAAAAGGTAAATTGAAAGTCCCATGTTTACCTAGAAAGTGCTGAAAGTTGATCAAACTAGAATTATGGGACGTGAGTTACTGAGCTCGGAGATGTCTGAAACCTCCGGAAAAGGAAAAAGGCCGAGGGGATTCACGGGAGAAGAAAAAGGGCAGGGAAAAGCAACCAGTAAACTAAAGTAAGACTGTTTCTGAAGAAGAAAACTCTCCTTTTTGTATTCAATGAATATTTTTTCTGTATATTTACAAGACTCAAACCTGATATATATATGGACGTATGATAACCCTAATCAGGAGATATACAAAAGGAAGGATTCTATACTAGGAAGATATTTATACAATAAAAATCCCTAACAAATAGGCTAAAATAGCTCACGACCACAGTTTCGACCAAAAAAAAAAACTAAAGTAAGACTGAGAATCCTAAAAAGCTGATTCCACACACCACAACAACAACAACAACAAAAAATTTAAAAAATTAACATTAAAAAGCGTAGAATCGCAAGCGGGCCATTAGTAATTTGGTAGGGCAAAAATATGTTAGGATTCGCTATACAATCACAAACAAAATAAAAAGTAAAAGCGAGAAAGAAAATTTGAGACGCAAGATTTTAACTTCGTTCACCCTTAAACTAGAATTACATCCAACTGAGAATTCCACTATAATTAGCACCTCGCATCTCTGTATTACATTCCTCTAGTACATCCCTCAATAAAATGAGAAAGAGAGTATATATATATAAGAGCTATTCATGAGCTCAAGTCCCAACTACTAATAAAATCACGAACTCAAAGTATAAAAAACCTTTTGGCTTTCAGAAGGTGCTGCCCCTTACAACCACTATCGAGGCGACTCTAGATCCTCACCTACTCATCTTGTGTTGTTCGATCGTTGGGGCATATGAACCACACTCCAATAAAATCCTCTAGATTAGTGATGGAACCACCACCATCATCATCATCATCATCTTCTTCTTCTTCTTCTTCTTCTTCTTCTTCTTCTTTTCCTGGGTCTGACACGCTCAAGGAGGAGATGTAAAGCAAGACGCGGTAAAGCAACTCGCCATGTGATCCCATATCATTCTCTTCACCAATCTCTTCTTTAGCAGGATCACCCCTCCAACTTTCTTGTGTTTCTCGAACTCGGGCTCTACATATTCCTCTACCATTTCTGCCATCTCCTCTTCGTTCTTCATCCTCACCCGAGGTCCTTGCTCCTCCTCCGCTCCTCCTTTGAGTTGCCCTTTTCGAATGTCTTGGGGACTGAAGCTTATCTCTTCGGTTCTAATCACTCTCTGCATCAAAATGTTGTGGTTGAGACTGATGAAGCCTTCCCTCCCTTTTTATTATGCAAAGGGATGTTGGAGTTGACGAATACTTATGAGACCCTTATTTTTCATACCAGACATGCTCACGTGACTTAGGAAAACCGAAGTATGAACCAACAACATATGACCTCTATGCACGAAATGTCAAGGGTCCCGCTGCCCGGTGAGTGGATGAAAGCTTGGGAGCAGCACCCCAGAAACAACATCAGGTTTTCTGACCCGTTTGTTGTGGGATCAAAGGGATTCAAATAGGTATGAGCTTTGGGCCCATTTTAAGTCTTATATATATTGTACTCGTATGAGAGATCATTATAACGAGTGGTTATGGTAGTAAAATCTAAATATCATAGTGAAATTCTTTTGCAAGACGTAGCCCTATTCTGGGGTGAACTTGTGTAAACTCGTGTGTTAATTTTTCTATTATCTGTGTGATTGTTCTGATTCTATTTCGGACATAACCCATCAAAGGAAGGGCAAATTGGGAAGAGAATGTTCTTCTTCTTTTTTTCCTCTTGTTCATAATACAAGAAAGAAGGTGCGCCCACTTAGCATGATGATGCAACGCCACAAGGTGAGTCAATCTAGCTTTTGAACCTACCTATAGTTTTTTAGCGGTTCTTAACGTTTTCAAACCATCAAAATATTCCATTCCCTTTACTCTTTTTGTGTATCTTTTATTTGATTTTGCTTTTCTAATGACATGCGTGGTGAATTATTTGGGCACCCTTTGTTAGATTCGTTTGAGTACTTAAGGTTCTTGGGAGAAGAACACTAGAAGTGTCAAAACTAGTGTACAGTGCTCACTTTAGTGCCAAAAGTTTTTTTTGGATCAATTAAGTACCAAATTGATGAAAAAATGATCACTTAAATGCCAAATCGGAGAAAAAATGATTACTTAAGTGTCAATTCCGACCAAATTGATTACGTGACATTTATAATTAAATTTTTTATATGATTTGATATATTTTTAAAAAAAATTCAATCCTTGTAAACATCCAAAATGATGTCGCACAATTCAACTAGCACTGAAGTAATCACTTTAAACAAAATTTGACACTCAAATAATCACTATTTACAACTTTTAAACGACGTCGTTTATGAGTTATATGCTGACTAGGCATGCCGGCGTGCCATGTATGACCAAGAAATTAATAAAATATTACCATATCTAATTTCCGACAATCTAGATTAGATTTGACACTTAAATGATCGTTTTTTTTAAAGGTAGAACATAAGTGATCTGAAACAAACTTTTGATACTAAAGTGAGCGCCATACATAACTTTGGCACTTCTAGTATCTTTCTCCCTAAGGTTTCTTTTTTAGATAAGTGTGCAGAAATTGTAAAAATTATCACGAAAGTGCAACTAAATCCTAAATCTTATAAAAAATACAATCAAATCCTAAATCTTGTCAAATTTGAGTAATCAAGTACTTCCATTAACTCCATCAAATTTTACTAACGGAAAATACTGACGTGACTTTTTATATTATTTTTTCTCTCCTACGTGGTACAGACGTGGCTAAAATGAAACATAAAGCTAAAACGACATTGTTTTGATCAAAATATGATTTTTACTAGGTATGTTATTTAAATTTAATAAAAAAAATAAGCTACATTAAAAGAAGAAGAAGAAGAAGAAGAGGAGGAGGAGGAGGAGGAGAAGGAAAACGCTACCACCCCACCATCTTCAGAAAAGGCCAGCAATGGTTGGGGATGGCCGACTACAGCCAAGGGCTACCAGTGACTCACCTGCGATTAGTCGTGATCGGCCACCACTGGTGGTCCTCACCCACATATGGGCGAGGGTCGTTAGCCACTAGCTAAAGCCCAACGACCCTTGCCGACTGTAGGAGTGGGCGGTGGTGGTGCAACAAGTCCCTGCCGATTTGCCTTCTTCCTTTTAACAAAAAAGAAAATCAGCTTATTTTTTCATTTAATTTAAATAAAATATTTATTAAAAATCAGATTTTGATCAAAACGATGTCGTTTTAACCTTAAATTTCATGTGTTAGCCACGCCATCACCGCCGCTACATAAGAGAGAGAAAATATTTTTAAAAGCCATCACAGTATTTTCTGTTAATCAAGCTGGACGGAGTTACCAGATGGATTAGATTGCACCAAGTTGAAATATTTTAATACTTGATTACACTTTTTATAAGTTTCATGACTCAATTGCACTTTCGTAATAAATTTTAGGACTTTTAGTGCATTGATCCCTGCTTATCACTTTTGCCAATTATGTTTGTCCAACCAAAAAAGGGGAAAATTACCAAAAATGTCATAATCCTATTGCACTTGTGCCAATTCCGTCATAAACCTTTCAATTTTCTAATTTAATTATAAATATTTTGACAATTTGCTAATTTAGTCATAAACCTTTTGACGATTTGTCAATTTAGTTTTTCCGGCTAATTTTGATCAGAAATTGATGACATGGTTGTCTAATCAATGACGACTGTCTTATGTGATATAGTTGGTGCTGACATAGGACCGCTAGCGTTGACATGGACAATTTTTGTAATTGTTAAATTTTTTTTGAATTTATTATTTATTTATATTCCTTTTTTCCATCCCAAAGCCAACGAGGTCGCTGGCTGACCCAAGGTGAGGGCATCAGGCCCTCACCCCTATCTAAGTGAGAGATCCAGGTAAGGGTCACGACACCTTTACTTGGACCTAGCGAGGGCGTCGGCCCTTGCCTGGATCAAGGTGAGGGCCTAACACCCTTCCCTGTGGCTGGCGGGTGCCAACGCCCTCGTTCGTGGCTTGCGAGGGTTAGTAGGCAAGGTCCTAGCCAAGAATTGGAAAAAAGAAAAGAAAAGAAAAGAAGAATAAAAGAGAAAATAATAAAAAAAATCAGAAAAACTGAAAAAAAAATGTAAAAACTTACAAAATTTGTCCTTATTAGTGTTGGTTGTGCCATACCGGACATTTGGCACTTACTAGAGCACCACATCAATGATTTTCAATCAAAATTGACTGAAATGACTAAATTGATAAATTGTCAAAAGGTTTAAAATCAAAATTTGCCAAATTAAAAAGTTTATGATTGAATTGACATAATTATAAGGGTTAATACCATGAAAAACCTCAAACCGGTACACCTGTGACAATTTTACCCCGAACTATTTTTTTTATCATCAAAAACCCCATACTGGTATACCTGTGACAATTTTACTCCCGAACTAATTTCTTGGCCACCAAAAACCCCAAACTTGTACACCTATGATAAATTTACCCTCCGTTAAATTTTACTATCAAATTGTGAAGTTTAATGACACGTGGTAATTGATATGTGTATCGGTTTTGAATTTTACCTTTCTGTTTGTCACAAGTTTACCAATTTATGATTTTGTGATATTAATATAATTTAGGGTTAATACCATGAAAACCCTCAAATTGGTACACTTGTGACAAATTTACCCCAAACTATTTTGTTTATCACAAAAAACCCCAAACTGGTACACCTGTGACAATTTTACCTCGAATTATTTTTTTAACCATCAAAAACCCTATACTGGTATACCTATGACAATTTTACCCCCGAACTAATTTTTTGGCCACCAAAAATCCCAAACTGGTACACCTGTGACAAATTTACCCTCCGTTAATTTCCGTTAAATTTTAGTATCAAATTGCGAAGTTTAATGACATGTGATAATTGACATGTGTACCGGTTTTGGGTTTTACCCCTCTGTTTGTCACAAGTTTACCAATTTATGATTTTTGTGATATTAATATAATTTAACGGACACTAATAGAGGGTAAATTTGTCACAAATGTACCAGTTTGGAATTTTTAGTGGTCAAAAAATTAGTTCGGGGGTAAAATTGTCACAGGTGTACCAGTGTAGGGTTTTTGGTGGTCAAAGAAATAATTCGGGGTAAAATTATTACAAGTATACCAGTTTGAGGTTTTTGGTGATCAAAAAAATAGTCTGGGGTAAATTTGTCACAGGTGTACCAGTTTGGGGTTTTTTGTGATCAAAAAAATAGTTCGAGGTAAAATTGTCACAAGTGTATCAGTTTAGGATTTTTCGTGATATTAACCCTATAATTTAACGAACACTAACAGAGAGTAAATTTGTCACAAATGTACCAGTTTGGGATCTTTAGTGGTCAAAAAATTAGTTCGGGGGTAAAATTATCACAGGTGTACCAGTGTAGGGTTTTTGGTGATCAAAGAAATAGTTCGAGGTAAAATTATTACAAGTATACCAGTTTGGGGTTTTTGGTGATCAAAAAAATAGTTCAGAGTAAATTTATCACAGGTATACTAGTTTAGAGTTTTTTGTGGTCAAAAAAATAGTTCAGGATAAAATTATCATAGGTGTACCAGTTTAAGGTTTTTCGTGGTATTAATTCTAATTATAATAAGTTTAGGACATTTGTTGACACCTAAATTTTGCGCAAATCAGTTAGGGTTTTATTGCATAAAAATTAGGGTTTAATTTTTAACCCCTAAACCAAAAAAATATTTTCATTAAAATTGCATGGCATATAGTTATTAGGTGCATTCGCATATTTCCCATTTTTCACTTTCAAAAATCAAATTAGTCAAAAAAAAAGAAGAAAAATAAAAAATAATAATAATAATAAAAAGTGATGAATGAAATGCAAAATGAAAAATACGATGGGCCGGCCTTTCTTCCTTTGGGCCCGGCCCGCGTCCTCTCTTCGTCCCCCCCTCCCCCCAGTCAACGTTCTGAGGAACGCGAGGGAGGAGCAGCCGGAACAGGACAGAGGAGCAGACGCAGCAGCAAGAAGCCAGGCGCCGGAACGGGCAAAACGGACGTCCGCTCTGCACGAGGAGGCCAGATCTGCGATTTCAAAAGGGGGAAGCGATGGGGGCAGTGCTGCACTTTGACCGCGCCAGGACCAAGGGATCTCGCGGCCGTTTTAGCAAAGAAACAGACGCGATTCAACCCCCGAGGAGAAGACTGATCGCGGGCATGAGCTCGAACGGGGAGGACGCACTGATCCATGGCCCCCTGAGCTTGAAATGGAAAGGGGGCGTCGCCCAAAAAGGGGAGGAGGAGCAGAGCCCCCCCTCCTCCAGACATTAAAAAAGAAGAGGGGGAGTTCGGGAAGACAGAGAGAGAGAGAGAGAAAGAGCGAGCGGGAGAAATCGGCGAGGGAGAGAGTGAAACAGAGAGTGAGTGAGAGAGAGAGAAGAGAAGAACAGAGAGGAAGAGAGACCAAGAGGGAGTTCTGGGGAGAGAGAGAGACCCACAGAGAAAGAGAGGGAGGAGGAAGAGGAAGCAGATCCAGAGAGGGACGAGAGGGAGGGCGAGTGAAAAAGAGAAGAGAAAATAGAGAGGAACAGAGAGGGAGGGCATAGAGAGCAATCGCCGGAAGAGGATCGGTCTGGCCGCGTCCCATGACTTCCAGTCGACGCCTCCGAGTCCGCGGGCTCCTCTGCCATAGTGCGAATTTCTGGGTAGGTTTCTTCGCGTCGAGCCAACTTCTTGCCGGAGGATCCCGGTTCAGAGATGTTGCGAGGCGACCGGACGGAATCCGACATATTTCGAATTCGCCCTTTGTCCGCCGTCGCCGAACCAGGTAGGGCCGTTCCCGGCGACTGAGCTCGCATCTCTTGCGGTTCCCGGGTGCTCTGTTTTCTATTTTTGGCCCCAACCGACGCCGAGATCTGCTGTTCCCTGTTTATGTTTGTGTCAAGCGTGGATGGATAGCCATTGAATGATCTCGAGCATGTTCCGGTCTGTATTTGACATTTTGTTTGGATTTGTGGCCTCTCTTTCAATGTCGCATACCATGTGCTCGCTGAAATGCTTCAGTGCAATACGCAAGTTGTCTCCCTTTGCGTGTGATGCGTTCCTGAATATTGGTGCTTCTCTCTTTACTGGTGGTGTCTTGGCTGTGTAGCCGTTTGCTTCTTGGACGGCCAAGTTGTTCTTGACGAACGAAGGAGGTCCGCGGTGAGGCAATACGGGCGCGGAGCTCGGGTTGGCCGGTTTACCGGCGAGGTCTACTCAGTCCGTGGCCGATTAGCTCCTCGTCGGGGCTTGGACGAACCCAGTCGGACGCCGGTCGCCGCAGAGGTGACGTAGGCGGAGGTCGCCCGCCGCCCCTCGTCGGGGCTTGGATGGACTTGGTCGAACGCCAGTCGCCGCGGAGGTGACGCAGGCGCCGGTCACCGACGTCGGGGGTGGCTGTAGACTCGAAGGGGAGATGGAGCCCCAGGCGGAGGGGGTGCGGCCGCAAGCCGGGTCGCGAACCGGGTCGGATCCGGGGAGGGCAACGCACGTCTGGATCGGGTCACGGGTCGCGACCGGGTGGGCCGGTTTAGTGTTTCATTGGGTTTTGGGCTTTAGTTTAGGATTAGTTGTTTTTTAGGTTTTGGGCCTTTGGGTCTTATTGGTCTTATTTTTTAAAAAAAAAAATTTTCGGGCTGGGCCCCCTTTTAGTAATTTCGGAAATTAGACCGGGCTCAACAAATGAGCCCGGTACGCTTGCGGACCCGGGCCGGCGTGCCCGGGTCAGTCTCGGTCCGGGTCGGATATGGAGATCCGACCCGGACCCGATTTCTTTTTTTAAATGTTTATTATTTTAATATTTTAAAAAAAATTTATAAAAACAATTTAAAAAAAAAAAAATCCGAATTTTATTTTTATTTTATTTTATTTTATTAAAAAAAAATTCGAAAAAATTTCAAAAAAAATTCCGAAAAAAGAATTTCAAAAAAAAATCTTTTACTTTTTTAATTTTCTTAATTTTTTTTTCAAAAAAAAAAATCAAAAAAAATCAAAAAAAATCAGAAAATTCATTTGGGTCTTGGGATTGGGTGTTCTTGCCCTATTGTGTGTTTAGTGTCGTATTTAATCGCACGATGCTTGGTTCACGCACTTAGAATTGCACATCTAATTATGTATGTCTAGGTTTGGATATTGATTGTCGTTTCCCTTAACTTAGTTAGGAATGGAATTTTGAGATCCCCAATTAGCGAGAACATGTTAGGTGATGAATTGAACAAGATTAGGTACCGAAAGGGCACTAGTTAATCGATTAGTGTAATCAAGTCCCCGTACCTATTGAATCTCTGGTTCGTAGAAGTGAAGTTCTTCTCCCGTGCTTCGCTTAGGTGTCTAATCGACCTACCAAAAATCGATTAGTGGCGACTCCTAAATGAAATTGATTTGCATGTTAATTATTTAAATTTAAGTCGCGAATTGGTATGGGCTTGGGAGGGCTCGAGCTAGGTTCAGCCTAGTAATCCATTAGCAAAACCCCGTAGGCGACGGGGCCGTTTCGGGGAGGTCGCGACAACATTTCTTTGGCAATTTTCCCACCAAAAAAGACATGGGACTTTTTGTCCATCGTTTGAGAGTTGCCAAACTTAGTCCGACTTAACCAAACATTGGCTTCCTGTAAAGATCCTTCACTGCACACTTTCTATATGTCTCTTTTCATTATTGACTGCATGATAACGGAGGGAGAAGGATGGGAGGTTCAGTTAAAAGGATTTAGCATGCACTCATTTCAACGATTAGAAAAATAAGCAAGAAAAAACTCTTTCGCTTTCCATATGCAATTTCGAAAAGCATTAGCTCTCCCGGGGAAGTTCCCGATTCAATTCGTTCTTAGGGGCTTATGGCGATAGGCTTTGCAATTATAGTCTCTAAAATCTAGGTCTTAGTGGACGAAAGGAGTGTGGTAAAACTCTTGTGGCTAACTCTTGTTCTAGGGACGATATTATACTATCTAGGTAGATGAAGCTCTTAGTTCACGGCTAAACGTTGTAGGCCAAAGCGCAGTTATTGCTCTTGGAGTCTAACCAGTAGGGCAGGAATCCTCTTTAAACGGCGACGAGACTATTGAGATGGCTATCGACGAGATGAAGTAAACTCAATAGATAGGTAGAAGGAAAAGAATTGATCAACCGGCACCAAAGGAGTTCCTACCTGGAAGGGGACAAGGTCAAAATGCTTCTACTGCTGGATCTTCTATTCATTTTCCATGTAACAAACATATCATACGTTTCTTCACTTATATTTTTAGGATCCAATGTGACAACCACAAAACCTATGAGAATTTAACAAGATCGTAAAATATTAAACTTTTAACGATATATGATGTGCACATAACACAAACTTGTTTCGATCTTAGAATCTTGCCAGGAATAGGACCGCCCTCCTCTCTTGGGTGGTCTTGACTCGACAGCCAGCGCAAATCGAATGTATTTTCAGTTGACCTAAAATAATGATCCAATCTAATATAATGAACGCTAGAATGTTGAGAAAATCAAAGCTGACAAATTGACATGTTAATCCACAATATTTATTTCTCGATTAGTAGATCGTGTTAATGTTAGTTGGAGTTTGTGATGATAAAGACTTCCTTATCCAAGTTATTATTGCATGCATTCAGTGACTGCGAGCCAGCTATTGAATGACATTTTTCTCTTGAGTAGTAAAAATGTGGAGAATGGCGTCCGACGCTAGCAATTTACTTTGAGTATCATCATATGAATTTCTCACCCATTAAGTAATAATCAATTCAAGTCATAACTACTTTGTACCACTAATGACTTGTAAGACTAAGATGCTAAACCGCGAATCAACATAAGATCCTTAAAATCTAAGGAATTATATGGTGAGTTCGTGGTAGGAGTGAGTATAGTTTCAAGGTAGAACCTAAAACCTGAGAACTTGACCTGTGGGAACCTGTAGGTTCTAAATTCCAAGGTATGCAGGGTAGGTTTCAAGTTTTAAAAATTGGAAAACCTGTTTCGATAGATAGGTTCGAGGTTCTAGATAGGTGAAACTTGGAACCTGAAACTTAAATAAGTTTTTTTGTTTTTTTTTTTTTCGTTTAAGTCTTCACGTGATCCTGTGATATTTCATGTGTTAGATAATGAGTATATAATCTGAAACCACTAGTCTAAACTTTCATTTTATGACTTATTAATGTTTCATATAAGTTGTAGTCAGTGGATCATAACGGCGAATCGTGGTCATTAAATATAATGATTCACTGCAATTATTTAATTAATAATGCAGGTGTAACCTAGGTAGATCCTAGAATCAAGCTAAAACGTGTGATAGGATAAGTTTAAAGTTCCAAAAAATGAAAAACGTATTCTCATGAATAGGTTCCAGATGGAACCTATACGGAATATGGAACCACTCACCCCTAATATCGATTTACACAATGACTTCTCATTTTAATTATATTTATTTGAATCGTAATGCAATGAAAACTAGTCTTTTGTATTCTCTTTAATGAATGTTTAGCTTATTCAGTATTGTTATATTCATTTTCATTTTGTTTAACTAAAAATGAAATAAAAAAAAAAAGAGAACTCGTTGTACCCTGAAACCTGTGACAAGGTATGTTCCAAGTTCTATATTCTAATGAGTAAATTCCAGATTCCAAAAAATAAGGAATCTATTCCTGACCGTATATTTCAAGTTTCAGATGAAACCTCTAAAGAATCTGGAACCATTCAACCATTGTTCGTGCTAGGCAGGAATTTTTTTTTCCCTTCTCCCCCACTCTTCTCTCAACCTTACCCCTTTACCGCGACGTCATCGCTCTTCCGTCACCAGATTTGCCTTCAAGCGTCTGTCGGCCTATGCGGTATGCGCTGCGCAGGTTCCAAATACGACGCGCGTTAAGAGATTATCCGAGACTTCTTTTTTATGTATGGTTCTACATTGTTTTTTTTATGGGGGGCGGGGGGAAAACGTCGTCCCCAATTTTTTGCCAATCCGGCGCCAGCGGGAGCGCCCAAAAAGGTCATTTCGGGCTCCGTCTGAAAGTTGATTTTTTTCCTCTTAATTTCTCTTCAAACTTTCACTTATCTTTTCCTTAATAAAGAAGGCATTTGCCTAAAAGGGGTAGAAATCTCTCTCTCTCTCTTCTCTGTCTTGTCTCTGCTAGCTGAGTTTCGTGCGGGAGCACCCAAGTTTTTTCCTTTCTTCATTGACAGGTGCATAAACCCAGAATTATTTCTTTACTTTTTAATTTTTGCCGCAGCATAAATTCAGGTTCAGAGATCATGTTTTTGACTGTCACGACCCAATGCTCTGTTTTATCCGCCTCCCAATACCGCCGTTCTTTTTTCCATCGCTTTCTGTGTGCTCTGTTTCTGCATGTGTTAACTAGACCAACGATTGATGCCAAAAGGGGAGGGGGAGACCCCAGAAAGTGCTGGCCTAGAATTGTGGGACGAGAGCTACTCCTCGAAATGAAACTGAGCTAGGAGATGTCTGTATGCTCCGGAAAAGGAAAAAGGCTGAGGGGATTCACGAGAGAAGAAAAAGGAAAGGGAAAAGCAGCGAGTTAATTTAAGCAAGACTGAGATTCCCTGAAAGCCAATTCTACACCCACCAACAACAAGAAGGAGAAATTTTAAAAGTTACAATTGAAAAGCGTAGAATCGCGAGCAGGCGATTAGTAATTTGGTTGGGCAAAGATCCTCCTGGGTGGTGGTGGTCCTGGGGGAACCACCGTCTTCTTCTTCTTCTTCTTCTTTTCCTGGGTCTGGAACGCTCGAGGAGGAGATGAAAGGCAAGACGCGGTAAAGCAACTAGCAGCACGATCCCATATCATTCTCTTCACCGACCTCTTCTTTGGCGGGATCACCCCTCCAACTTTCCTGTACTTTTCGAACTCGGGCTCTGCATATTCTTCCGCCATTTCTTCCGTCTCCTCTTCCTTCTTCATCATCACCTGAGCTCCTTGCCCTTCCTCTGCTCCTCCTTTGAGGTGCCCTTTTCTGTCGTCTTGGCGAATGAAGCTCATCTCTCCGGTTGCGATCGCTCTCTGCATCAAAATGTGGGGGTTGAGACTGATGAAGCCTTCCCTCCTTTTTTTATTATGCGAAGCGAAGGGCAAATTGGGAAGAGAAAGTTTCTTTTTCTTCTTCTTTTCTTTCCTCTTGTTCAGAATACAAGAAAGAAGATGCGCTCGGTCAGCTTGATGATGCAACGCTACAGGGTGCGCAATCTAGATTTTGAACCTACCCATAGTTTTTAGCAGTTCTTCACGTTTTCAACATCATCAAAATGTTGCATTCCCTTTACTTTTTTGTTTAGCTTTTCTTTGCCTTTGCTTTTCTAATGACATGCATGGTGAATTATTTGGACGCCATTTATCAGATTCGTCTGAGTAGTCAACGCTCTTTTTTTATTAATAAAAAGGGTGAAGAGGGATGTTTAGCAAATAACAATACTCACTTGGTGTTTTCTCAAAAATCTTACGCTCGCTACGGACTGTTCGATTTGTGTCATAACTATTCCTCCTGTTCATGACCCAACAATGCAAGGTTGGTGAGTTCGTCACCTCGTCATAGACAGGGGTTTTTACAATGCGCAAAAGGGCAAGGAGGTGGCCAAGATGATCGGGCATGTCTTGAATTTCTAAGCATCCGGTACCGTAGAGTATTCCTATGGATATTATAGCATTGTATACTTGTATTCTAAAGCATTCTAACTAATGAGGGAAAAATAATCCAAAAAGTCTTAAGCCTATCGAACTTTTGCTAATTCAGTCCTGAATCTTTTAAGTTTGCCAATTCAGTCTTAAACTTTTTCACTTCTGGCCAATTGAGTCAATCCGGTCAATTTTGGCCAGCCGGCACTAACATGGCAATTTTTAATTTTTTTTTTGAATTTTTTAATATTTTTTTTTACTTCTTCCTTCTAACTAGCCAAAGGCGAGGGCCAGCAAGGTCGACCTCGCCGGCCCATGGCTGGGCAAGCCTCAATCTCGCCCAGATCTGACGAGGCTAACCTTACCGTCGTGATCAAAGTAAGGAAGATGGGTCGTGACGGCGAGGTCGGCCTCACCTTTTCTGGGCGAGGCGACCTCACCTAGCCAAGGCCCAATGAGCCTCGTCAATGGTCGATGGGGATGAACTTCGCTAGAGGCCGACGAGGTCGACCTTGCTGGCCCTTGCCTCTGGCCGGTCGTTGGATCGGCCAGAGGGAAGAAGTAAGAAAAAAAAAGAATAAAAAATTTGAAAAAAATATTTAAAATTTGCCACATTAGCGTTGGGCGGTGGCCACGTTAGTGCTAGTTGGTCAAAATTGGCTGAATGAACTCAATTGGGAAAAAGTGAAAAGGTTTAGGACTAAATTGGCAAAAGTGCAATAGGTTTAAGACTTTTTGGATAATTTTCTCAACTAATGAGGGTAGGTGGTATATGGAGATACTGGATCTTCACCTCTAAATCGAAAGGAAATATATGGTTTAAATTGAGGTGCTTATCTATATAAGAGATCTCATATCTTTGTCTTATAACATCCAACTATCCAACACGAAGAGCAATAGAGCATGCTCTTCCAAAGTGCTCTTCGCTCTAGAGTTTCTCTTTTCGATATGGGGTGGACCAAGTGAGTGAGCGAGCGATTGACAGGCTAAAGAGGTGAACGATTGCAAATTGCGATCTCAAGTTGTCAGCACATGACACGCAACCCCACCCAAATGCTAGTAGCCCGGAAGTCTTTCCAAACAAATTACGTCGCAATTAGACAACACACCACAAGCCGTTTAGAGGAATGCCAAGTGTCCACTATGTTATGTAGATTGATAAGTGTTGTCAAAATCAATCTTTAAGTTTAGTAAAGGCGTGTGTAAATAATTTTTTGCTTTTCATTTGATTGTTATTGTATATAGTGTGAGACGTGTTTTCATTTTTGTTATCGTGAAGCACCTCCACATTTCACAATATGAATGTTGCCACGTAGATTTATATATAATTTTTTAATAAATTTTGAATTTTTATTAAACATCGTAAAATTTGATGCGAAAGTAAAAAGTTGCTTATTTTTTTAAAGTACATACAAATAGCACAGTAGATTAGATATTCATACAAACCTCGCTCGCATAATTCGTCTATGTGATTTGGATTTTATTAACAAGTGCTCAGACAACAATCATCCCATAAGATTGATGTGATTTTGTCTAAGCATGAGGGTCAGATTATCTACCCGCTTAATCATCACTAAATCATCTTTAGATCCGGTTCCACGACATGACCATTCGCCCCTGCTGTTTATTGGAGATTCATGTGGGAGTGGGATCTGTTTCACATAATACATTTCTCAAGAAAATCTTGACTTTGGGACCCCTTGGAGATCATTGCTTTTATGTTGAGTTTTCTGTCACGAATGATATAGAGATAATTTTGGCAGATGTGATGTCACGTAGGACCCCAACTTCACCCTGACCTTCATTTCTCTCTCTCTTTTTCTTTTTGGAGAAGTTGCGTCCCGCTGTCAATCCGCTGGATAGAGGCTAGAGGCAAGCAAACAGGGACACGTCGGTTGGAGTCCAAACTCGAAGATGGGGATAACTTCCATGAATTGAGTTCCAATCTCCAACTCGAGAATTCCCTTTTGGCCTAAAGTTTCGTATCGACAAGATGACATGACAATTCTAAAGAGAGTGGGCATATAGTTAACTGTATTGTATTGCTTCCAAGCTCTGAGTGCCAAAGTTACACAAATATTTTAGTGGTAGCAAGAGACCTAGGAAAGTTGCGAACTCCAATTCCTTTTGTTTGCATGATCATTAGTTCTAATTCTTTTCTTTTTTTGGTTAACTACCATTAGATTTCTAGTTGACAATACGGTTTCGTTTATTTTGAGTAAAATGAATAATTCACAAAACATTTTTCAAAAAAACAATCGCTTGCATTGCTTATAAAAATGAAAGAAAAGGAAAATATTTTTGTCGTCTACGAAAATGTTTGAATATAAATTATTATCGATAATGAAAATATTTTCTATTGTCTAATTATTTCCAGTTATACAAGCGAATATTTTTAGGAAAATATTTTTTAAATTATTCATTCTTTGTGAATTGTTATGGATGACACTTGAAACCATAATTTGTTGATATACGGTGTAGATCCAAATGATTGATGGAAGAAATATGTCCCAAACTTCGCTCCCACCAGCTGGCTGATGGAAATGGACTGACTACCAAAAATATTCTTGTCCACTTATTTGTACACGAATATGTGAATTATAACGAGTACTTGGTAAATTAGAGACCACTTCAAATCTTCGTTTTAGAAAGGGATGATCAACTCCTCAAATATTGATCGAAACTTGAACCCTTGTAATGCAATTTCATAAAGCACAACAATTGAAATAAGTAATCCGCATTGGTATCAAATGTATTCCCATGTTCGGATCTTTCCATTTTTTTAATCATTTCTTGGTCAAAGTCTCCCAACTATATTTGAAAAAGAATTTGTTATCCATAAAGATAAAGAAAGCTTTCTTGTAGTTCCGCTTCTTCCTCCCTCTAAACATGAAGAAAGACTTCTCTGAAATCGTCGGTTAGGTTAGTCCAACCAAAAACGATATGGGACTTTTTGGCCATTATTTGAGAGTTGTCAAGCTTGGACCAACTTAAACAAAGACCGGCTTCCTATAAAGATCCTTCACTGCACACTTTTTTATATATATCTTTCATTGTCGGTTGCATGCCATCAGAGAGAGAGAACAATGGGAGTTCAGTCAAAAGCATTTAGCACGCACTTTCTTCAATTATCAAGAAGATAGGCAAGAAAAATCTCTCTTTCCATACGCAATTTTGAAAAACGTTAGCTCTCCGGGGGAAGTTACTAATTCAATTCGTTCTTAAGGGCTCATAATGATAGGTTCTACTCTAGAATCTAGGTCTGGGTAGACGAAAGGAGGCTGGTAAAGTTCTTGTGGCTAGCTCTTGTTATGGGGAAGGTGTGTACTATTTAGGTAGAAGATCTCCAATCATTACCTCCGGTTCTCGGCTAACAAGATCATGAATATTAAACTTTTTAACAGTATATGACATGCACATAACACAAATTTGTTTTCGATCTTAAAATCTCACTGGGAATAGGACCACCCTCCTCTCTCGGGTGGTCTTGACTTGAGGACCAGTGCAAATCGGATTTATTCTCAATTGACCTAAAATAATGATACAATCTAATCTAATGAACCCTAACATGCTAGAAAACCAAAGCTGACAAATTGGCATGTCAATCCACAATATGTATTTGGCCGTGAAGTAGATCAGGTAAATGTTAGCTGGAGTTTGTGAGGGCATCAAAACAACGCTTGCGGGGTCCTACCTTGGTGCCTTCTAAAATCCTTATTTAGGTTAGGCTTCAGGAGACTTCTTGTGCCGTTTCTAGGAAGTTTCTTAGGAGAAAAGCTTTTTGATTGATTGGAGCGGAGAGGGTTTCACATAAAATTGGCAAAGAAAATAAGTTTAGTAAGTGGCTAAGAGCTGAGAGCGCGTATTACAGGGAGAATCTGTTTAGATCATTCATTTAGTGAAGCCAAATCAAAGCTCCTTAACCCCTCTTTAGGTTAGTTAATGACATTTTGTTATCTCTAGGGGTACTCTTGAAATGGTGTTGTCAGTCTTAATTGGGTTAAATTCCTCTAAATTACTCGAATCTATCACGTGTAATTTTTAGAAACTCAAAGGCATGTCGTGAGGTAACCAATTACTCTATTTTCCACAACAGAATTCCCTGTTAAACTTTTTTCAGCCGAATTGCTTTTCCTTTAATGTTACCCTTCAATTAATTTAATTTCAGGAATAATATTAAATATTTTAATATATATTTGAGGGATTAGATTGAATATTTATTAAAAATTTAGGATTTACATTAAACAAATAAAAGTTCAGAGACCTGCGATTATTCCTCCATTAATTTCTTCTGTTATTGTAGTTTGAAAGGGTGCTTCTGTTTGTTCTCACCTCCTGTTTTCTTTTTCTTTTCTTTTTTCTTTCTGCCTTAGAAAAACAGAAGAAACGGTACGGATGCGATGGCGTGTTAGCTTTGGCACTGAAAAAGAATGGTCCTGCTTAAGAAGAAATTGTTGGAAAGCGATCGTCCATGCTTTAATTAAGCACAGCCTAACTGTTATCTAGACCAAGAACATAAACGTATCCGCGTGTCTAAGTCTAATACTACGGAACTAGTTCCCTGCTGTTGACTGAATTGTATTCTACTTATTTCTACAAGAAAATACGTACTAATCGTTTCTCCTTCAGTATTTTCAAATGATGAGGAATATTTAGAAACTTTGAAAGAATTACATGAAGAATTCTGATGAACAAATTCTCTCTCTCTCTCTCTCTCTCTCTCTCTCTCTCTCTCTCTGTGATCGAAGGCAGCCTACAGATGAACAAAACTCGCTCAACGAAAGCAATCCCCACGGAATACGGACGTCGTAAATGCGCAGAGAGCATGCACGCAGTTCTCTTCAGCTAACCGAGAATACCCTTTTATCGAGCGCCAATCTGATGGGGAGCAGAACAAACACAAACTAAATGCCCTGCTCTGCCCCGGCCTGCCCTGCCCTGCTCTTGAAAGTAGACGAAGTATCGTGAGAAATTAACTCCGGGAGAAGAAGTTCTCACAAATTAATTATCCTCAAACCCAGACATTGAAAAGCAAAATCATTCATTTCCATAACAATTCATGAGAAATTCTTCTCTGGGACTCAGTATTAGCACAATCCCCACATTTGACAGGGACCACAGAGAGAGAGAGAGACAGAGACAGAGACAGAGAGACCGAGAGACAGAGAGGGAGAGAGAGAACATCACATTACTCAAAACAAAACTTCGACTGAACACGACTTAAATTCAGGAAGTTGCAAATGGAATTAACAGAAACGGTCTTTAGTTTCATCAGCAACACTAATGCTTTCCGGGCAGAGGAAGAGGACTCCTGCAACTCCCACCGTCGTCTTCTTGGCTCGGCCCGGTTCAGAGCAAGTGGCGGAGGAGCCACAACAAGAACGCTAGGCAAAACAATCACAACCCACGAAGCAGTCCCAAATCATTCTCTTCACCAGCCTCCTCTTCGCCGGAATCAGCCCTCCCCTCTTGGCCCCGACGCGCGCCTCCGTTCGTCCCGCCTCCGACTTCGTCTTCGTAGTTGTCTTCGCCTCCGCCTCCTCCAGGATGCACCATACCGCCAATTTAGCGTCGCCGTGAGTCTCGTTCTTCTCCATCGCTCCCAGACACAGCTTCTCTGTGACCAATCTTCTTCTCTTGCGAAAATGTCGGTTCACTTCCACTAACTCTTTCTCTCTCTCTCTCTCTCTCTCTCTCTCTCTCTCTGCGGTAATTGGGCAGATTATATAAAGAGAAAAAGCAAGAAGCTGCCTGGACTGGAATGGCTTCCGTCCGATGGAGACAGCGAGGGCAAGAGTGCATTGCTCTCGGCGATGGACACGCGGTCGCCAAATGGTCCGATGTTGGACTACAGCTCTCGCATATCTTTTTGAAGGGGACAGGTGTCGCCTCGGGAAGCGCGGACACTCCTCTGGGCCCCACACCGACGGGACGTGCCACGTAGGAATTGGGGCCTCCAAGCCTCGAGAAGGGTGCGTGGTGGGGACCACTCGTTCGTTGTTTTTTAGTTAAGTTTGATGCGGCTTGAGTTCTCCGTGGAAATTCATGTTCTTTTCCTTTGTAAAATACCAACAAGAAATGGTGGAATTGACTGAAGTTTATAAAATTCTCATTTTATGAAATACAACATATGCCAACCATTTAGAAGATTTCGATTGTTGTCATATTACCCCAATCAGGTTTTTGAAAAGGTGAAATCGAGTATAGAGCTATCACAAGCTGCATCGTGAGATGTTTATAATTTACCCATGAGTCATGACCGTTAGGCAATGTGTATCCAAGCGCTATTGCGCGTAGTGAGAAGGATACTAGGGTGGAATTGACGAAAGTTTGACTTAATTTAACTAATTTACTCAATTATCCAGTTTTTTGATACTTAACTCGCTCAATGAGCTTCAACTTTTGAGGTCTACTCGGATAAAGCTTCTTTTTTTTTTTAATTATATAAACTCAAACTTAACTCGCTTGGAGTCAAATCTTTAACAATAAAGTAGATTTTAGTGTGGATGCTAGTAAAACTTTGAACTTGTTTTTTGAAAGATCAATAAATCACAATGATGGATAAGTCTATTATATGCATATCTGCTAGTGTCGTAATTAAGTCTCGCTAAACTCGTGCATGATAATTATAGGTGCAAAATGTAAATTATGGGCTCTCAGTTTATCATATAGATTTGATGTTCAGATTATTACAACTAATAGCCTGTAAAAAAAAAGAATTAATATCCTTTGCAACACTCTCGTCGTTTTGTTTTTATGTTGTTAACAATATTTCAATGCAATTTATGCCGTGTTTCGCTGTTCCGAGGGCCAGTTAATCTCCATGTTCATGTGTATTCTCCATTTAAGCAACTATTTATATGTAAGCATGTAACAAAAAGCAAGGAAACTCGGTTTGAGCAACTATTTATTGCCCAGAAATTGTCCTTTTTTTGTGTAGATACCGATTTGATTGAACTTCGGAATGGTCCTAATATTAGGGGAAATTCCAAGAAACGTGATTGGGAAAATAAGGAAAAAAATTTTAAAAAAAGGAAAGAGGAACAAGTAATGTACAAAAGCACAACCAGCGTCACATCACATTCATTCTCAAGAAATTTCCGTTGACGAAACCGACTAGACAATGCCAATGAAGTTGGTCACCATCCACGTATCTCGGGAAGTTCCAAAACTTTGTGTATCCCATGAAACAAATTGATGGGAGCATGAGTGCTATCATCAGCACGTTACCGACGTGAAAATTGGTGCTTTGATTTAGATTCAACATCCATCTCATAGATCGAGTATGGCTAAGTGAAAAGCACTTGGTTAATTTCCTCACAAATCATGGACGGTCTTATGTGTTTTTATATAGTTTAGGCGTGCATGATCTCATTCTCTCTCTTTGTTTTACCTTTTGTAATAATCCAGGAGCGTGGAGCAGAAAACCCGGCTAAATCGAAGTGTAGTCCTCGGTGTACTGATCTTTTTTGGAAAGGGAGTGTGTGCGAGTTGTTCATTTCAAGAATTGGCCGGACCAAACTAGTTGCACTTTTTTTATCATTATAATGAGTACAAAGTAAAAGATGCATGTTCCCTCAAATTACTTCTGAATAAATTCATTAAATAAATTAATAAATAATATTTAAGAACCATAGCATTTTGAGACTCATTGGCAAATATTTAAATAATATTATTCCATTACTTTAATTTGGAGTTGTTAGTTGCTTCGTCTAGATAAATTTTAGTGATGAAGTAATTATCATAATTCATTGAATGATTGTATCCATAACCATTTTTTTTTTGTGAGGAACTTATTATGAATCCACTGATTTCTGCCACTTTCATCATTGTTGCTGGGTTAGCTGTCGGGCTTTGTTTCAATTGGACCTGGAGTTGGTCAAAGTACTCCCACGAGCCAAGCTGCAGAAGGTATTGCAAAACAGCCCAAGGCGGAGGGAAAAATACGAGATACTTTATTGCTTAGTTTGGCTTTTATGGAAGCGTTATCAATTTATTGATTGGTTGTAGCCTTAGTGCTTTTATTTGCGTATTCTTTTGTGTAAGCTGATAAATATAAAAAATACGTATGTTTTTCTTCTTTTTTATCAAAAAGTAAAAGCCGATAATTCCCGTCCATACTGTTGACCTATGCCTATAGACCTGATTTATAGTGAAATTTGCCAAAGAAGGTTCTAAACATATAGCACTCGTGCTGATTCAATTATAAATTTTTTAATTTGGCTAATTTAGTCCTAAACCTTTTGGTAATTTGTCAATTTAGTCATTCCGATCAATTTAAATCAAAAATCGCTGGCGTGGCAATCGAGTCAGTGCTGGCCTCCTACGTGACACAGCTAGTATTGACGTGATAGTCTAGTTAGTGATTTTAGGTCAAATTTGGCTAGAAGGACTAAATTGAAAAATTGTCAAAAGGTTTATGACTAAATTAAAAAAATTGAAATATTTAGGACTAAATTGGCAAACTATTAAAATTTTTAAGACTAAATTGTCCAAATTGAAAAGTTTAGGATTGAATTGGCACAAGTGCAATAAGTTTATGACTCTTTTGGTAATTTAATTTATAGTAATTTTTTCATAATTGATGAGATTCAAATGGATAAATTCAATTCCTAAATTGCAAATTCTCGAACGCCTTAACCAATGACGCCAACCCTAGAGGGTTCTCCCTTTTGAGCGAGCCAATTCACGCTAGCCCAGTTGTCTTCGATAAAGGCGAGCCCTAGGTGGAGCCAGATTAGGCTCCCCCGCTTTTGAGTGAGCCAGATTTGGCTCGGTTGAGGCTTTGCTATCCTCGGTCGAGCCCTCAACTAATCCAGATCTGGCTCTGCCATGGGGTCGTTGGATCTGGCAGCCTCGAGTGGAGCCAATTGCGGACAAAGTGGGAATCGAGTAGCCTCGTGCACGAGGGAGAGAAAGGTGGCTGGGGAATGTGCGAGAGAGCAATGAGGAGTCGAGGGTCACGCGTGTGGTTGGAGGGTCGCAGCAGAGAGCCGTAAGCGAGAGTCATCAATGTGGACGGACGGCCTCCAATCATATGACTGCTTTCATTGCTTTTGCTTGCCGAAAAGACTTGCATAGATTTCACCCTTTTCGGGACTATCATCCCTGCACTCGTTACCATGAACCGCTAATGTTGGCTTGTGAGACCGCTCCTACTTTTCTCTTTTCTTGTTTTGGGTTAAAACTATGAGAAAATTTAGGAATTAGCCTTGTAATTTATTGACAATTTAAGTACATATTGGTAAGACTCCTCTCTCTTATGAGTGGGGCCTTGAGATGACATAACTATACTAAACCGAACACATTGAGCACTGACTTGATTAACAAGCAAAACAACAAGCAAAGGGAATTCTGTAATTTGAGTCGAGACTATAATTAGATAGAACCACAAAAAATAAGAAAGTACACCCATTGAGGTCTACAAGAAAAATTAAAGAGAAGCAAAAGATTTGTTTTGTAAATCGTTTTGCCCTTCAAAGCATTTATGAGATTTCAAGGATTTGTGCTTTCACATTTGATGAGCATTACATATTCAAACCTTTCGCACAGAGCAAATGCAGCAAAGTTTTTCGCCCCCCAGTTCATATGTCGACCTCGTTTAATTTAAATAGCCAATGATAACGTTTATTCTTTTTGCCGAAGACATTGCTACATGCAGAAAATATAACCTAATATATGAGAACACACATAGATAAATAAATTATTTAAGAAGAGATTGACATCGATGAGGCTTACAAAGAAAGTCTTCTCTACGGAAAGCACTTTCTAAGAACATTCCTTGAAAAGTCGACTACTAGTAGAAATGACATAAAGTTATAATGGGAATTTCTGACTTCTGCTTGAATCACGTCAAGTTACCTAAGAATCTAACTTTTACGGCTCGTTAAGATTCTCTTCTTATTTTTTAGGTTTTCATTCTTTTTCCTTAAATTTTACGGCTCATATGATTTAACTTTAAAACCGAACACACTGTAAAGCTTTGGAAACATAAAGTCTTAATATGAAGATTTGCGTGTAATTTTTTCATAAAGTTTATTTATTTTAAGTTAATAAAAAGTGGGTTCATCATATAACAAACATATTCCATAAAAAAATTTGTCTATTTACAAAACAACTTCTTAATTGGACCCACTTTAGAAGCCAGAAAGGCATATGCCTGGCTGTACTGCAGAATCGGACCAAGCTGCAGTACAGCCAGGCATATGCCTTTCTGGCTTCTAATGGTGAATTTTTTACCTAGTGACATCGCTGTACAAATTACTCAACAGATCTAATACATGAGTCTCGCCAGCGTGACGGTGCCATTAGATTGAGTTTCTGACGGTGCTATGTTGACCACAATTTTTAATCCTGTAAATTCACTTGAGATATATCATTTTTAATAGACCCGTGAATTCAGTTTAGTACGTATACATTATGATTTTTTTTCCGATGCTTAGTATTTATAGTAGATTTTAGTCCTTCAAAGACGATAGGAGAGGATAGAAAATTGCGGAATCCTACTCGAGCATATGAGATGGTGAAGAGTTTACAGAGCCCGGCACACTAGTTTAAAAAATGGCTAACCTTAAGAACCGCAAGATCAAGTCATAAGCCACTCAAGCCATGCATGCGTCTATGATGTGGGGCTCACAATTAACATCTACCTATCATATACTTGTGCACATCTCTGGAGATTCCCCCTTCAGCAATTGGCTTTTTTACTTTATTTTAACAAATTTTAGTCTTTGAATTCCACATATATAGTCATAGGGTAGAGAGTCAACCTAATTAATTTAGTTGGAGCACTATCAAGTATCTACGCCAAACGAACGAAAGATACTTCCGTTTGGTTTAATATTTTAATAAGCAAAAGGGTGAGACGATCACCACAAATACTCTTTGTGGGCATATTACCATAAGTGTTCTTTTAGTACTTGCTTTAGTGTGTTCTGTTTAAGTAATGATCGCTTAGTCTACTTGAAATTACAAGGTCGTTTGAGGTCGACGAGCCCATTATTGCAACCTCGTAGGTGTACTAGATGTTAGGAGATCTCTTTGCACGATGCAGCAAATGTTTAAGGCATAAGCAAGCAAGAGGTTCACTGACAACATAGCTCAAACTTATGACATCGTAAAAGACAATGTCCCATTTTGCAATTGGATCACCACACTAGGTGAGAAAAAAATATTGCCGACTACTTTACTGAAGAGTCAAATAGGGAACAAAGCTCTACATATTAGATGGACCCCGGCCCATTCCTTTTCTCTTTTATCATGAAATAGCGTTTAATTGTCATAAGTTAGATAACATGGAAATTGAAGTCAAGATGGGTAGCACAATCGGGACACTATCTTCACTCGGTGATATGCGAGGCTAATTTATGTTGGGCTATTAACTCTCGTAGCACTCTTTCACTGATTATGAAAGACTTGGTATTTTCCTCGACACTCTTATGTACTTACGATAACCCTGTCCAACACAGATTAAATTCACTAACTTGCGACATGACAAAAAAACAATCGCATCCCCTGTTTCCTAGGCGGCGTATCAGATCTTTGTCTCAAATTAAAATTCGGAGGATAATGTAAATCAAAGGGTCCGCTAGCGACATTGCTAACTGGGGTCGCACTCTGCTGTCTTGTCGGCTTCCACCATATGTTCTCGTTTTCCTCATGAAAGAAGGAAGAAGACACATCGTGACATGCTCCTCTTATTCAAAGTCTCTTAACATATCCCATCATTCTTAAAAATTCTGCCGTACCGACTTCGCATGCTTCAAAGATCGCGTGCATACTCAGCCGTTTTCGAAAAGAAGAAAAGGGAATCAAGCTCCAAAGTCCACTTAAAATCCACTGGAAAGCCACTAAAATGGGGTCAAATCCAACATGAAAACCCTTAAAAAAAAGGACCAAAATGATGATGCATATGCCCAGCTCCATCGCGCCAGGAAATTTCTTTACTTCTCCCCCACTCTTCTCCCAACCCTTATCCCTTCCTCGCGACGTCATCGCTCTTTCGTCAGCAGATTTGTCTTGAAGCTCGTGTTTTGTTTTCAGTCGAATCTTGAAGCTCGTGTCGGCTTCATGGTACTACGCGCACTACTACGCAGGGTTCCGAATATGCTGCGCATTGAAAAGAATAATTCGAGGCTTCTTTTTTAATTCATTGTTTTGTCACATCTCTCTTGGGGGGTAAAACGGCGTCCACGAGTCCTGCCAATGTGGCGCCGGCGGGAGCGACCAAAAGGGTTCAGTTCTGGGCTTGTCTGAAAGTAGATTTTTCTTTTCTCTGAATTTATTTTTTCGTTTTGAAAAGAATGAATTCACCCAGAAAAAAAAAAGTAGAAATATTTTATCCCAATCAGGTGTCTTATTACTGTTGTTATTGCTGTTGTTATTGTTGTTAGTAGTAATATTAGCATTTCACATTTTCTTGACATTTTTTTCTTAGTTTCCATCTAAAATTAAAGGGTGGTGTTGTAGGAATTGGACAATCCGGTTCATAAGGTTCCAAGCAACACTCTCTGTGGTTAATAATGGTCCGTCACTCATGCAAAAAGTGACAAGACTGTTATGTGGGCATTTTCTTTCCCATTTTGAACTAAATCCGAATCATCAAATTTTATAGGATATACATGTAATTTCACTTGGGTTATATCATTTTTAATAGTCCAATGAATTCAGTTTAGTTTGTATATATTATGACTTTTTTTCCCAAAACCAATGCTTAGTATTTGTAGTAAATTTTAGTCCTTCAAAGATAAGAGAGTACAAAAATGTAAATAGAATTACTAGTAGAATTCCAATCGAGCATACGAGATGGTGAAGAGTTTACAAAGCCAGGCACACTAGTTCCAAAGGTCTAACCTTAAGAACCGCAGAAACAAGTTATAAGCCACTCAAGCCATGCATGCGTAATTGATGTGGGATTTCACAATTCACATCAACATATCATATACCTGTGCAAATCTCGGGAGATTCCCCCCTCAGCAATGGGTTTTTTGTTTTTACTTTCTTTTAGCAAATTTTAGTCTTTGAATTCCATATATATAGTCATATGGTAGAGAGTCAACCTAATTAATTAAGTTGGAGCACTACCAAGTATCCACACTAAATGAACGAAAGATACTTTGTTTGCTTTAATATTTTAATGACCAAAAGGGTGAGACGATCACCACAAACACTCTTTTATGGGTATTACCAGAAGGGTTCTTTTAACACTTGCTTTGGAATGTTCTGTTTGAGTAGTGATTGCTCAGTCTACCCAAAATTAGAAGGTCGTTTGCGGCTGATGAGTCCATTATTGCAACCTTGTCGGTGTACTAGATGCTAGGAGATTTCTTAACACGATGTAGCAGATGTTTAAGGCACAAGCTGGCCAGAGGCTCACTGACGACATAGCTCAAATTTATGATATCGTGAAAGACAATGTACCATTTTGCAATTTGATCACCGCACTGGAGGTGAAAAATATTACCGGCTGCTTTACTGATGAGTTGAAAAGGGAACAAAGCTCCACAAAATAGTTGGATCACAGCCCATTCCTTTTCTCTCGCGTCTGATACTCACAAGTCAGATAAGATGCAAACTGAAGTCAAAACGGCTAACACAATCGGGATATCATCTGCACTCGGTGACATGCTAGGGTAATCTATGTTGGGCTCTTAACTCGCGTGCCACCTCTTTCACTGAGTATAAATTCCACACTCCCATGTACTTCTGCTAACCCCATCCAACACGGCTTCAATTCAATAACTTGCGACATGGAATGACAAAAAAAAAATCGAGCGTCCATTGACGACATCGCTAACTGTGGTCGGACTGTGTCGTCCTGTCGGCTTCCCCCCATATGTTCTCGTTTTCCTTACGAGACAAGGAAAACGCATCATGACACGTTCCTTTCATCGGTTCCCCAAGATATCCACCGTTTCTTCAAAATTTCTGCTGTTCCAACTTCGCACGCTACAAAGATCGCGTGGATACCAGCCATTTTCGAAAAGGAATCGGACTCCAAAGTCCACTTTAACCCATTGGAAAAATGCTGTAAAATATGGGGTCTAATCCAACATGAAAATCCTTCAAAAGCAAAATGATTCTGCGCATGCCCAGCTCATCGCGCCAAAGAAATTTCTTTTCTTCTCCCCCACTCTTCCCCCAAACCTTATCACTTCCCCGCGACGTCATCACCCCCTCGTCAGCAGATTTGTGCTGAAGCTCGCGTCGGCTTCTTGATTTTACGCGCACTGAAAAGAATAATTCAAGACTTCCTTCTTTATTCATTGCTTTTTCCATCTTTTCTCGGCGGGTAAAACGTCGTCCACGAGTCCTGTCGACATTGCACCGGCGGGATCGCGTTGTTTCTGGTTTTGTCCAAAAGTAAATTTTTTTATAATATATACCAAAAGTCTAAAGAACAAATTAAAAGTTCGAGATCATATTGAATATTAGATTAAAGTTCATAAACTGTATTGAATAAATTAAAGGTTCGGAGATCAAATTGCACGTCGAGTTAAAATTCAAAAGCTATTTGTGTAATTACTTCGAAAAAAAAAGGGAAGAAATCTATTTCATTTATCAACTTGAATTTCAGACGAGAGAGGTAATAAGCAAATGTCGTGGAGCAACGTTAGCTGCTGGAAAGACTAAAATCCACCTTTCAAAGAAACAAAAAATTACGGAAATTGCACATTTTGTAGTTGAAAACTTCTGTTTCGGCGGCTTTCCGATTGACGTGGAACCTTCTCTCTCTTTTTCGTTGGTATCTCGCACAAAATAAAAGATTTCTGTGTTGTCGCCATCTCCAGAACTAACCAACTTCAACAACTAGTCAAGAACGACACCGCCAACCTCTGCCCAGAGCAAGGGAAACGACACCGACTCTGTATGTGTGTGTGTGTGTGTTGTCTTCTGCTAGTTAAGCTCCAGAGCACCCACTTCTTTCCTTTCCTCGTTCACGGATGCGTAAACCCAGGATTATTTCTTCTTTTTTTTTCATTGCCATAGCAGAAATTCAGGTTCAGAGATACCGATTTTGTGGAGGAAGACGATAATTTTAACTACCACGACCCAGTTCTCTGCTTTATTCCCCCACCCAAGACCGCCGTTCTTCTCTCTCTGTTTCTGCATGCTAACTAGACCCACAAATGTTGGCAGAAGCCGAAGGGGGGGGGGGGGTGTGAATTCAAAAGCGAAAAGGAAAATTGAAAGTCACCATAATTACCCAGAAAGTTCGGAAAGCTGATCAAAACTGGAATTGTGGGACGCGAGTCGGAGACCTGGAAAAGAAACCGAGCTGGGAGACGAAATCCGTCACCCCCGGAAAAAGGGGAAAAAAAAAAGCCGAGTCGATTCACAAGAGAAGTAAAAGGAAAAAGGAAGAGCAGCGATTTTGATTCAAGTGATGCTGTGATTCACTGACAGCAAATTCTACACACAGCAGCAGCGGCAGCAGCAACAAGAAGAAGTTCAGAAAATGAAAAATGAAAAAGCGTGGAATCGCAACCAGGCGATTACTAATTTGGCAGGGGAACGATCCTCTTGGCTGGTGTCGGAACCACCATCTTCATCTTCTTCTTCATTTTCTTCTGGGTCTGGAACGCCGGAGGAGGAGATGAGAAGCAAGCAGCAATAAGACCACCCACGGCGCGATCCCACATCATCCTCTTCACCGATCTCTTCTTCGGCGGGATCACTCCTCCGGATTTCCTGAGCTTCTCGAACTCGGGCTCTGCAAATTCCTTCGCCTTTTCTTCCATCTCCTCCTCTGCTTGGCTGCCCTTTTCGAATGTCGCGGCGGGTGAAGCTGATCTCTCCAATTCCGATCACTCTCCGCCCCCCCCCACAAATGCGGTGGTTGAAGCTCGGCGAAGCCTAGCCTTCCCCCCACTTTTTATATACGCAGGAAGGGCGAATTGGGAAGAGAACGTGCTTCTGTTGATTTTTCCTCTCTTTTTTCCCTATACGACAAAGACAGAAGAAGCATTCGCACTCTGAAAACTGCATAGACGTCGGACCTACCAAAGACCCGCTTACCACGTCTTCAACATCTTCGACCTCGTTCAAATGTTTCCATGGGGTCCCTTCTTTACTCATTGCTCATAGTTTATACGCTTTTTGCTTTTCCCATGGCATGCACGGTGAATTATTTGAACCCCCTCGTCAGATTCGTCTGCTTCCGCTCCATTTTCTTTTCCGATTAATAAAAAAATGTGAGGAGGGAAGATGTTCTCCTTTGGACTCGTTTTCTTGGGCGCTGTGGCAAGAGTTTCGGTCCCGCCATGAATGTTCACTTTGTGTTGCAACTACTCTACACCGCCCATGGTACGAAAGCCTGAGGTTGGTGAGCCCGTCATCGCCTGTTGCGGACCGGAGGTTTTCAAGGCGCAATAGGCCAGGGCGGTGGCCACGATGATCAACATACCTTGAAATTTGTAGGGTTCAAAGGTTTTTGGGCACTCTACCGACATACTTCTGCTTTTTTAGCTTGAAGCACTTGAAATTTTCATAATGTGAATATTAACACGTAAATAGTTATGTTATTTTTTCGTATATTATAAGAATTTAACAGCACTCTGAGTTTTGATGCCAAAGTAGAACGTTGCTTGCCTTATCCATACTAACCAAGCTCACTATCAATTTGGCTCATTTCAACGGATTTTGAGATGGACATCTAACCTAGTTTGTTTATGTGATCTGGATTTTATTAACAAGTGCTCTGAAAACAATCTTTGATAAGATTCATAAGATCACTGGTCCCCCGCCGAATATTAAAGATTCGTATGGGAGTGGGCTCTGTGTCATATTATATGTTTCTCATGAAAATTCTGACTTTGCAACCCCCCTAGTAGATCATTGCTCTATGCTTTATGTTAATAACAACAGAGATATCACATTCCGTGTGATGTCTCGTAGGCCCCCAACCTTTTATCCTCGTTTTGGTCTTTTTTGTCTTCTTTATTATGGGAAAGTTGGGTCATGTTTGTCACTCCACCGGATAGAGCCTAGAGGCAAAGCAAGAGGACACGTCGGTTTGGAGTCCAAATTCGAAGGTGGGGTAGCTTCCACGAAATTGAAATCCGATCCTCCACATCGGAAGTTTCTTGCCAAAGAAGAGGGTTTCGTAATGAACCGTATTGGTTTTGAGTGCCGATGCTACACGAATTTTTTAATGCTAGGAAGAGGCTCCACACCTGAGGGAATTTGTCCGAAGCAATAGGAGTTCCCCAAAAACAAACTAGCCTTTCCCTGCTTGTTGGGGTCACATGGAATTCCTGAAACCAAAATCGATGAAGATTTTCTTTGGGGAAGTTGCCAACTATAACATTTGTCAATTACTTTTTAGGGTTGACCTATAACAACCGCAAAACCTGAGATTTCACTGGATCGTCGATATTAAACTCCGATGGCATATGGCGTTTATATAACACGAGTTCGTTTCACTCCATCAACGAGGCAGTGGCTTCGCAGTTGGGCTTCAATAGTTCCACGTTCTAAGTATCACTTGGGATAGGACTGTTCTTCTATCTTGGGTTGTCATGATCGGTTTGAGGACCTGTGCAAATCGGATGTACTTTTAATTTACCTTAAGTGGCGATGCAATCAAATCTAATCGTCGCTAGTATGTTGAGAAAATCATAGCTGACGATATGACATGTCAGTCCGCAATGTCTATTTATCGATGAAGTAGCTTATGTTAACGTTTGGTGGAGTTTCTGATGGCATGAAACAATGGTTGAGGGGTCCTACCTTTGTGCCGTCTACATCAACGTCTAGATTTGGCTAGCTCCTCGTCATCATGGAGATTCTCTTGTGTCATTTACAGGAATTTCCTCAGGAAAAAAAGCTTTTCAATGGACCGGATCGAAGAGATTATCGTAGAAAATTGTCAAAGAAAGTAAGTTTAGCAATTGGCTAACAGCTAAGAGTGTGTGTGTATCATAAGGAGAATCTATTCTAGATCATCCATTGAATGAAGCCAAATTAAAGCTCCTTAACCCCGTTTTAGGTGAGTTATAATGATATTTTGTTACTCTTGGGGCTACTCTTGAAAGGGTGCTGTAGTTGGAGTCCGAATTGGGTTAAGTTCTTCTAAATTACTCGAATATATCTCACTTAATTCTTCGAAATTATGAAGGTCATCATGAGATGAACCAATTAATTCATTTTCCATAACGGAATACCGGATTAAATTTTTAGCCCAAACGAAAGGTATCTATTCCCGAAGAAATTAGAGTTGGTGCTAATTTAATCGATGTATGTAATGAAAAATCCATAAATTAATCCTAGATTCACTTAATGAGATACAGTTAAATAGCCTCAAGTCCAGAGTCAGTTTAGCTGCACGGTCTGTTTTTTTTGGGTATTGGCAACAAAAGA
This sequence comes from Syzygium syzygioides, assembly GCA_031216285.1. NCBI lineage: Eukaryota > Viridiplantae > Streptophyta > Magnoliopsida > Myrtales > Myrtaceae > Syzygium > Syzygium syzygioides. The sequence goes on along the minus strand of CM062247.1, from coordinate 41,808,787 downwards.
ACACGCTTCATGATGGGCTTCATCGTTTTGGGATCCGAAAACTTTCCATGGTTGCCTTCGTTAAGTTTTCTTTAATTGGGTCGTGAAAAGGTTGCTTCTTTTTCTTCTCACCTCACCCTCTCTTTCCCCTTTCCGGCTTAGAAAAAACAAAGAAGAAGAAGAGACAAGTACGATCCGATGGAACTACTTGCAGGCTACAGAATATGTCATGTTCTACTTATATCTACAAGAAAGTACGTACTTGTCGTTATTCCTTAAGTTCTTTCAAACGGGGAGGAATCAAAAAAAATTCTGACGATTCAACTCTCTCTCTCTCTCTCTCTCTCGGATCGAAGGCAGCCCGCAGATGAACAAAATCACTCAGCGAAAGCAAGTCCCATTCCGACAAAAAAAAAAAGAAAAAAAAGCAAGCCCCAAGGAATACGGATGTCATAATGGTGCATAGAGCATGTACACAGTTCTCTTGAGCTAACTGAGAATACCCATTTTTTCTAGCCAAAAAAAAAAAACTGAGAATGCCCATTTTCAAGCGCCAATCTGATGCGGGAAAGAAGGAAAACAAAGTAAATGCTCCGCTCTGCCCTGCTTATGACAGTATCGTGATAAATCGACTCCCGGAGGAGAATTTCTCACGAGGTAAACATCCTCGGACCCAGACATTGAAAATCGAAATCATTCATTTCCACAATCATTTGGTGAGAAATTCTTCTCCAGGACTGAGTATTGGTCACAATCCCCAAATTTCACAGACACAGGGCGAGAGAGAGAGAGAGAGAGAGAGAGTGCGTGTGTTAACAGAAACAGTCTTTAGTTTCACCAGCATCACTAATGCTTTCCGGGCAGGGGAAGGACTTCTGCAACTCCCACCGTCGCCTTCTTGGCTCGAACCGGCTCGGAGCGAGTGGCGGAGAAGCCAAAACAAGAACCGAAGGCAAAAGAGACCCAATTCACAGCGCGGTCCCACATCATTCTCTTCACCAGCCTCCTCTTCGCCGGAATCACCCCTCCTCTCTTGGCTCCGGAATGCGCCCCTGTTCCATCCGCCGCCGTCCACGTCTTCGCCTCCTCCACGATGCACAGCACCTTCCCTCTAGCGTCGCCGTGACCTTGGATCTCCTCCATCGTTCTCAATCACAGTCAATCCTCGGGGATCAATCTTTTTCTTATCTTGAGAAAAGGCGAGTGCCTGTTAACTCTCTCCCTCTGCCCCTCTCTCCGTCTCTGCTCTTCGGCCTAGTTATATACAGAGAAAGAGCAGGAAGTCTGCACAGGAGGAGAAAATATTGGGTACCCTAGTGATTCCACGTCAACAAAATACAAAGTTCACTCATCGTACCACAAGTGTCCCTTGCGGGGCCCCCCTCTCAAGTCTCTATCAATCTCCGTTCGTCTCTCTCCTCTCTCCTCTCTCCTCTGTTTCTCATCTTCTTCGTCGTTTCTTCACAGCTCCGCTCGCTTTCTGCTCTCTCTTTTTCATTTCTTTCGCTTTGGTCCGTAGCGATGGTCGGTTTCCCCGATTGGGTGAGGGGGGCTGCTCGTCTGGGATTTCAATGGTGGCTACTTCTGTCGCCTTTTTGGTTTGTCTGCTGAATGAAACGCGAGTTTTACACGGAGAGACAGTCGAAGATGGAACGGGAGGGAGCGCAAAACAAAAGAAGGCCTTCTTTATAACATCCCCCACCCAACCCCACAGCAAAATAAGGAAGATGGATATGGTACTTGGGTGCCGATTTCGATGATTCTGGTTCGATTGTCGAGTTCTCGGTGCTGCTTACCCACCTCTCGCTTGGGCGTGGTCCAAGGGTTTGATTCATCGCGCGGGCTCGGTTTGATGTTAGCGTTACGGGTCGCTGCGGTTGAATTCCTTTCTGCTGCTGAAGCTGTGATGAAGATGTAGGGACCTTATGATTGACATGTAAAAGCGGACCTTTTCCATCATTCTCGTTTTCTCAGACATCTTTTCTTCCCTCTTTTGCTGCTTCGGTTATGAAGCTTAAAGTGCTATGTATCAACGGATGAGAAAATGTGGATTGAAGAATGTGTTCTGCGAATCCGGAAATTCTAGCGCGCACTAAAAATGGTTGCTGCGCGAAAATTCGAAGCGAAGAGAGAGTCGCAGAGAGAGAGAGAACTGAGAACGGAAGGGACAAAAAACGGTAGAGAAGGCGAGAAGCAGAGGAGAGAGAGAGAGAGAGACAGAGGGAGATAGATTGAGATTTGATAGTGGGGCTCGCAAAGCGACACGCGTCGCATCATGACTTGACTTGTATTTTGCTGACGCGAAATCACGCGGATGCCCAACATTTTCCTTGGGACGAGGGTTTCTCCCGATGGATGGAGACTGTGACAGCGATCCGCCAGAGGAGAGAGGGAGAGGGGAGGAGGAGTGCAGGTCGCTTTCAGGGTCGGGCACGTGGCCGCCAAAGATTCGGTGCCGGGGCTATAGATTTCGGGCATCTCCCGAAGGGAAACGCCAGCCCGCCGGCGCTCGGTTCTCTTCTCTTCTCTTCTCTTGGGGCCGCACTCCGGCGTCGGCGCGCCACGTGGCGGTGGGGACCACCTGATTGGTTTTGGAGCTCTTTTGGTGGGACCAAATTCAGCGTGTGGAATGGAGCAAAAGGGCTTTCGGTTGGAGATTTTTGCCCCGACATAATGCGATTCTAAATATAAAAAAAAAAAGTTTTACGGGGAAGTATAAATATCTTATTTTTCTCAAGTATGACGTGTTTCGAACAATTCTAAGGCTACGGTTGCCGTGGTATCCCTTGCCGGATTCGTGTAAAGGTAAGCAATGTGAATCCTAGAGCTATGCGTACAGTGATGAGAATATCGGGAGGGCGCTATTGAGCCTCTGTGGAATCGACGGAAGTTTGACTTAATTTAACTGGTTTGCTCGATCATCTAGAGTTTCGATATATTACTTGCTTGATGAGCTTAATTTTTTCGCTTTGCTCAAATGAAGTTTCTCTACTTGACTTAAACTCGTTTTGACGCGAATCATTCACAGCCAAGTGATTATTTATATGCAAGCATGTACACAAGAGCAAGAGCACTCAATTTCAAAGTTAATATGTAGGGCCTACAATAAGTCCTCTTTTTTTTTTTTTGGTCGGACAGTAAGTCCCCAAATTTTACGGATACAGAGAGAGAGAGAGAGAGAGAGAGAGAGAGAGAGTTAACAGAAACAGTCTTTAGTTTCATCAGCATCGCTAATGCTTTCCGGTCAGAGGAAGGGCTTCTGCAACTCCCACCGTCGTCTTCTTGGCTCGAACCGGCTCCGAGCGAGTGGCAGAGGAGCGGAAACAAGAACCGAAGGCAAAAGAGACCCAGTTCACAGCGCGGTCCCACATCATTCTCTTCACTAGCTTCCTCTTCGCCGGAATTACCCCTCCTCTCTTGGCTCCGGAACGCGCCCCTGTTCCATCCGCCGCTGTCCACGTCTTCGCCTCCTCCACTGTACATAACACCTTCCCTCTAGCGTCGCCGCGACCTTGGCTCTCCTCCATCGCTCTCAATCACAGTCAGTCCTCGGTGATAAATCTTTTTCTTATCTTGAGAAAAGGCGAGTGCCTTTTAACCCTCTCCCTCTCCCCCTCTCTCCATCTCTGCTCTTTGGCCTAGTTATATAAAGAGAGAGCAGGAACTCTGCGTGGGACCAAAAGGGTTTCTTCCGATGGAGACTGTGACAGCGATGCGTCAGAGGAGAGAGGGAGAGAGGAGTGCAAGTTGCTTCAGGGTTGGACGCGTGGCTGCCAAAGATTCGATGCCGGGCTACAGATTTCATACATCTTCCGAAGGGAAACGTCGCCGAGGCTTCTCTTCGGGCCACGCTCCGGCGTGGACGTGCCACCTAGGAAACGGCGTCGTGGCGGAGACCACCTGATTGGTTTTTGAGTTCTTTTGGGAGATGATAGCACAAATAGACCCTAAACTTTAACTCGATATGTAATTTGATCCATGAACCTTTAATTTGTTTAATGTAGTCCTTGAACTTTAGCCTAATGTTCAATATGATGCATGAATTTTTAATTTATTTAATGTGATCCCTAAACTTTTGATACATGTTTAATTTAGTCCTTGAATTATATAAAAATGTATAATATAGTCTCTAAACTTGAATTAATTGAAGGATTAAATTGAACATTTTTATAAAGTTTAGAGACTATATTGAACATATACCAAAAGTTTAGGGACCAGTTGAACAAATTCAAAATTCAGAGACCACATTAAATAATGGGCTAAAGTTCAGGGATTATATTAAATAAATTAAAATTTTTGGGATTAAATTACACATTAAGTCAAAGTTCAGGAAATGTTTGTGTCATTTTCCCTTCTTTTGGTGGATGAAGTTCAGCATGTAGAGGGGAGCAAAAGCTTTCAGTTGGAGATTTTGCCCTGATAAAATATTAGCTTTTAAAGAGGCGATATAAGCGATTCTAAAAAAAAAGTTTTATAGAGAACTATAAATATCTCATTATATGACATGTTTCGAACAATTTTAAGGCTACGATTGCTGTCATATCCCTTGTTAGATTTGTGAAAAGGTAAGCAATGTGCATCCTAGAGCTATGCGTACAGTGATAAGAATACCAGGGGTGCTATCAAGCCTTCATGAATTCGACGGAAGTTTGACTTAATTTAACTAATTTACTCTATCGTCTAGAGTTTTGATACATTACTCGCTTGACGAGCTTAATTTTTTAGCTTTGCTCAAATAAAGTTTCTCTACTTGACTTAAAATCGTTTAGACGCGAATCATTCACAGCCAAGTGATTATTTATATGCAAGCATGTCCACAAGAGCATGAACACTCAATTTCAAGTTAATATGTAGGCCTACAATAAGTCCTTTTTTTTTGGGGGGGGGGGGGGTCGGACAATAAGTCCTTGTTTGGTCAACACAATTTGGTTGAACTTTGGGATTGGTCCCGACGTTAGGGAAAATTCCAAGAAATGTGGTCAGGGGAAAAGAGGAAACCTTGAAAGGAACAAGCACGGCAGACAAGCACAATCGCACCGTCGTTGTCTCGAAGATGTGGCACCCAACTGATTAGTCACTCCAAAATCCGAGAATCGAAGAAGCTCTGCGTCACAACTAATGTTCGTTCTCAAGAAATTTCCATCCACCAAGCCGACAAATTAATTACTCTTTAAGACCTTTGACAGTGCCAATGAAGTTCCAAAATATGTGTATCCCATGAAACGAATTGATGGGAGCATGAGTGCTGTTCGGTACTCATTATTCAGATTCGGCATCTGATACACGGATCAAGTATGGATAAGTTAAGCACCTGGTTAATTTCCTCGCGGGATAATGATCTTCCTTACTGTGTTTTATGTAGTTTTGGCTTATGCGATCTTAGTCTATCTCGGTTTTTTTTTTAATAAATTGGCAGAGCACGGACATGTAGACTTATGGATCGCCCTATTATGAATTGGATAAGTCCGCACATTTTGGCATGTGTAGGTAGACCTCACTTAGAAGAGTTTATAAACAGTTGATGAGATTCAAATGGAGGCCTCCTCGTAAGCTGCTTCTAACGCCCCAACCGACTATGCCAACTTTAAAGGGTTCTGAATCTATGTGGGTGGGTGAATGCGAGCATGAGTGTGCATGTTTGGCTTGATTACGGAGGCTCGTTGACCATGACCGGGCCGGTTGACGCTAGCCTAGTCGTCGGTGAAGAAGGTGAGCCCTAGGAGGAGCTAGATCTGGCTCCTTCGAGGGCTTGCTAACTCCTTCGAGGGCTTGACAAATTTGGCTCCATTTGCTTTATAGGAAGAAGCCGATTGCAAACAGAGAAAGCTCGAGGATTGGGGTCCTCGCGCATGATGGAGAGAGAGAGAGAGAGAGAGAGTAACTAGGGTTTGATCGTCGCGCATGAGACAAAGAGAATGGCAGTTGGAGGGCAGTGACAGAGACTCGTAATCAAGAGTTGTCAGCGTCAAAAGTAGTGACAACGGCGAGGAGGGGCCGGAGTTGGGCGACTGAGGGTGGGGGCATTAGGGTTTTTCATGTTCTTGTTAAGCTCACTCATAATTTATCTATGGACGTATTAATGCGCCTCACTTGTCTCGACACCAATGTCAAATCTCTCTTTTTTGAAAAATTGAGCGAAAATACAAATTAGGAAGCTTCCAAGCTAGTTCCCGACTCAAGGAAAGTGAAAAACTTTGTGGAGGGCATCCAATCATTTGACCACTTTCTATGCTTTTGGCGTGTTGAATATATATTTTGGTCCAAGAATGGGGAAACTATCGTTCTGCACTCTATTTCCAACGACCACTCCGTGGGTTTGTGAGACCACGCTTTTGCCCTTTTCGGTTGAAACCATGATGAGACTGTTAGGACATGGCCCTGTAAGACTCCTATCTCATTTGGGTAGGGCCTTCACATGCCATTACCATGTTAAAAACCTACCAAGTTGAGAAATTGACCATAAGGAGAGGGGATTCTCTGATTCGAGTCAAGACTGTAATTAAATAGAACCGTGAACAATACACGAAAGTATATACCATTAAGGTCCGCAAGAAGATTAAAGAGTAGCCAGTGATTTGTTTTGTGACGAGATTTCAAGGATCCGTGTTTTTAGATAAGATGAACACCATTAGATATTTGAAACCTTTTGCCAAAGCATACGAAGCAACATTTTTCGCCGTATGGTTCATCTGTCGACCTCATTAAATTTGGTCATTAAGAACGTTCATTCCTTTTGCAGAAGACACCGATACATGTCGGAGAATTTAACCTAATATACAAGAATGCATATCTGTTTTCTTTATCCTAGCCGCCTTGTTCAATGTTCATGGGGCATCTAACAACGCGTGCGCCACAGAATTTGGCGCGTATTTATATTGTGTAACTATCCTCGATTTCAGTGGTTTATTATAAACAGTGGGGAGAAAACTTTCTCCATGAACGACCACTGTCGCCTTTGATGCGTTGGCAGGAGTTATATGTTATAATAAGAAACAGTTCGACAACGAGGAGGCTTACGTGCGAAGTTTTCTCTCTACGGACAGCATTTTCCTGAGAACAATCCTTAAAAAGTCAGACTACTAGTGTAATGGGAATCTTTGACTTGTGCTCGAATCATGTCAAGTTCCTGAGAATCTGAATTATTACCGCTCACGAATGTTCTAATGCTTTTTTAGCTTTTCCTTCTTTTTTCCTCGAATTTGACGGCTCATGTAATTTAACTCTAACGCCGAACGCACTGTAAAGCTTTTCAAACATCAAGCGTTATTGTGTAAATTTGGGTGTCATTTCATCATGATACCTTTTGGTCTGAAGTTTTTAAAAAGTGGGTTCATGGTATAACAACAATATTTCATAAGGGAATAGCGGGAGGCATAAGCCTAAGAGACTGTGTAGTCACGAAACTATTTCTTAAGTAGACCAAGCTGCAGTCCAGCCCGGCATGCCTTTCTGGCTTCTAATGGTGGATTTAGCACCTAGTGACGTCATTGCATAAATTATCGACGGAATTTAATTTCTATACCGAGTTGAATCTGGACCGCCAGATTTAGTGAGACCTACATATGAATCCGCAATTTCGGTAGTCAACAATTTCAATTTAGTACGATAGCTAACCTTAGGAATCGCAGAATCAAGTTATAAGATACTTAATTCGATGTGAGACTTACAATTCACATCAACCTATCATATACTTGTGCACATCTCAGCAGCTTCCTCTTACAGCAATGGACTTTTTACTTTCTTTTAGCACATTTTAGTCCTTCATTTCCTTATATATAGTCATGGGGTAGAGAAACGATATAATTAATTTAGTTGGAGCACTGTAGGGTATCCGCATCAAATGAATGAAAAATATTTCTGCTTATTTTGAAATTTTAATGAGCAAAGGGCTGGGAGGAATAAATGTATGCGGTAGATCTCTTTCTACGATGTAGTAAATGTTCAAGGCATAAGCTGGCCAAAAGTTCGCTAGTGATAGTGTAACATTGTACGATTGGATCACTGCCCTCGATGGTGAAAAATATTATCGACTACCTTAATGCAACATCGAGAAGGCGGATGGTTCGTTCAGAAAAAAGTTGTAGAAAATAGATGGATCATGACCCGTTCCATTTCTCTTTTCTTATGAAATGCTGCATAATATCATAAATCCGATAAAACACGAGCTAAAATCTGAAAAATCCGCTCGATGATATACGAGGCAAATCTATTTCGGGCTCTTTCGCGAATTCTGAAAATGGAGGCCTTTCCTTGCGACAATCTAGTGTACTGACAACAAATTCATCTTGAATAGATTTAGTTAAACAATTCGTGACGTGGAATGATAAAGTTGCATCGCATGTTATTTTTGGTACACATAAGGTACAAACTAAATAAATTGAAGTTTAAAGTTTACAATCCCAACTTTATCACTAAACAAAACATGAGATAATCTCTTTACCCAAAAAAAAAAAACATGAGATAATCCTCTAGGAGCTTGCAAGTAGAATGAAATATCCAATCGCATTTTCCTAGACGTCATACCAGATCTTTGTCTTGATTAGATTGAAACGATAATGCCAATCAATGGTCCCGCTCGCGACCTTACTAGTATGGTTGGACTCTGCTGTCGGTTTCAAGCGTATATTCCTAGTCTCCTTTACCCTTTATTGAAAAGAAAGAAGCCATCGTGACATGCTCCTGTCATCAGTTTCTTGAAGTGTCATCCTTCTTAATCCTTGAATCAACTTCGCATGTGCCAAAGATCGTGTAGATACTTGCCGTTCCAACAAGGTTAAGAAAAACATCGAGGATCAAACTCAAAATGTCCGCTTATTCCATTACCAAACTAATAGACAATATTGTAAAAAAGGCCAAAGAGATAAGACCAACTTCTGTATTCCATGACCAGGATTCATGATTTTCTGTGCTCAGTCAGATATTGGAAGCGGGACAACTTCCATTTTTGCTCCGTCTCCTTTGATTCCATCATCGTCTTGTTCAGATTTGGAGTCGACGAAGAGGAACGCCGACCATCGCGCTTTGTGAGCCATAGCCAAGACGAAGCGACGCAATTTGCCAAGTACTCGACCATCATTCTCTTCACTAACCTTCTCTTTCGCGGGACCACTCTCCACTTCTTGATCCCGAAGCCCGTTCCTCTCAATATTTCCAGTTCGGCGGACATAGCATCGGCGCTCATTCTCATGGTGTCGTGGCTCGGCTTTGTCTCGACAACTTTGCTGGAGCCTGTAACGCGAGGCACTTCTTGGTGTGTGGATAAGAACGTGACAAATTACTCATCCAAATTGCTTGGACGTTGCGCGAATTTGGAATACACTTGATGGAACTCAAAGTGACCCATCAACTTAATTTATAGCACGAAAAGGGCTTCGCTTTAGCTGTTTACAATGCAATTACACAGTCATGACGGATTGGAAGAGGCGTCGAGGAAGCATCGTGACGTGCAGCAATGGCCTGCTTATTGTCTTGAAGCAACAAGACCTATCGATAATTTTAAAGTGACCAGATTCCAGATTTGTCAATGCCCCTCCTTGTTCGAGAAAGAAGGACAATTGGACCACAAATATCTGAATCCAACGCAACAAGATTTGTCTTCTCTCATTTGAAATTTAAGAAAGCAGTCGTGATTGGGAGGTGCTCAGATAAGTTGCTTTTGGTCAGTACTAGATGCTGATCCATATCTAACCTCAAGGACCCATTAGGACGGGCTTGGCTATAACTAGCTATTTGAGCAACTCCGCACCACTTGATGATTCGGTGGGACAAGGAGAAAAGAAAAATGATTTAGTAACTATCATTAATTCACTATAAAATTAACCGACTGTTCTCAACTGCCAAAAAAATGAAAAATAAATAATTAGTATTTATTATGAGGTTTACTTTTTCAATAATTTCTGCTCTTAATATGCTGCTACCCTTACAAGAAATTATTCATGGGGTATTTGGTTCGGCTTTGTGAAGGAGTTTTGAGCCTCCAAAGCCCTTTGGGGGAATTATGGAGTGTTTGACAAATTATTTTTGAAACTCTTTGGCCAAATGTTGGCCTTCTCAAGGCTGAAAGCTCAAGGCACCCTAAGGGGTGCCTTGAGCTTTCAGCAATCACGGAATGCTAATGCCCAAATTAGTGAAAATATGTTAGTTGCCTTTTTTGCACTCAAAATTTATCTAAAAATCCACTTTTGCCCATTTAAAAAAGAGAAACCCTAGTCTTCTTGTCCCCTCACCTCCTCACTCTCTCTTCTTTCGCTCAGTCATGCTCACCTCCCTTGCTCACCTTGCTCATTGATCTCCCTCGCTTGACTCGCGTTGCCTCACTCGCCAACCTCACCTCACTCTCTGGCCTCGCGTCGCCTTACTCGCCGGCCTCGCGTCGCCTCCTCGCTCGGCTTGCCGCGACTCACTCAATGACCTCGCCTCACTCTCTGGTCTTGCCTCGCCTTGCTCGCCCGCCTCGCCTCGTCTCGCCTCCTCGCTCGTTGAACTCTTTCGCTCGACTCATCGGGCCTCGCTTGGCTCGTCGCACCTCGCTCGACGACCTTGCCTCACTCTCTGGCCTCGCCAGCATCGCCTTGCCTCGTCTCCTTGCTTGGTACGCTTAATTTGGGTATTATCTATTATTCTTGGTGACTACGATTCTGAATTATTTGGGGCAAATCAAATTCTGAAGGAGTATGTTCGTCAATGACATGCTAATGCCTATGTTACCGAGATGGAACTCCAATATTTGATACTTTCTGTGACTTTGAACTCCAATTCAAACTAGGATGAAGCTTTTTGTTGGTAAACCTCTGTTCAACTCTGTTCGCGGCGACTTCGCATCAATCTTGAGCTATGAGCTATTAGCTCAGTTGTTGTTGATTAATGTTCTTTTAGTTTCATTTGTATTTAGCATGGTTGAGTCCGAAGCTTGATTCTAAGTCATGCACTAGATTTTGATGTAGCTAGTCACTGAAGCATGTGAGGATGAGTATATCAACATATAGAAGTGTTCTGAATGTTGTGGTTCTGGTTCAGCCTTTAGCTCAGACGATAAAACGAACAAATTACAGAATTGCCTCAAATTGAAGCATGTCAAGTACTTCACTCCACCGAGCTTTCAAATGAAATTTAATTGAGTTCATATGATGATTTAGAAAATATTGGCTTTCTAATTCAGCGTAGATCCTAATAGTTCATTACATTGGTTTATAGGTTAAACCAATGTAATTCGTGGACCCTTTGTCCGCGTTTTCCAGTAATCATTAGAATTTCCTTAATTATGAGTATGGCACAAAGTTTTAATTGGCAACACAACTATTTTGTGAGTAACTGAGTATAATTTCCTCAGTCACTCTTCAAGTTCGTTGAAAATCTAGTTATGGTTTTCTTGGTTGAAAAATGTACGAGTTGTTAACAAATTCTATAGATGAGCTTTTGCTTCATTTGGATGGCTTTGTTTTGTTGAAAAAGAACGATCTTTTGATGTGGTTTTCTTGGTGGAATGACTTTACTAGTAGATGGCAACTAAGGCATTTTGGAGCACGGAAGATGTAGAAACCTTTTGTAAGTTATGTGTTGAACAAATTGAAAAAGGCAATCGTCCGGCAAACAACAAAAGGAATGGATGGACAGTCATTATTAGCAAGTTTGAGGAGCTAATAGGTAAAAAATTTGATAAAGATCAAATGAACAGTAAATGGGATAATCTTAAGGAAGAATGGAAAAGATGGAGGACATTGGTGTACAGTGAAATGGGACTAGGATGGGATTCAAGGAAAAAAACCGTTGATGCGAGTGATGAATGGTGGGAGAAAAAAATTCGGGTTTTTATCTCTTTCTCTTTTACTTTTGTGTTTAGTTCATTTTAAATGATACAACTTACGTAAATGTTATATTATAACAGGCCAATCCTAAGCTTAAGACTTTTCGGACGAAAGACATACATCCTGATCTTGCAACTTTGTTAGATAGGATGTTCAGAGAGATTGTTGCTAATGGAGGAATCACATGGACTCCTGGGCAAGGTTTACGTATTGATGAGGATCTTGTTGAGGTCACACAACCTAGTATCGATGATGCTGTAGGATCTACTGATGAACATTTAGAGTCTCAAGCGGATGAAACCGTCGAACCAATTGGAACTCAGAGCCATAAAAGAGCTGCACATACTTCAACGAGGGAAACTTGAGAAAAGAAAGAAAAGAGATTGACCACGGCACAGTAGCTTGGAACACAAATTAGCAGGCTTTGTTCAGCTGTTGAACAAAGGAGTGCTGCTACTGCATTATCTCAAGCAAATGAGGGATACGGTCCTTACAAGGACCTCATAGATATGCTGGATACAATACCTAAAATTGTGCAAGATGAAAAGTTATACTTTTTTGCAATCTCTCATTTTAAGGAAAAGAAAGATAATAGGCAGGTCTTTATGAACTTGAAGGGTGATGCACCAAAAGTCAAATATCTCAAGTATGAGTTTGAAGAGAGTCACAGTTAGGATGTTAGCATCTTATTTGAACTCTTCGGTATGCTACCTTTTTTTCATGTGAGACTTGTATTTGCATTATGTGTGAACCTAATTTCTATTTATGTTTTAATTTGAGAACTATTTTCTAATGGTATTCTCTTCATGTGGTTTAGATTGCGTATATATGATGGTTGATATTGTTTCTCTTGATGGATGATCAAGATTGTTTATTGTTTCTCTTCCACTCTAATACATCTATATATTGTTACTTTAAGTAATTATGGATGATTCTCTTGAAAGGGAAAATCGTGAAAAAGAGAAAACAGAATTTTAGGATCTCTTCTCGGTCGCAACAGTTTTCGTTGGTTATCAAGCAATGTACTTTTGCAAGGAACCTCGTGTGACCTCATTGTATACAGGTGATGCATGGTTAAGAGAATTGATGGACGAAGAAGTTCATCTGATAAGGTGTTTTCATATGTTTAGAATGCACATTGATGTATTTAATAATTTAACGCATGACTTGATAACAAACTATGGTCTTCAAGGATCTAGAAATACTAATGTTGCAGAAATGGTTGATATGTTTCTTCATATTTTGGGACATGATATATGCAATAGGTTAGCACAAGAGCGTTTTCAACGCTCTAAAGAGACCATAAGTATGCACTTTAGCTTAGTTTTAGATAAAGTATGTGATATGGGAAACGATTTGATCCAACTAATTGATCGGCAATTTAAGGAAGTTCCAGAGAAGATCAAGAAAGATCGACGATTTTATCCATATTTTAAGGTAAGTTACTATTGTACAATATAAAGGAAAAACTAAATGTAAATCACGTAATATTTTGTTCTTTGTTTTTAGGATTGTATTGGAGCTATGGATGGTACGCATATCCCAGCGGTAGTACCCACATACGATCAAATTCGTTTTATTGATCGAAAAGGAACAACGATTCAAAATGTGTTAGCCATATGTAATTTTAACATGTAATTTATCTATGCTTGCGCCGGTTGGAAGGGACAAGCTCATGATACCTGTATCTTCTATGAAGCCACTGGAACACATGATGCACAATTTCCTCAACGTCCTCCAGGTTCGTTAATTAATTGTTTAAGTACATCCATATGTATCTATGTGGCATATGTTGATTAAATTTTCATTATATTTGTGTAGGTAAATATTATTTAGTAGATGCCGGATATCCAAATCTCATGGGTTATTTGGGGCCATATAAAGATGTTAGATATCATTTGCTAGAGTTTTGACAAAGTCCTAAACCAACAGGGTATCGAGAAGTGTTCAATCATGCTCATTCCTCTCTACGCTTGGTAATTGAGCGAGCCTTTGATGTATTAAAAAATAAGTGGAAGATTATGATAAATATGCCATGTTGTCCGTATGAAAAGTAAGTGTAAATTGTCATAGCGACAATGGCTTTGCACAATTATATACGAAGAAATGCCGTGATCGATACGGATTTTGAAATTGCAGAATTGGATCTCGATTATGGATGTTCAGTTGATCATGATGATGTAAATGAAGGGATGAATGATTTAAATGATAATGTATCTTCTAACATGGTACATTTACGTGATAAAATAGCTATGAGTTTACAAAGTCGTTAAAGATGTTTGTAATATTTAAGGATAATGTATTTCATTCTTAGGGACATGTGATGTGTATTATGATGAAATGACTCCTTTTAAAAAAAAAATTTGTTAATATATTTCTATTATGTTATTCTCGTCGCGAAAATATAAAAGTTACTATCATTATTTTTTTTACTTCAATTTTAAACAATTAAAATTAAAAAAACACAAATTGATTTCACCAAAGGACTTTTCAAATATATATTTACCAAATAGCTTGCATTTCCCCAAAGCACTTTTCAATAGATGTTTGCCAAATAGTCCTACATTTCCCCAAAGCCCTTTGTGCTAAATATTTTTGCATTTGGCCAAAGGCTTTCCCCAAATGCCATACCAAACAAGTCCTTAGTGATTGAAAAGGGTCAAGTCAATCGTTGACTTGGCATGTATTTTTTACTCATGTCCAATAATAGGTTAATCGCTTGTCAGTTGAAGCGGGATGAAAAATATAAAATTTTGATTTTTATCTTCTTCTTCCTCTTGGTTGTCATCCAAGGCCGCCGGCGCCGTGTTCAAGCATCTTTTTAGCCGACTCTTCAGATCTGGTAACACCGGCAATGGACGAGAAAGGACGACGGAGGGGTGTTTGACTCGGAAGCATAGCAGTGTAGGCGGATCCGGTCGAGGAGGTTGGGGAGTTTTGGAAATGGTGACCAGATCGGGACTTCGATGCTTGTAATTGTTACTATGGAGCATCGAAGGCGAGCGACGAAGGCGAAAACGCAGTAGTGTAGGTGGACGAGCAAAACTCTCAGCCATGGGCGAGGCTAGAATGGGACGAGCAATAGTGGAGCCGACCGCGAGCGATGACGGAGGTGTAGCTTGGCACGACTGCAAGCGATGCTGAAAGACTTTGTTGCTTGTAGTCGTTGCCGTCGGTGGATGGACAAACTTCAGTCATGGCTCGTTGCAGTATCGTTGCCGCCAGTGGATGAACGAACAAAGCTTTCGATCTCAACAATGGGCGAGGTCAGATCTGGACAAGCAACAATGGAGCCGACCGCGAGCAATGATGGAGGTGTAGCTTAGGATGACCGCGGGCAATGTCGGAGGGGATAGAGATGGTGACTGGAGGGGTGGTGCTCCGTGATGGAGGAAAACCAATCGCGAGCGACGCCGGAAGGGGGTGAAGATGGTGGCCAAAGTGGTGGTGCTCTGTAATGGAGGAAGAAGAAGATAAAAGTCAAAATTTTATTTTTTCATCCTCCTCAACTGACATGTGTCAACTTATTATTAGATATGAGTAAAAAATGCTCGTCATGTCATCGATTGACATTGCACTTTGCAAAATATTTTCTTGTATTATTAAAATATTCCTTCACTAATTTTTGTGGAGATAGAAGATACATGTCAACCAAGGACTTTGTTAGCATAAAAATATATGCCACGTCAGCGATTGACGTAACACTTTGCAACAATCGAATATTTTCTCCTTCTATTAAAGTATTCCTTTACTAATCTTTGTGAGAGCAGAGGCCTACTTGATCTCGCCTTTCGTTGCAAGTGGTTCCAGTTTTAGTCTTCTAAACTTTGATTTTTAAAAGCTAAAATTGGATTTAAAGCTAAATGTCCAAATTAGATTGGGAAAAGAAATTACCCTTTTTTTTTCGCAAACAAGCATCTTGAGTTGAGTTTAAGAAACAGTCTCTACTAGCAGTGAAACTTAGAATTTTCTAATAAATTCTATATACATTAAAGTTATTTAAAATGAGGATGTAATATGCTTGGAATGTTAGTTTGATTTTCTTATTTATTTTTAATATTGGTTAGAGTTGTTGGGTACTCAAAAACTCCACTTGTATATTAATTTTAGGTGTTTAGACAATATTAAAAACCCAATTCTTCACTCTTTTCTTGGTTTGTGAATTTCAAAAAGCAAATTTAAGTATTTTTAGCCAGGAAGTTCATTGTTAAAAGGATAATAATTTGGCTTGCCGCTGCCTATAAAAAATATCATCGTTACCATACTACGACAATCAATGAAATATTCATTTACTTGGGTTCTAACTTACGTCTCCTAGGTACTAAAATCACACAACCTTCTTTAATCTGCATCGTTCATAAACAGTGAATTTAAACAATATTCGTTAATTTCATAGGCATTACTAACGATATCTATGGATATATGCACGATTAGTACCTTCTCCGAGTACTTTGTCCCTACAATTTATAGATTACGTGACCATCCATTGCATCCTCAAATCTCAATTATCTATTAATCATACTTAAATATTAATACTAATATGATGTATTAGAGAGATATCTATGCCATAATAAGTTTATTGTTATTTTTAAGTGAATTAAAATCAAATCATATACTGACTTCTGTAATTAATATATATATATATATACATACACATATTCATTTTTTGTAAGTGCCAATATGGAAACCGACCTTTCTTTCATGTTCGGTTCAATCAACAGTTTAACCTTCGCAGCTTCTTCGCTCCTCTATTGAAGCCGAACCACGCAGCTCTGCTTCACTGGGCATTGCCTTCGCGGCGAAATCTTTGAGGACGAGGATGAAGCTGTCGTGGAACAAGAAGAAGAATGCGAGCGCCAAACACTCTTTCGCCGCAATTTCCAAGTACCCAAATCTCCCTTTCGACGAACAATACGACCCACCAGGCGAAGACCGGGAAGGTGCCAGAGTCTCGGGGAATCGAGAACGACCCGCGTCAAAAGCCCCAGCTTTGGATGAGGACGGCCCGTCATCGTCCCTTGATCACCGGCAATTGGCCCGATCGTTTCAGCCTCAAGGCGACAAGCTCGCTGAGGTGAATCGCAGTTCTTTTGCTCTTTTTGTTTTCTTGAAAATTCCAATGCTGTTCTGTTGAAGACGAATTTAAGTGACATGTAAAATGGCTCACTGCTTACCCACGATTGTTTTAGCCTGTTCAATCTATCTGATTTGAGAGGCTACTTACTAGGATTGTGCCGTTTTCGATGCGGGAGCTTGGAAAAAGATAATTGAAAAGCTAACCTCCATTCATTTGCAGGGGGCGTTTGTTCAAGGTCCTTGTTGAACTTTGCTTTCCAAAGAGAGTGAATTTTCTTAATAATTTTTCAAATACGTTTTTGGTTCCTCTTTTCTTTGAGGTCCACTATGTTATTGGTGGTGGTGGCGATGGTAGGAATGGAATGAAATGTCCAATGCATATGTAACTTGCAGAATTATGTTTCCAGCGGTGGAGTCTGTTGTGGTTGATGTGCTGAAGAGGGAATGGAATGAAATGACTGGGGATATGGAATTACATGAACGATATGGTCAGCAGTTACTTGATTAATGTTGATTTGCTGAATATTAAGGCTTTTTTTTCCCAATTGGGAAGACATAATATTAAAAGCCCGTAGTCCCATTTTGGTAATCTGAGCCTGAAGATATTGGTCAATTTGTGCTACTTGTTTCAGGTATTGTGATACTCCTAATTGTGGACTCGGCAGCCTTCGAATTGGCTTTAAGAGTTTCCAACTTTACTTTTGGCTGCTCCTAGCTATCATGCTGTAACATTGTTTGGAAACTCATGTCAGCATCACATTATTTAGATTATGAAGTTAATAGGACTGCCAATATCTCTTGGTGGCAAGTGATTTTTTTGGCTCATTGGCAAGAGGAACTCTTGTAACATCCTGTTGATATCTAAAACTGAAAATTTTGAATGGCTTGTCTGCTGCTGGGTGTTTTCTCATCATTGTTGAGATTGTGATCATTCCATGGTTTGTAGCCGTAATGAAGGGTTTTGATGTAGTTTACCTGTGTATGATTATTGGACTTCATTTTTTTGTCTCATTCACTTTTGAAGGAGGGAAAATACCATGAGGCACTAGGGAAGTGGGAGACTGCTCTTACCTTGATACTCGAGAATGCAGTTTTGCATGAGCAAAAGGCACAAGTCTTGCTTGAGATAGGCGATGCATGGGGTGCTCTGAAGGGAGCAATTAGTGCGTCCCAGATCCCAATTTTTTTACTCTTTCTTCGTATCTTTCATCAGATGACAGCAGTAGTGTCAACTAATTATATATACAGCGATTTTCTTCTCGAGTCTCTTTCTGTTCTTGATTATGTTCTCCATGCGTTAGTCAAACATCCTAAAATTTGCAAATATTGTCGACACGTATGTCCTTTTCCTTGACCATTGGTGTGGCATCATTAGTATCACATGCTTAAAAGCTTTAACAAGCTTAGAAGTTCTTCAACGTCGGTTTGTAGTCCAAATTCGAAGCTGGGGTAGCTTCCATGAAATTGAAATCCAATCTCCACATCGGAAGTTTCTTGCCAAAAAGAGGGGTTCGTAATGAACCGTATTGGTTTTGAGTGCCGGTGCTACACGAATTTTTTAATGCTAGCAAGAGGCTCCACACCTGATGGAATTTGTCCGAAGTAATAGGAGTTCCCTAAAAAACAAACTAGCCTTTCCCTCCTTGTTGGGGTCGCGTGGAATTTCATGAAACCAAAATCGATGGAGATTCTCCTTGGGGAAGTTGCCAACTATCGTTATAGTTCTGATTGACAATACATTTCTCCACTTGCCTTTTAGGGTTGACCAATAACAACCGCAATACCCGAGATTTCACAGGGTCATCAATGTTAAACTTCGATGGCATGTGATGTGTATATAACACGAGCTTATTTCGCTCCATCAACGAGGCAGTGGCTTCGTAGTTGGGACCACCCTTGTCTCTTGAATGGGCATGATCTGACTTGAGGACTTGTGCAAACCGGATGTCTTTTCAATATACCTAAAGTGGCGATGCGATCAAATCTAATCATCGCCAGCATGTTGAGAAAATCATAGCTGACTATGCCACGTGTCAATTCGTTTATCGATCAAGTAGCTTATATTAACAGTGGGTGCAGTTTCTGATGACATGAAAACAATGCTTGAGTCGTCCTACCTTGGTGCCGTCAACATCAACATCTGTATTTGGCTTGCTCCTCGTCATCATGGAGACTCTCTTGTGTCATATCCAGGAATTCCTTAGGAAAAGAGCTTTTTAGGGGAGAAAAGATTATCATAGAAATTGTCAAAGAAAGTAAGTTCAGCAAGTGGCTAACAGCTAAGAGTGTGTGTATTATAAGGAGAACCTATCTGGATCATCCGTTTAATGAAGCCAAACTAAAGCTCCTTAACCCCATTTTTGGCGAGTTAATGAGATTTTGTTACTCTTGGGGCTACTCTTGAAATGGTGCTGTAGTCAGGATCCAAATTGGGTTAAATTCTTCTAAATCACTCAAATATATTGCACATAATTCTTAGAAACTATGAAAGCTTATTGTGAGATGAACCGATTAATATTATTTTCCATAACAGAATACCCGATTAAACTTTTAGCCCAATTGCTTGCAATTCACCATGAAAGGTATTTATCCCCCAAGAAATTAGAATTGGTGTTTATTCAATCGATGTATGCAATGAAAAATCCATATAGTAATCCTAGATTCACTGAATAAGATATCGTTAGTCAGCCTCAGATCCTCGGTCAATTTAGCTGCACGGTCTGTCTTTTTTGGGGTAATGGCAACATAAGAACACACTTCATGATGGCTTCATCGTTTTGGGATCCGAAAGCTTTCCATGGTTGCCTTGGTTAAGTTTTCTTTAATTTGGGTCTTGGAAAGGTTGCGTCTCTGTCTCCTCACCTCACCCTTTATTTCCCCTTTCTACCATAGAAAAGACAAAGAAGAAGAAGAAGAAGAGAGAAGTATGATCTGATGGAACAGCTTTCAGGCTACAGAATCAATCATATTCTACTTATATCTATAAGAAAATGCCTACTTAACGTTTAAAACTTCAAAAAAATTACAAAAACAATTCTTGTCTCGACTTACGTGTCCTGATTGGTTATAAAAAAACGATAAATTAGGCCAAGAAATATTTATCGAAGGATGTGAACGTTAATTGATTTGTTTGAAGGACAAACTAAATAGTTCATTCATTCAAGGACCGAGGCACTCCCGAGCCTCATACTTCGCGTGACGAGAATTGTCTAATCTACGTATTTGATTGGAGTCGCCACTAGCCATAATCAAGAGTTGGTTAGAAACCCTAATCAAGATATGGGAGTGTCGTCTCGATATACGCCAAAACCAGATATTCTAAAGATCGAGGACTTGATTACACTAACAATCTAACTAGTGCCATTTTGGTACCTAAACTTGAATGTTCGCAAACTAACGTACTGGACAGCTTATCGAAAAAGCTAACATTCCACCTAACCATGTTAAGAGAATCAACAATCAATACATGAACTTAATATGCCTAATCAATCACATGTAAGGTTAAATTAAACACGCAATTCAAAATATGTGAATCAAACAACGTGCAATCAAACATGGCACTAATCACACTAAGAGGGCAAAAAAAGGCCATTCCAAAGTCCAAATATTATATTTTAATTTTTGAAATCTTTTTTAATTTTTAATAAAAATATATTTTTTAATATTATAATAAATATAAAAACGGACCCAAGTCGGATCTCCACATCCGACCCGAGTCGAAGCCGATCCGGGTGTGCCGGCCCGGGTCCACTACGACGTGGGCTCCGCGAAGGCCCCATTCGGAATACCCTACAACCCAAATAAAACAATTAAATAAAAACACCTAAGCCAAGCCCACTAGAAATAAAAAGCCTCAATAGCACTTCAGCCCAATTTGTCCAAGTCAGCCCATCCACGAAATGACCCAAACCTAAAAAAATTTCTAGTGCTAAACCAAGAAAAGCCCAAAGCCATTATAGTATGATAAATCTAAAGTCGGCCCAAGCAAAAAAGCTTTACCTGGTCGGACCCGCGCACCCGACCCGGCTGCAAGCTGCCGACCCGAACAGCCTGGAAAGCTAGCGCTCGCCGCTCACGTCGCCACACCTGCCGCGGCCGCACACGCTGCTCTACCGGCCGTGTTGCCGCGGGCTCGACTCGCCGGGCCTGCCGCGGCCATTCGCCGTTGTTAGATGTATGCCCTAAAGTTATCATGTAATAGTTACATGTTAGGGATTTAAGTTGTACTATCAATTATATTATTTATTTAATGGCAAGGACGTATTCATTCATTTGTCCAATTATTTAAATATATGAATGATTCCATAAGATCAGTTGTGACTAGACCTATTCTTGAGACGTTAAGAATACATGTGACAGGTTCTCAGTTAGACTGAATCTTTAAATTGTTCTCGATCGATGGATCATTGAGTGGATATTAATGATCTTGTTGAGACCGGTGTGTTCGTAACTTCACCAATAAGTATTGGATACTTAAGGGAATGACGAGTCACAAGTCATTGGATATTGTGATACCCGAGTTAGAACACAGGTGCTTGTACCAGACAAGTTCACTGAACGTGACATGCATATATCGATTAGCAACATGGAAGCTTTTAGCGTGGTCAATGCCTAATCGTTCATGTTTTGGTCTTGTGTAAATAATCCTTAGACCTGAAGCACAGTGTTGACTTGTGTGTTGGACGGCTATGGTTCATAGATGCACATATTGCTGGTTCGTTGATCCGTCTCTGTACTTGATGGCCATAGTTAGTTCACATACGAAGTTACACGTGTGCGCAAAATGGAATCTGTCTCCTTGTTATACGCAAGGTACAATAATGATGTCCTATGCAATCTAATCTTGACATTGCATCAAAATCCTCGGCCGGGGTTGTAACTGAGAATGAACTGTTTATGTCTCATATAAAATGCATGTCAGTTAGATTTGTGCATATGATCGAATTGGTGACTTGACAAATATTCCATGGTCTTTGTTCGATCGGGACATAGTAAGACAGAGGGATTGAATTACACTGTAACCAAAGCTGACAGGTTCATTATGTTCTTAAAACATTCACATTGTCTGGGTAGCCATGACATATTGCTAGATGTCAATCATGGCTTATAGGACCTAGAGATTAATCGGGACAATCAATTCTCTTGGGAGTACTAATGTGTTAGTGCAAGTCCTACTACTAGATTAGTGATGAACCTAGGGATGTCACACACCATAACCAATTTAGAATGACGTTGTATGGAGGATGCAATATTACAAATATGTTTGCAATTATAGCAATTAATTAGTGAGATTGTAATTAAATTAAATGTGATTTAATTTCATTTATTTTCATTCATGAGCATGCGTGCATATGATGCACATGCAAACCTAAAGTGGACACATATTAATATGCCAAATGATCTTGCACTCTTAATTTTATAAAATTAAATTAATTAAAAGTGTACACGGTCAACAAATGTTGACCGTGTGCAGCACACGATCAGCTCCTTGCTGATCGCGTGTGTTTTAATTTAATATTAAAAAAAAAAGAGATGATGATGGTGATGCATGCACACGGTCAGCAATTGTTGCTGACCGTGGGCATCATCTACGACCAGCAACCGTTGCTGGTCGTGTGCTATATATGCACACACGATCAGCGACGGTTGCTGATCGTGTGGTGAGTGTCCATGCGATCAGCAACTGTTGCTGATCGCACAAAAATACAAAATTGTGATCAGCAACAGTTGCTGAAAGTGAAATACAGAAAAGAAAGAGTGCAAGATGTGTTCGTGAGAATCAAGAAAATACGTTTTCTCTTTTCTGACGCTGTGACTGAAATATCAAGAGTGCGGGAAATTGTCGCCACAAGATTGCTAACACAATTCTATTGGTGATTATCCGCAAATTCTTCCTTCCGTTCGTCGTGCGATTGGTGGCGTGTCTGAACTAGAGGTCCGACGCTTGTGGGGCTCGAATTGAAGAACATCCGAACCGAAATCGTCCTGGGCACTCAGCGAAAGAAAACCAACAAACATCCGAACCGAAATCGTCCTGGGTGCTCAGCGAAAGGTAATTCGTTTAACCTCTATGGTTTTTTGATTTTTGATTGAAACGCACGAACAACGCCTTTGGAGATACATGTATGGTTATATCTTTCCGCTGCGTTTATAATTTTTAACTATACATGTTCTGTAGAAAACCAACAGCCGTCGCCCCCGATGCCGCGACGCCTTGGCTGCCCGCCGTTTCCCGGCCGCCAACCCGACTTGCTCACGCCACAACCCCTCACCGCAGCCCCCCTTAGCCCACGGTGAGCGCCGCTGAACCAGACAACCTGGCGCCTCGTCTGGCCGGCCACCTCTCCAACCGCGTCTGGCTCGGGCACGTCCTTTCGCCCGGCCGGGAAAACAAACAGTGGTCGGACCCTCCACCTCCGGCCACGTCCGCCACTCGCCAAGGCCTCAAACATCGCGCGAGCCGGACGAAAACTTAAGGATTTCTGGCTCGATTGGGACTCAAACGGGACGGTGACTCTCGACACAAGACATACGGAACGGTAGGAACAAAGACGAGGAGGACGCCAAAGGCCGGAACTCGCGCGAGCCGGACGGCTGTGAGCCCTGGCCAGTGAGCCCGAAAACAGGGGAACGTGGAACAAACGGGGGGGGACGAAAACGGATAACCTACTGTGATTTTGGCTCAAGAAAGGGAAACGTCGAACGATTGTCTCGTCGACGAAAGCTTCGGCGTGGTGGTCGTCGGAGGAACGCTTCCGCTCTCGGCCCCTCTTCACTCGGTCCTCTCTCCGTCTCCCCGGAACTCTCTCTCTCTCTCGGCCCCCTCTTCTTTCTTCCCCTGTTTTGTCTCTTCTTCTTTCTTTGTTTTTACTTCTATAATGACTCTTTTTAAAAATAAAAAGAAAAATATGTTATACTAAATTCTATTAACGTAAATGCGCCTACTATCTATGCTTAGGGATTAAAAATAAGTTTCTAATTTTTTATGTACTTAAATCCTAAATGATTAACTAATTTTTAGGTATCAACAATTCTGACGAAACAAAACTCTCTCTCTCTCTCTCTCTTTCGGATCGAAGGCAGTTTGCAGATGAACAAAAATCACTCAGCGAAAGCAAACCCCCATGGAATACGGATGTCATAATGGCGCATGGAACATGTAGACAATCCTCTTCAGCTAACTGAGAATAATACCCACTTTCAAGCGCCAATCTGATGCGGGAAAGAAGGAGAACAAACTAAATGCCCTGCCTTGCCCTGCCCTGCTCTGCTTATGACGGTATGTGATAAATTGACTCCTGGGGGAGAATTTCTCATGAAGTAGACATCCTCGGACCCAGACATTCGAAAACCGAAATCATTCATTTTATTTCCACAAACAGTTTGGGAGAAATTCTTCTCCGGAACTGAGTGCCCATTATTGGTCACGATCCCCATATTTCACAGAGACACACACAGGGAGGGAGGGAGAGAGCGAGAGTTAACAGAAAAGAGTCTTTAGTTTCATCAGCATCACTAATGCTTTCCGGGCAGAGGAAGAGGACTTCTGCGACTCCCACCGTCGTCTCCTTGGCTCGAACCGGCTCCGAGCGAGTGGGCGGAGGGGCGAAAACAAGGACCCGAGGCAAAAGAGACCCAATTCACAGCGCGGTCCCACATCATTCTCTTCACCAGCCTCCTCTTCGCCGGCATCACCCCTCCTCCCTTGGCTCCGGAACGCGCCCCTGTTCCTTCCGCCGCCATCCACGTCTTCCCCTCCTCCATGATGCCCAGCACCCTCCCTTTAGCGTCGCCACGACCTTCGCCGTGCTCCATCGCTCTCGCTCACGGTCCTCGGCGATCAACCTTTTTCCTATCTTTGAGAAAATGCGAGTGCCTTTAAGCTCCTCTCTCCCTCCCTCCCTCTCTCTCCCGTCGTATAAAAGCAGGAGGCTGCTTGGACCGAAGGGGTTTCTTCTAATGGAGACTGACAGCGATCCATCAAAGTATGTCCTCCCGAAGCGAACGTCGCCCTTTGGACCTAAAAAAAAAACAAGAAGCCAACGTCGCCCCCGTGTCGAAGCTTCTCCTCTAACGGTGAACTTAGCACGCTTCTAATGGTAAATTTAGCATGAATTTAGTAACGTACTAGCACGGAGTTAAATCTGGACCGCCAGATCTAGTAGGATACCACATGCGGTAGTCAACAAATTCAGCTCAGTAAAGTAGCCGACCTTGGGAATCATCTTGTTATAAGATACTCCACTCATTCACCTGTATTCGATGTGAGACTTAAACAATTCACATCAGCCTGTCATACACTTGCGCACACCTTGGGAGCTTCCTCTTCCAGCAATGGGCTGTTTACTTTCTTTTAGCAAACTGTAGTCCTTAATTTCCATTTACATAATCATGTGGGGTAGAGATTCAATCCAATCAGTACAGTTGGAGCACTATCAGGATTGAATGAAAGATATTTCTGCTTGTTTTAAAATTTTCATGAGCAAAGGGCAGGGAGGAATAAGCATGTCAGGTAATGGAGATCTCTTCGCACGTTGCAGTAAATTTTCAAGGCGTAAGTTGGCTAAAAGATCGCTGGTGATGGTGTGCTGTTTTACAATTTATTCACCGCCCTCGGTGGTGAAAAATGTTATCGACTGCCTCAATGCAACATCGCTAAGGCGAATGGTTTGTTTGAAAAAAAAAAAACAGTAGAGAATAGATGGATCACGGCTCATTTCTTTTCTCTTTTCTTATGAAATGCTGCAAAATATCATAAAATCCAATAAAATGCGAGCTAAAATCATATCAGTCTCGATGACATGCGAGGCGAATCTATGCCGGGCTCTTTTAACGAATTCCGAGGACGGAGACCTTTCCTTTGCGACACTCTTGTGTACTAACAACAACTTCGTCCTGAATATATTTCGTTCAATAATTCGTCACTTGGAATGACGAAAGTTGCATCGCCTTTCTTTTGTTTTTTGGTAAACATAAAGTACAAACTAAGTAAACTGAAGTCTAAAGTCTACGGCCCCAACTATACCACTAAACAAACACATGAGATAATTCTCTAGGTGCTTGCAAGTAGGACGCAATATCCAATCACATCTTCCCAGACGTCGTATCAGATCTTTGTTTTGATTAGATTGGCACGACAATGCCAATCGATGGTCCCGCTCGCGAACTTTCTTAGAATGGTTGGACTCTGCTGTGCTGTCGTTTTGAAGGGGTATATTCCTATTCTCCTTTACCCTTTATTGAAACGAAAGAAGCCATCGTAACATGCTCCTGTCATCAGTTTCTTAAAGTGTCATCATTCTTAATCCTTGAATCGACTTTGCATGTTCCAAAGATCGTATAGATACTTGCCGTTTTAACAAGGACCAGGATTCATGCTCAAACTTAAAAAGTCCGCTTATTCCATTAGTAAACTAATTTACAATATCGTAAAAAAGGCCAAAGAGATAAGATCAACTTCTTCTATATTCCGCGAATAGGATTCGTGATTTTCTTTGCTCAGTTAGATATTGGAAGTGCGACAACTTCCATTTTTTTTCTCCGTCTACTTTGATTCCATCATCTTCTTCTTCGGATTCGGAGTCGGCGAAGAGGAATGCCGATCGTTGTGCTTTGTGAGCCATAGCCAAGAAGAAGCAACGCGATTTGCCAAGTACTCGACCGCCATTCTCTTCACTAACCTTCTCTTTCGCGGAATCACACTCCACTTCTTGATCACGAAGCTCGTTCCTCTTGATAGATCCTGTTCGGTGGACATCGAATCGGCACTCTTTCTTGGGGTGTTGTGGCATGGCTTTGTCTTGACAGCTACGCCGGAGCCTGTAACTCGAGGCACTGCTTGATGTGTCGTGCGAATTTTTAGGATACACTTGATGGAACTAAGACCCATCAGCTTAATTTATAGCACGAAAAGGGTTTCGCTTTAGCTGCTTGCATTGCAATTACGCAGTCATGACGGATCGGAAGAGGCTTTGAGGAAGCATCGTATTGTCTTCTAGCAACAAGACGCATCGATGATTAAGAAGTAACCAGATTTTGTCAAAGCCCCTCGAGAAATAAGAAGTGATGCTCATATATCTGAATCCAAACGCAACAACATTTGTCTTCACCCATTTGGAATTTAAGAAAGCAGTCATGATTAGGAGATGCTGATCCATATCTAATCTCAAGGACTCATTAGGAGGGGCTTGGCTATAACTAGCTATGCGGCAACTCCAAATGAGTTAGATGACTCTATTAGACGACAGTAACTTTCATGTCCCATTAGGAGTGTGAATTTTGAATCTAGAAGCCTCTCGAAACATGTTAAAGAAACCGTTTATCTCAATGTAAACAATTCACCTCGATTGGACTGCGGGTCTCGGTTGGAGTTTAGTCTAGGAATGTAACTACGGACCCCAAACAAAAGTAAAGTTGATGATCCCAGTGGAAACATGATGGGTGATTGAGAAGAAGCTGAGCATGAGGCAAATGAGGGAAAGTTAGTTTGCTTACCCATTTAAGGGAGTGAATTAAAATGAGCAATTTCGACACGATTCCAATGACATGACCTATGCCAACAGGAGCACAGGCCCACGGTAAAGGTGTAGGAACCATTAAGAAGAAACAAAAAAGGGGAGTGACTTGCCAGATGCCATAAACTCTTAGATTAATTACTTTTTGCTCTTTAGCCCTGCAAACTCTGAATTTTTGGCGATTTCATCCGCTAATTTTAATTAGTGCAATTAAATCCTCTCGTTTTATTAATTCATGCTGTTATATTATTCCTTCACTGATCTTTGTGAAGGGTAGAGGTCTACTTGACCTCGCCTTCGTTGCCGGTGGTTCCAGTTTTAGTCTCCTAAACTTTGATTTTGAAATGCTATAATTGGATTTGAACCTAAATGTCCAAATCAGATAGGGAAAAGAAATTAACCTTTTTTTTTTCGCAAACAAGCGTCTCGAGTTGAGTTTAAGAAACAGTCTTACTAGCAACGAAACTTAGAATATTCTTATAAATTCTATTGGGTGATGAATACTGAAATGGTCATGTGATATACTTGGAGTGTTGGTTTGACTTTCTCTCTTTATTTTTAAAATTGGTTAGAGCTGTTGGGTACTCAAAAACTCCACTTGTATATTAATTTTAGATATTTAGACAATATGAGAAAGGCCAATTCTAACTCTTTTCTTGGTTTGTGAATTTCAAAAGCAAATTTAAGTATTTTCAGCCTTGAAGTTCATTGTTAAAAAGACGATAATTTGGCTTGCCGCGGCCTATAAAAATATCATTGTTGCTAATACTATGACAATCAATGAAACATTCATTTACTTGGATTCTAACTTATGTCTCCTAGGCAAAATCACATAACCTTTCCCGATATGCAGCGTTCCCGAGTAGTGAATTTAAACAGTATAAAATATCTTAGTTAATTTCATAGGTATTGCTAATGATACCTATGGTGATATGCAAGGGTAGTACTTTCTCTGAGCTTTTTGTTCCAACAATTTTTGGACAAATCGGCCCATGTGAATTTAAATTATAAATTATGTAACCATCCATTGCATCCTCAAATCTCAATCATCTATTAATCATACTTAAATAGTGATACTAATAAGATGTATTAGAGATATTTATGCAATAATAAGGTTTCGATTTATTATTTTTTTAGGTGATTAAAAATTACTATATATATTTTTTATAAGTGCCGATATGGAAACCGACCTTCCTTTCACGCTCGGTTCAATCAACAGTTTAGGCTTCGTAGCTTCTTCGCTCCTCTAATTGAAGCCGAACCACGCAGCTCTGGATCACTGGGCATTGCCTTAGCGGCGACATCTTTGAGGACGAAGATGAAGCTGTCGTGGAACAAGAAGAAGAACGGGAGCGCCAAACGCTCTTTCGCCGCCATTTCCAAGTACCCAAATCTCCCTTTCGACGTACAAGATGACCCACCGGGCGAAGACCGGGAAGGCGCCAGCGTGTCGGGGAATCGAGAACGACCCGCGTCAAAAGCCGCGGCTTTGGACGAGGACGGCCCGTCATCGTCGCCTGATCACCAGCAATTGGCCCGATCGTTTCAGTCTCAAGGCGACAAGCTCGCTGAGGTGAATGGAATGGAATGAAATGATTGGGGATATGGAATTACATGAACGATATGGTCAGCAGTTACTTGATTAATGTTGATTTGCTGAATTAAGGCTTTTTTTTCCCAATTGGGTAGACATAATATTAAAAGCCCGTAGTCCCATTTTGGTAATATGAGCCTGAAGATATTGGTCAATTTGTGCTACTTGTTTCAGGTATTGTGATACTCCTAATTGTGGACTCGGCTGGCTTTAAGAGTTTCCAACTTTACTGTTGGCTGTTCCTGGCTATCATACTGTAATATTGCTTGGGGAACTCGTGTCATCATCACATAATCAGATTATGAAGTTAATAGGACTGCCTGTATCTCTTGTTGGCAAGTGATTTTTTTGGCTCATTAGCAAGAGAAGCTCTTGTAACATCCTGTTGATATCTACAACTGAAAATTTTGAATGGCTTGTCTGCTGCTGGGTGTTTTCTCATCATTGTTGAGATTGTGATCATTCCCTAGTTTGTAGCCGTAATGAAGGGTTTTGATGTAGTTTACTTGTGTATGATTATTGGACTTCATTTTTATGTCTCATTCACTTTTGAAGGAGGGAAAATACCGGGAAGCACTAGGGAAGTGGGAGACTGCTCTTACCTTGATACCTGAGAATGCAGTTTTGCATGAGCAAAAGGCACAAGTCTTGCTTGAGATAGGCGATGCATGGGGTGCTCTGAAGGCAGCAATTAGTGCGTCCCAGATCCCAATTTTTTTTACTC
The DNA here is from genome assembly GCA_031216285.1 of Syzygium syzygioides. Taxonomy (NCBI): domain Eukaryota; kingdom Viridiplantae; phylum Streptophyta; class Magnoliopsida; order Myrtales; family Myrtaceae; genus Syzygium; species Syzygium syzygioides. The sequence goes on along the minus strand of CM062247.1, from coordinate 41,779,096 downwards.
TTTCTTCATAACTTTCATCATATGACAGCAGCAGTGTCAACTAATTATATATACCGCGATTTTCTTCTCAAGTCTCTTTCTGTTCTTGATAATGTTCTCCATGTGTTAGTCAAACATTCTAAAATTTGCAAATATTGTCGACACGTATGTCCTTTTCCTTGACCATTGGTGTGGCAACATTAGTATCGCATGCTTAAAAGCTTTAACAAGCTTAGAAGTTCTTCAACCTCTGCTGATAAATATCTCAGCATACTTACAAATGTCCTTTCCCCCAGGAGCCACTGAATTGGATCCATCTTGGGCTGAGGTATGTCTGGAGTTAGTTATTTTTTCACATGTTGTATGTTTTGACTATGTCATAGCTTGTAGATCTTGGTGAAAGTCTTCTAGTATATAATATGTGTTGCCAAGTGCATTGTCACACTACTTTTCCATTGTAAGCATATGTATTGTTTGCATGAATCCCCCTCATCAACATTTTACCTAAGGTGATGTCTGTATTTCCCATGTAGATCTACCACATTATGTTGCTTTCTGTTTTCTGTGTTTAGAATGCGAATATATCATGTGGTCTCTCTTTTCTTCATGGCTTTTTCATTAAGCAGCAGATCTTATTAAAAATTATTCACTTCGATGTTCCTATGAGAGGTATTGATAAGTATTTATCAATATCATCGATCGTAGCTAATTAACTTCATTATCTTTAAGGAGAGTAATTCCAGACAACTTTTCAGCTACCTCTTGAAAATGTTCCTTGGCTATAAGGAGTATCGCCAAGAGTAGCTGTTCGACCTTATTAGTTTCTACTAAGTTATCTGCTTTTTAATATGAACAGCAAGTGGATGGAATTGAATGTACTAAGTTGTTGATGGAGAAGGTATCCAATTGAAGGATCTAATATAGAAGAATATAAGCCCAGAAGGGTGCAAAAACATGATTCTGCAAGTAGAGAATGATGCACGGGTACTAGCTAAATGAAATGAACGAACTCCTTGTGATATTAGCTGGAATAGGTCTCTTTTTCTTGGTCACAATTGTCTTCTCATATCCTTTAGATGACTTCAAGGAGATTACTCCCTTAATTCACAGAGGCATGTGAATTTGCTATGTTTGTAGGCGATTATATTTTATCTAATATGTTAATTGTTGAACAGAACAAAGTTGTTATCATTTATCGCATGTTAAGTTATTGTGTTCACTTGATTCTGTTGTATATTCATTATTGTTAGCTTTCTTGCTGAAAGAAGTTTGTCGTACTGACATTTCAATAATTTTTTTTCCGTGTGGAGCGTTGAATTTATGCAGGCATGGATCACCCTGGGTAGAGCACAGTTAAACTTCGGAGAGCCTGATAGTGCCATTGCTAGTTTCGATAGAGCATTGTCTCTTAAGGTCTGCTGCTGATCATTGTTATTCTTCTAGCTTTAGTGTGCAAAGATACTAATGAATTAGCCTCCACATTGCAGCCGGATTGTGAAGAAGCTCAAGATGACAGGAGAACTGCACTACATCTTGTGAAGAAGCGAAAGCAGCTGCATTTATCGGGTGTGAGCACAACAAAAAACCGTTTTGTGGTTGGAGATAAAGAATGACTTTTGGTCCAGATACTTACAAGAACTTTTTTAGTTCTTGCTTTCGAGGAGGAGCCTATGGCCCTTATGTATATAAAGCTTTGACGTGTTCTGAGCAGCTACTGTACCTTGTTAAGCTCTTAAGAAGATGCAGGGTGGTTGAAGAAAAATTTATGCAGTCCGACTTTCCTTGTTTGAAACTAGAGGTCTAACGTTACGAGGATGTCACCTCTCACCCGATTGAAAGCTGGTCTCTTTAGATATCTAGCCTTCTCACCCTTGCGACTAGGACTTTTAGTTCTTCTTGGCTGCTGTCTCCTGAATCTTTCTTGTATGTTATTGTACCAATTCCTTTCAGCATAACGCTATCATCATCTGAAAAAGGATAAAGGATGATGCTTGAACGAAGAATGTAAATTCACAGAGCATCCTCAGTTGTCGCTGTGGCTATGATGTGATGCTACGGCTATGGAACATGTGGAGAGTTGTTTATACTCTGATGGATCATGGTGCCTAGACTAATGTTTTTGTTAGTCTCTCTTTTTGGTTTTTGCGAGATCATGGTAATCCACAGAGCACTATCGCCATTTTTCAGGGCATTCATCGTGAATAGTTTCAATCCAGGAGCACGCTACTTGTCAGAAGTGAATTGATTCACCTAGAACTTGAAAGGTACCTAATAATTCCGTCATTGTTCTTTGCATGAGCTCAGGTTCCTTGTGCCCAAGCAGCATTTACCTTTGCTAGGACATTCCCACCCTATACAGCTCTTATAGCGCTTCTTGCAACTCGTCAGGTTTAGTATACGGTTTTTCAGTATGGTAGTTGCTTCCCCTTTGCATACCTAGCTTGTTCTGATGCCAAGTGCAAAAAAATTATCGCAGTCAAGATCCAAAACTGAAGAAAAATTGCAGCACTAAAACTGTGCTGACGAAGACACTCTTTTGGATATATTGACAGTGTCACATTTTCGACAACATCACAGGAAGTACTATAACTCAACTGACAAAACTTGAAATAGGATTGTCTTAAGTGACACGAATCAACAGCACAACCATAATAAAGATGCATGTCATCGCAAAGATCAGAAGCCAAGTAAAGCATGTAGTCTTAGAGCTTTCTGAGTATATCTCCGTTGCTCGTACATTAACCCGATTTGTGCTTGCCAAGCTGTGCTCAACAGCCTTCTCTGTTGAATCAAGTATCTGCAATGCAACCCATAAGGATCTTGTCAGACTAAGTATATTGTTGAGTTGGATGGAATAGCTACTGCCCAGGGAAATGTCACGATTAAAGCAGCTGTTTTGCAACAGACTAGCAAGATTGAAGCAGATCGCTCAAGTTACATCCCGGAATTGCCATTATGAAAGGAATTAAGACAAAGAAAAATTAAAAGACAACTAACATAGAATCAAAATTTACTTTTTCTGTATCTTGCAGGGACTGACTCATCACGAGGCTACTCTCTTTGAGTTGCCGTGCCAAACCAACCATTTCATCCGTCAGATCCTCTTGAAGCTTTCTGTTGAAAAGGAAAAGGTGCAATCACAGTATCTGCTTAAATATACTTAAAGAAGGACAATCATAACACCGAAATATTGGTCAAATTTTTCAAACAGTAGCCACAAAGTAAGCCAATTGTTCAACGTGGAAGATGGGAAAACTAGCTTGAAGAAAAAAAAAACCACACACTCACGGAGGCATCTTAACTCGCAAATTAAATCACTCTACTTTTAAGCCCAAGAAAGTTTAACGTGATTTGACCTTGTTTCTACCATATAAGAGCCATACATTAGTCTTGTAGCATATCTTCTTCAACTTTACTTGACACCAGAGTCTTGAAATTTTACTCTACTTTATTCTGTTGTGATGCGATATGGTTCAGTGTGCATCATTTCAATAATCTTCATACCTGACCAGATTACATTCCAGCCTTTACAGAATCTTGGTTATTTTGAGTTCTCAGGACAACGACAAATAACAACCAAGTTTTTTCCCCACTAGTAGGGTTCATCTCTCTAAGTTCTCACAGTGTCCCCATAATCAGGTGTCCAGGGACGAAAACATTTTCGAAACAGGACAAGAAGCAATGCACGAACTAATCAGTAGTTTTGGGTATGGGAACCCCAAACTATAAAGTTGTCTAGTAATAACACAATCATGACTATTTGTCATTACTGACAAACAAGAATGATAAAACCTACCTGTGCTTTTCAATGTGTGCTTGCGCTGCAGCATCTAGTTTGACAGGTCCTGAAGTATCAACTTCATTACAGGATTGAGTTGTATCTGCAGTACTTGAGGTTGGCCTGTTAAAGAATCTAAGTGACAAATTACAATCACAAATTGGTAATAGCTCATGTAGATAACTTATTATTGTGATAAAAGGCACACTATTAAGAGTTACATAAAACAAATACATCATCACTGTAATAGATTCACTTACGCAAATCTCCTTCTTAATCCTGATTTTGGGGTAACTGGATCTTCCAATTCTTTATGAGGGCTTGCTCCAGAAGAACTTCCTGGAAAGGGCTCCTGAGACTCTTGCACATCATGCTGAGAAATGCAAGCAGAATACCATCTCATGAAACGTCATACCCGACGGAAAGCAACTCAAACTTTTTCAGTTAAAAAGTGCATTTAAAAAGTATTAGATGAGTGAGGTAACAACCTTCATAGGCACATCATAGACAACTGCATGAAGAAAAGCTAAAAAATTTGCAGCAACCAGCAGCAATTAGTAACCTCTCTCTGTGTGTCTCTCAACCCCACCCCCAAAAATAAAACCCTCTCTCTATTTCTATCACGAATAATTGAGAATAACTCTTGGTCCAATCATAGAATTGCCAGTCAATGCTTTTTTGGTGCTCACTATATTAAATGGGAAATTGTCATGAACATGTAAATATGAAAAACAATTCCAAACATTGTGAATAGAGCTATTCACGCGTCTCCATCAATTCTGTCACAATTTTGTCTTCCTATATGAACAAAACAAAACTAGCTAATAAGGTACTGGGGGGCTTAGCCTTTATCCATAACAAAATAGCGAACCGTCTAAGCTCTGACTGACACACAGAACTGTTCTAGTTCTGTATGCCAAATACTTGAAAGTATAACTCATTCTGAACAGAAATTTAAGAGGGATTCCTATGCCATAACAGAATGTAAGATTCTGTTCCATCCACGACAGCACAGACTATGCTAAAACCATGAAATGATCGAGAACTGCAAAACCCAGGTTCGTATCTGTAAGGGGACAAGAAGATTTAATCCATTTAATTATTTTCAGCTTCTAGACTTGCACTTAAAGCAATCAAGAAGACAAAAGTAAGGATAGCCACCTCTAACAATATTCAGTAATTGCAGGAAGAAGAAAGGTGATATAACTCTAGGGACCAAATCAAACATGTCCAAGAGACATGTAGAAAACCAGCAGTAATCAAATCTCAGCTGTCATATAGAAAACCAACACAAAAATCTAAAGGTCATGTGCACTCACCAAAGGAGCTGATAACTTAGCAGCAATTGCTTCAATCTTTTCAGAATAATCAATCACCATTGCCTTTGGAACTCTGCACCAACAAATCCATGCAATTATCAAGGCAGCAAATCTGATGTGTGCTGATTCAACCACGAGTATGTTCACTTCAAAGACACAATAAAGACAAGGTTAAATTTCAGTTTAACGTCTTCCAACAGAGTCACTATCCTTCGTATACTCACATCTACTGCTAAGCAACAAATGACGACTGAAATAAAATTCTGAAGCATGAAGCTGTGAAGGCATGCTTACTTGTGCGCGCACACACAAGCTCGTGCTTATGTATAACACCAAAGAAAATTTTTCTAAATTACAACATTAATCGCATCACTGAATTCCCCCATCATAACAATAATAAAATTTGGACTAACAGCTAAAAAGATTTCCACAAGCTACGAAAACAATGGAAGGTCATCACTCACCCATTCACAGATCCTCTCAAATTTCCAAGACGAATTGAAACATCAACCTACACAATGGCTACCCAAAAAGCAAATATTCTCTACTTCTGTGCTTTATGAATAAGAAATTAAACTTCTCAACGCACATATCACCCAAAACACTACGCTCAATAAGTTTATCTCACTGTCCTGGTTACAGATAGACCACATGAAAAAAGCTTGTCCAGAACCTAATAAAGATCCCCCTTCCTCCCTCCCTCAAAATAACATGACTAGCAACTCTACCAAACCAGGGAATCAACAAAAAAATTCAGAATAGGTTGCAATATTTAATTGGTTAACGGTTGATGGCAAAAGTCTTCTTCCTGCTAGTCCTACTGAGTAAATATAAGAGGTAACAACAAGCAGTCTGTGATCCAGCCAACAAAACCGTGCCGTAGGGTCCATAACCAGAAAACTCATATAAAAAGTTCCAACAAGCAGTCCAATGTTCAAAGATGAAAAATCCAAGATGAAATGCTCATCTCATTCAACAACAACAGTAAATCACAGAGAGTTCTAAAGGACATGCGAAGGACCTTGGTAACCCATCTGGGGTTCTCTCCTCAGCCAGCTGCTCCAGTTGTTCTCTTAAAGTAGCAACATACTACAAAGCCAACATTACAACAGCATTGTAAAATTGAAGAGATGCATCTAGCACTTCAAAGAACAATAAGGACTAGAACTGAGAAAGTCACTAACTACGTAAACAGCAGAGCACACCTGAGCGAAACATACATTAAACTTACTTTTACAAAGGACACTAAGTCGTCCTAAACTAATCATCTCCTGGGAGATTAAGTTCATAGAGGTGAACTGCAGTACGTGTCACTAAACTGGTCATTAATTTCTAGATTTAGCACTTGTTTGGAACTTCAACATATTTCAAGTTAGTCATCTCACTTAGTTTTCCTCTTCTTTTGGCTAGGAAAAAACCCGGGAGGGGCAACCAACACTTACACCCTCTGGGGTTACTAAAAGGATCCCGCGCCCACTAAGGTATCGAGCAATCATCGATTACGATTAAAAAAAAAATAAAACTACAGAAGGACACAGTAACAGCCATATGGCTACAAACAAAGAGATTCACGTTGGTCGTTGACCACAGTCACAGTAAAAGTCACCACACTCTGTATCGAGAACTTGTCCAAAGAACCTCCATTCCCTTCCTCCAAGTAACAACCTCCTTGTTTTGAATCATCAAACACTAATTGTCTCAAGTAAGTCGCCTAACTTTCAATTTAGGCTAGCTCCTATCCTCAAGAATCACAACTTTGTCCTTCCCAAAACAGAGTTTGCTTGCTCAAGAGGAACCATGTTAAGCTCCGACCAATCTTTTCTCCGTCTTTGATTACTCATTTCATCTCGGGTTTTCTCTCCTAGTTAGCTTTGTCCGCACACCATCGCCATGCGGACTCGTCGGAGCAAATTACTCATCGGAATCAATCCGCCAGCGAAAAAAAAAAAATCACCAAAAGAACACAGCCGTGCTCAAATTGACAACGGATAAAGACGAGAGAGCAACGGACCGGCGTGGCTTTCAGAGGGGAAGACGTACGTGGGCGAGTTTCGCTTGATTGTCTTGCTTAGGTGCAGCCGCGAGTAACCTCCTCAGGTTCACTTCGGTCCTGCTGATCCCCATCGCAAGACCCCCCTTCACGTTTGCGCAACCAGCAATGAAATCGCCCGGGCGAATCGGAAAAACCGTCGAAACACGCACGGATTGCAGGGTTACCGAAATCGCTCGTCGGCCTGCGGTTCGCCGATCTCGTCCGCGCGCTCCAAACGGAGGATGGCCGGCGATCTGGATCGCCGGACGTGGCGTTCGGTCGTTTAAAGAAAGAGGAGACGAAGAAGAAGAAGAAGAAGAGGAAGAAACCGATTAGAATCGAACCCTCTCTATTTTGTTCGTTTTAAAATTTTAATTAGCAGGTACTTCAACTTCTACAAATTATATAATCAAGTCCTTAAATTATATATTTATTTACATGGGTATTTCCGTTAAAATTATGAACAAAAACACTGACCGGATCGTTAAAGGTCTCTTTGGTAACGTTTCTGTTCTTGGGTTTAGAAATAGTTTTTTCTAATTCTATTCTTGGAAATAACTTCTGAGAGAAAAACTTGTTAAATAACTGCACAAAATTTCTATCCTTGAAATACAAAAAGAACAGAAATGCGTTTGGTACGACTTTAAAAATTTCTACTTTCAATTTTTTCATTTAATTGTAAAATGTGAGCGGAGACTTAACAATTCTTCATGTTTTGATAAAATTGGACTAAAATAAGAATATATTATGATATAAAATTGAATGACATTAATATAATCATAAAGAAAATTACTCTTTATAGACAAAGTAAATACCAAATGATGGTCGAGGAAATTGCAATTTAGGATTTGGGTTTTAAGATTTCGGGTTTGGAGTTTTGGGGTTTGGGGTTTAGGGTTTGGGATTTAGGGTTTATAGTTTTAGGATTTTGGTTTTAGGGTTTGAGGTTAATGATTTTAGGATTTTGATTTTAGGGTTTGAGGTTATGGAGTTTAGGGATTCGGGTTTTAGGTTTTGGAGTTTAAGGTTTAGTGTTTCGGAGTTTGGGGTTTGGATGTTTGGAATTTAGGGTTCGCGGTTTTACGGTTTAGGATTTGGGATGTAGTGTTTTGAATTTTGGGTTTTAGGATTTGATTTTGGGGTTTGGGGTCTAGGGGTTTAGGGGTAGGATTTAGGATTTTGAGTTTTAAGGTTTCGGGTTTTGAGTTTTAGGTCTAGGGTTTAGGTATTGAAATTTAGAATTTAGGGTTTTAGGATTCATGGAGTACATTTGAAACAGAATCAAGCTGGAATAGAATTAAGCTTCTTGATTATGTTCCAAATCTACTCTCTGGCGACTTTTATGTTTCAAGAAACAAAAGAATTGACTGACGTTATCAAACGGATTTCTAGTCTTTTCTTGTCCTAAGGAGCAAAAGAATAGAGAATAAGAGAATCTGGAATGTTACCAAACATATCCCAAGTCGCCATTAAATGCTGACAAGTCCTCCTACCCGATACTTAAAATTTTTTTAAAGAATAAGAAAAAAATAGCATAAATATTAAAAGTTAAGGAAACGGGAATTTCAAGAAAATGGCATCACGCGACCTCCCGCCATTGGCTCCTAGGGGTCTCTCGACGACGAAGGCTGGTGGCCAGATTGTCTGACCCGAGCTAAATTCGCCGCAATCGGGCGATCTCTGCCCGGACCTCACCCGGGGGGTCGGCCGGCCAGCCGACGGTAAAAATAGCGCGGACCTGGCGACCAACAGCAGCGGCGGTCAGGCGGGCCTCGGTGGATTGGCAGCTGAGATCACACAGCTATAATCGTCACCCATCCGGGCCGCAGAAACACCCTCCTATTCAGGCGTCGCTGGGTTGACCTTTCAGCGACGGCCAACGACAAGGGGGGCTCAACATCACTCGACGGCTGCTCTTTTCCGCGGGAGAACATTCGATTACGGATTGACCAATGCGTTTCCAATATGCAATCCAGCAAAAATCGTCATAACGACTCCTTCGCAAAAAGATAAGATCAGGTACACGTCACTTTCAAGAGGCATTTCTTCCTTTGTACCCGAAGGAAACCCTAAAGCTCGAAACTTTCAAAGCCCCGATCTCTCTCCTCTCTCCCCTCTCCTTCTCTCTCCTCGGAGCTCTACCGAAGCAAAAGGGGAAGAACCGAAATCAACGCCTTCCCAACCTCGCCAGGCCTGATCGCAGCGGCTGCATCGCAGCGCTAGGAGCTTCCCGGTACTCTCTCTCTCTTTCTCTCTCTCTATCGAGCTCCGTGCTTGCTCCGTTCGGCGATCCGTGAGATCGAATTAGGGCTGAGGAGCGGGGGGGGGGGGGGGGGGTGTTGGTGCGTTGAGGCTGGGCGCGTTGGGCTGACCGCTTTCGTTTGTGCGAGATGACGATTTGAGTGCCGGCAGTCCGTTTCTGTTTTGCTCGCTCTCTTGCGCGTGTTCTTGCTCGCTGTGGACTTGTTTCTGTCGTGCTTCCGTGGGCAGATTGTGTCTACGAGAGGCAACGAACTGAGTTTTATGGGGGGACGGGGTTAAATGGCTGAGCTGGAACCTTGTGGGTAAAGTTTGCCTTTGGGACCCGAAATGGAGGTCAATAATAACGCTGAACGATTCTTCTTAAAGATGTGGAATGTTAAATTTAAGGAAGATGTCGAATCGTGGGAGGATCGGTGCAACGACAGTGATATCTGTATGTACGGGACAAGAAAAGTGCTGCTCTGTCTTTGGTGGAAAAGCTGAAATACACGAGGAGCATGCCTCTGTCGGGCACTTAGATCGTGGCTGGAGGAATTGGCTATCGAAATTAGATCTTGGAAGACCGTTTGGCTGTCTTGAACATAGATGTTGCATTCGAATCTAAATGGAACGATTTGAGCATCCTTCACTGCTTGAAAGAAGGGAAACGCGAGAGAGTTGTTAGAGTAGTTTAGGGTATATATTCTCACACTTGGAAGTAATTCCGATATATCCTTCTTCGAATACTTTTTTTTTTTTTGGTAAGGTCCTTCTTCGAATACTTTGTGTCTTGTAATGTGGAGATTGGGGGAGCATGGCGTGCCAACTATAGAAGTCCCCAACAAATTCGGTAGCAGATTTCCTCTTTTAATTATCACGTGTCTTCAACATGCTTTTCTGAGGAAAGCTAACAAGGAGCCAAGGTCTCTATGCTTAAGCTTTAAAGGTTTAGGGGCTTGACTATATTATAGGATATTTTTTTTTTATCTCTCTTAATATCAGCGGGTGTTTTGGAGTTGGTGTACCTTGTTCTTTCTACTTTTATTCTTCACTCGAACCTGTTTGACCATCGAAGATTTCTCTCTTGGTATATACTCAAGGTGTGCAACGTCTAGTTTTCCTTTCTTTTTCTTTTTTTCCTTTTATTGCTGGTTGTGGAGCCTACAAAAGTCGGGCATATTCTACCAGAGACTAGCACAGATCAAGTATTTATATTGAGTTCTATTGGAATGTGGTATTGAATTATGCACAGTGACGCTAGCTAGAACAGTGGTATTGGGAATTGGTAATTGGGCTGTCTAACTCTTTTTCTGGATATCCAGAAACAACAGCAGCAGCATCTTTTAGCGTCGAGCACCTTCAGCCCAAATTGAGAAATGGCTTACGTAGATCATGCATTCTCAATTTCAGATGAGGACATGATGATGGAGACCACTTATACCGTAAATAACAGGCCCCCAATCAGAGAAATTGCCCTTGCTGTATCTCTTCTTGTTTTTGGAAGCATTGGCATAATCTTGGGCATTATCATGGCTTCCTACAAAGTTGGTGGCGATCGAACCCATGGTACACATAAGCACAGATAACACTTTTCTGGCAATTTTATTTCTCTTACATTTTCTTTATCAGAATCACACGATTTATTCTTGTTAACTAAAATGGTTTTTCCAGGGGTGTTCTTCACAATCCTAGGGTCAATCTTGTTCATTCCCGGATTCTACTATACTCGCATTGCTTATTACGCATACAAGGGATATAAAGGTTTCTCGTTCTCCAACATACCACCCGTGTAGAGCCTCCACCTGTCATTCTATGATGACAATGCTGCTCATCATGTACAGATCTGTCTCCCCCCCCCCCCTTTTCTTGTTTCTCTTTTGATATGTTTTTATGAGCTTTAAGCTTTGTCTGGAGTACTTCATTAGTATATAGACTTTTGATGTCCCATGAACAAGCACAGAGTGTACAAACAATATCTCGTTGCAATATACTAGACTTGTGACATCATTCTCTTTTCCAGAGGCTATGTTTGGCACTTTCTTTGGACTCATCATTAGAACTGAATCTTATTTCTCTCTCTGCTTAAACTAGAGCCGTTACCAACGTTATCGAGCTCCCATCCGTGCATATATTGTGTCGTTTCAAGGATGAAGGACTCGCGTGCTAATTTTTTTGCTTTTCGTAATTCATCTTTCACTTCTTTTCCATTTTGTAACTCCATTTCCATGTTAACAGTCCCACTTGCTTCGCTGCATTACTGCGCTCATTGAACTGAAGTTGATATGCTTCACAATACTGATTTGAAGGGGCAATCCATCATCACTGAAAACTTCCAAACCATATCAAAGCTATTTGATTAAGATCTGAAAACCATGGACCAGAAAAAATAGATTTTTTTTCCTTTGGCTGAAAAAAAAAGTGTGGAGTGATGAGCTGAGACAGAGCAGAGAAGCTGTATTAGAGCGGAGGCGAGCTGGCTGAAGGTGGAGAACCGAAGTAGAAGAGGGAAACTAAATGAGTTCTATTGAGAGAGCTGAGTAGTTGTCGCATCAGTTTCATTTTAACTGGAGAAACAATGAAAACTAACATGGTAAGGGAAGCACTATGCCTGTTCTGGTTTGGTTAAGATGTTCAAGTACCGGCTTTGAACTGTTTTTCTCGAAGCGGATCCCGTCTTTGCATCAAGCCTAAATGTTTCTTGTCGAATGAAAAGATAAAGGTGGGCGGCCGCCAAAGATTCTTATATCTTTATGCTCTCCTTGTTCACTTCTGAACAGTGAAGTAAGAGCTCCCTTTTCTGCTGTATTGATCATGCAGCGGACTTCTCTGCTCTCGAGTTTCTTTATTTGTCTACTCGTAAAGCAAATACCATACCGGATCGATGTTCTTCTGTAAAGTCCACATTGTACCTCAGGGCAGATGATTAAGCACTCAACAAAAGTTCAATTTTGATGCTTTTGTTCAGTGATATGTCGCAACAGGATCAAATCTTAGACCACCGTATTGTGGATGATCCATGGACTCCGTAAACAGACATGCCCCTCTATGTGGAATGGTTCTCGCATCTATGTTTCATGTATCATTGACACGAATTCGTATATTAAATGTACTGCAGTCCTGTGGCTGCACCGTTTCGGCTGGTATCAACTGCGTGTTACATCCCTAAATTCAAGCAAACAAAATTAAGAGGATGATAAGTCTTGCGACAATCGTGCTCAAATGAAAATTGCGGCGTAGTGTAGCGTACGTGAATCGACAATACATGAATGGAATTGCACAATGAATAGGTTGGTCAACAATACATGATTCGTTAATCCCATTACATAGGGGTAGACAGCATAGTAACAAATCGAAAAGAAAAATATCATCATGGTTATAGTGCAGAATCTTTTACAAATCAAGTGGTAGATATTTGATCTACATGGAAATTGAATAAAAACAAATCAGGAAAGAATCTCCAAATGATAAGCTCTTGGATGCTCTCCTCGATGTGTTACGTCCACCCTGATTTGTAGAAGATTCTGCACTATAAACCATGCCGATCTTTTCCTTTTTAATTCGTTACTTCAATACTAGACTCTGACAAAGAAAAAAGAAAAGAAAAGACTCGGACAGGTTTTGTTACACCAAGCATTTCACACCCATTTCTAAGGAACCGCATGAAGAAGGTTAATCAGTAGCTGGGTGATGTCGGTCGTCTTGGGTTTACCGCAGCAGATACACTTCAGTATCCCAAGCAGGATGCCTCCGCAGCGGGGTGGTCCATTGCTATCAGCCATCTGGTGGAGAAGTAATGAACCGAGAGGAGAATAATTTTAAGATGGACTCGAATGGAAGTTGCGGCGAGCTATGCAGGAGCTCTTGCTTGATGGAATCTCGTGGAAGGCATTATTAGCTATAAATAGAAAGTTACTGGGCCAGGAAAGGAAAATGCCATGAGCTTCTGTCAACATTTCCATTACAGTTCTGATCATCTTCCTCAACCTTACACGAGATTAAGCTTACAAAAGCAGCGATTAGTTCTTCCTTTTTCTGCTTTTGCTTCTCAATCTTTGTCTTGCGTGATTGCGTGATGCCAACAGTGATGGGGGATCCACCACCTTTTCCCATGTGGACACGATGAAAACCTGCGAGACAGTAAACTTCTGGGCAATATTTCCTCAGCTTTTCTTGTCAGGGCACCAGGTCCCACGAGCCCAATGCATCACACACCGTGCGACCCTCACCTCGCATGGTCCGATGGTTGTGATGATCCATGAGAAATGACTGACCAAATCATCTGCCGAGCAAGTGAACTTGCAGGCTCATTTTCTGGACGAACATTCCTGCTTGGCATGTGCGATTCATGTGAATGTCATCTTTCTTACTATTGCCATTATTGAAGTGCACATGTGAGTTTTGTTAGAAAAGTCTTACGTCGGATAAATGATGGGATGTAGAGTAGTTAATATTTTCAAGTTGGCCTATAATTCATTGGCTTTAAGCTTTTGAGTGAAGGTGGATCTAACTAGATATATTGACAGCTCAGATTTGGACTCTCTCTTGGCGATCCCTCCAATCTGTTCCAGTGTTGGGAGCATACAGGAGCAATTAATATTGTCCAAGTTAGCCCTTAAGTTGACCATTGATTTAAACTTTTGAATAAATGTGGATCCAACTAGATATGTTGACGGGTTCGGACTTTGACTCTCTCTTAGCGATCTCTCTGGATGAAGGTATTCGGCTCTCTCTTAGCAATATTCCCTCAATATTTTCACATTCTAAAGTCTGAAAAAGAGTGATGGCAAGTTCAAGAATTGTGTTGAGCAACTTCATTCCATGGCAAGGCAAGTTTGGTATTATTTGCGTGGCGTCCTCGATTTAACTCACTCGAGGTATTGTCTACTTTGGCCAATCCCATATCGAGCCTCATGATTTTTTACTTTGGCATACAAGCAGGTACTTTCTCAGGAGGCCACTTATTAGTAGTGCTTTAGCTTGGACTTGCTTAATTTTGGAGTTCCAAAGCAAAATTTATCGTTACGTCAAAAGACACCTCCTTAAGTTAATTTCAATTTTCACATATATATCTTAAAATCAGTCCCGCCCTTGTTGGACCGGATTGTTACAAACCCACCAACTTCCACCTGGTTGTCTCCAAACCACACACCTATTGGAGGGGGTCCCGCTCTGATATCATATTTTGACAACCTAGATTTAACTCACTCGAGATGTTGTCTGCTTTGACTTATCCTATACTGAGCCTCACAATTTTGTTATTTGGCATACATGCAGTCACTTTCCTAGGAGGTTACCCATTCTAGTAGTGCTCTAACCTAGGCTCGCTTAATTTTGGAGTTCCAAAACAAAGCTTGCCGTTACGTCAAAAGGTGCCTCCATGAGTTAATTCCAGTTTTTACATATATATCTTAAGATCGCTCCCTCCCGTTCGGTGTATAGTTCAATTCATTTTTGCTCCCTTCGCCATCCTAAAAGCTTGCCAAGAGTCGCTCTTGTCTAGGCCCTCTGGCCCCGGTGACCACTCTCCACCCTTGGATCATTACAATTTGTCAATCAAATATACCTTTTGTATCTATTTGCCTCGACTTACCAAATAGAGACGAAGTACTAATTTGGTCAGACAAAAAGAGAACTAAGTGCGAAGTGAAGTGACCTAATGTAGAGTCTTGTTACCATTACAATTTCACTTTTAGCTCAATTGCAATTGAGATTTAAGATTTTCAACTTGCACGCGACCCGCGTAAAAATTGCGTGTCGTAATTTTGAATGTAATGCGGTGTGCTTTTTGGGTTTCGAGGATAGTTTGGGAAGCAAAATAATCGGCATAGGATTTAAATACATGCATGGCCCCATGCACCTTAATCCTTGCCGGTGTTTGCGCACATCATCACACCATATGAGACCATTAAGAGAAAGCTGAAACCCAAGACAACCAGGAGAGAGGGCACATTTGCATTGGGAAGAGTGTCAGAAAAGTCATAAACCTTTTGCATTTATACCAATTCAGTCCTAAATTTTTTTTTTGTGCCAATTCATTCTAAACCTTTTGTTTTTTTGCCAATTCAGTCATTCCAGCTAATTTTAGCCAGATTTTGCTGCGTGGACACCGGTCGGCCTATGCGGCACTCTAGCGATGACGTGGATAAATTTTAATATTTTTCGAGTTTATTTATATATTATTTTTTTTACCCTTTCTTCTTCCTCTAGCCAACCTCTAGCCAGCCTCGCCCCACCGGCCACTGGCGAGGGTGGCAAGGCTTGACCCTTGCCGGATGGCTATGAGGGCAGCCTCGCGTTGGGCTGGGTGAGGCTCGCCCCCGCCGGATCTGGCGAGGGTCGAGCCCTGCCAGCCATGGGGGAGCCCTAACCTCATTAGATTCGGCGAGGTCATGTCTCACCCAGCCCAGCTCGAGATCGCCTTCGCGGCCATCCGGCGAGGGCTCGAGCCTTGCGTTGAGTTGGGCGAGGTTCGCCCTCGCCAAATCTGGCGAGGGTCGAGCCTTGTCGGCCATGGGGAAGGCTTGACCTCTCCAGATCCAGCGAGATTGTGCCTCACCCAGCCCAGCTTAAGGCTGCTCTCGCGGGATGATTGCAAGGGCGGCCTTGAGCTGAGCTAGGTGAGGTACAACCTCTCCGGATTTGGTAAGGGTCGAGCCTTGTCAACCATGGGTGAGGCTCGACCTCGCCAGATTCGACGAGGTCGTGCCTCACCTAGCCGCCAGCAAGACTTGCCGTCGCTAGTGAGGCCAAACCTTGCTAGTGGTCGGTGGGGCTTGTTAGCCCTGGCCTCCAATCGTTCACTGGTCCGGCCACTGGCTGGAGGAAGAAGAAATGGTAAGAAAAAAGAAGAAAATGAAAGAAAATGAAAAATATTAAAATATTATTAAAAGTTGTCCACATCATCGACGGCTGTGCCATGTAAATTGGCCGACGTCCACGTCAGCAAAATCGGGCAAAAAATAGCCGGAAGGACTGAATTGGCACAAAAATAAAAGGTTTATGATTAAATTGGTACCAAAAAGAGATTTATGACTAAATTAATATAAATGCAAAAAGTTTAGGGCTTTTTTTTATACTTTTTCCCACTCGCATCTTACGGTAAGTTTAGAGAAGACGATTCCGAAATGCAGAAGAAATGCCAACCAGAAAAATGAGTCTGCAAAGTTCAATCACATGAGAGATGATGTTGACGATTTAGACTGTAGGAATTGCAAAGGAAATGTTCGCCACAAAAAGTTAAATTACACTCACCATTCTGCATATTTCGCATCAGGGAAGATATATATATATACATACATATATATATATATATATATATATATAATATCCAATTAGCATAGTCTGTATTCACAAATTGATCAGCACCCAAGATAACAGAAGTGAACATATCCACCATAACCTAAAATTTCACTGAAAGTTTGTGGAATTGCAATGGAAATGTTAGCTGAGATGCACATTTTTCTACTCCTATATCGGTGATGCATCTTGCTAGATCTCAACCCAAATCAGATTTGTCTCCCATCAGAAATCATCCTCCTAACACTTTTACCCTTTTGTCAAAGAAGTTATTCTTCCAAAATAGCCAACAGTTCGGGTTCATGTCGCTGAGGAAGCGAATAGCGCGGGAAATTTAAGATTATCGTTTGCGGCAAAACAAAGTAGCAATGAGGCAGCCGTGGCTTGACTCATAATCATTTTTCTTTCAACATGATAGACGCAATGTTTATGTCGACAAAATAGTTAGGTGATATTGACATTACGAATGTTTAAGTATCATGTAATTATGCCGCGTTTATTTCACTAAAAACTTCATTATAAAGGCAAATATTTTCATGACAATCATTTTCAAAGAAAATGGTTAGTTTCCATTTATTTGGTGATTTAGGAAAAGTAATTTCCCTCTTACCAGAAAAGGGAAGTCGCTTTTCTCTAATTTAAGCTTATTATTTTCAGTACATAAAGATAGATTTCCGTAAATCGATTACTTTTCCATTCGAAAATAATTTTCAGGAAACAGTTTTCTTTCATCCAAACAGACCATTAATGTGTGCTTAAATATCATCGCCGAGTTTATTGATATGTTGAAGTGGTTGATACACTGGTGCCAACTCTTGTCAAGATGATGCAATGCTTTTACTCAAGTGTTCAATTAGTTCCTACAAACAAAACCGGGGCTTCCATGACGTTTTTTCATCTCTTACATCTCGGTTAGCAAAATGGGTGCGCTTGTCGGGGTGTTCATAGTACTGTTTGGTGACATTTCCAACCCAAACTGAACTTATCGATTTGGAAAAATCTAACCCATATCCAAAGCAAACCAACCAAATCACATTAAATCAAGTCGGCAACTTTTTTTTTTGGTTCAGTTTCAAACCATTAGGATCAAGTCGACACACTAGTGAAATTCTAGATCTTGTTTAACAATTTAGTTTGATCATCAATAAATTAAAATGCAACATTCAACCATAACCACTAAAAAAACACAAAATTGTCCATAACGACATTCCTTGACTTTTGAACAAAAGTGGAACAGAAGCATAGCTCAATGTATAAACAAAAAATCAAACAAGAGGCCTTGCTCTAGATTCATGATCCTCGGATTAGCACCCACTTCAGTAGGCTTTTAGCATCAAATAGAACCAAAACGATGCTTAATTTAAGTGATCAATTTGGTTCGATTTTATTAATTTTTCTACTGTCGAACTGAAACTATATGGACAAACCAATAAGAAAAAATAATTTCGATAAGCCAATAAACCTAACCTATGGGTTTAGATTGATTTGGTTCAATTAATCGGTTTTCAGTTTTTTTAACACCCCCAATATCATTTCGAATGTTACATGAAATGATACGTCAAAAATACGCTTCGGAGCGTCGTCCCGAGATAGTAGGAGACAAACAAATATTTATAGCTCATAAGTTTAAATGGGAAAAAGTGCTATCACATATACGTATATTTCTTTCTTAATAGACAACAAGTGCATTCAAAATATCATTTGGCCTACCTCGGATTACATAAGAACCAAAGAAAAACATCTTACCATATACGCAAATTCAAATATTAGATGTATCGCAACCCCCTGTCTGCATGATTGAGGTCCATATCAATGACATGATACAATCTCTAAACTCACAAACAAAATCAAAAGGATGATGAGTCTCACAACAATCTTTTATTTAAGTGCACCCAAAATTGAATAAAAAAATTGCCATGTTGAATCGGAAATACATAATGATTGGTTTGGTCGACAGTACATGATTCATCAATCATATTACATAGCGGTAGACACTGACAAAGATAGAAAAGACCAGGACAAGTTATTGTTACACTGCGCATTTCACACCCATACCTAAAGGACTGTGATCCTAATGCTGTGTTGATAACCCCATCCTTGAATCGACATAGATGTTGTGCTTACATTGTGCTAGACAAACCAAAGTCAAAGGTCAATCAACAGCAGGGTGATCTCCTGTGTCTCGGGTTTACTGCAGCAGATGCACTTCAATATACCCTGCAAGACGCCTCCCCGGCGGGGTGCTCCGGAGCTATGAGGCATTTGGTGGAGAAGAAATGAACCGAGAGAGAAGATTATAAGATGGATTCGAATGGGAAGCCACGAGGAGTGATGCAAGAGCTCTTGCTGGATGCAATCTTGTGAAAGTCGTTGGCTACATTTATACAAGTAACTGTGCCTTGAGGAAAAAGAAACTGATATGAGCTTCTGTAAACATTTCCACAGCAGTTCTCTCCATCTTCCGCAACCTTACGTGAGATCAAACTTACAAAAGCGGGGAGTGTTCTTTTCTCTGCTTTAGTATCTCAATCTTTGTGATCGCATAATGCCAATTATGATGGGAATCTACCATTTTGTCCCATGTGAACATGATGAAAAACTGAAATACAGTGAATTTCTGGGCAACATTCCCTATGCATTTCTTATCCCCATTATTGGATGCACGTCGTTGACGTGAGCCCAATGCATCAGATCTTAAGATTGTGTGGATCCCACGCAAGGCTCACACAATCCGATAGTGGTGGCGACCCAGGAGAAATACTGAAAACTGACCGTATCATCTGCCTAGTAAAGTGAACTTGCGGGCTCGTATTCTGGATGAACGTTCTTCCCACTTGCTTGGTATCTGCAATTCATGTAAATGTCATCTTTCTTAATATTGCCACAATGGGTTCACAATAATAATCTTCCTTTAATATTTTCACATTCTAAAAGTGATTTGGAAACAGCAATGATACGTTCAAGAATCGCATCAAGCAACTTCATTCCTTGCAGGATGTTGACATTATGTGGACGACTTTAACATTGATGAAATTGTTTGGAATTGTGAGTGCCTGTGTTCTTTTAGCGGAAATGTCCCTGGTGGTGGTGGTGTGTGGGACACGTTAACACTCCATGTGAAGACACGAAGAGAAAGCTTGAACCCAAGACAATCACAGAGAGAGAGAGAGAGAGAGAGAGAGAGAGAGAGAGAGAGAGAGAGAGAGAGAGAGAGAGAGAGAGAGAGAGAGAGAGGGCACATTCTCATCTTTGCGGTAAGTTCAGAGAAGAGATTGAGAAATGCAGGAGAAATGCAGAAGAAATGCCAATCAGAAAAATGAGTCTGCAAAGTTCAATCACATCGCATCGTAGGAAATGCTGCAAAGAAAGTTAATGAACACTCACCATTTGGCAAATTATGCGAGAGGGAAGAGAGCATGCAATTGCTATAGTCTGTTTTCACATTAAAACTTAGCGCCCAAGATTACAGAGGTGAAAAGATATCCGCCATAACCTTAGAATTTCACTGTAAATTTGTGGAAGTTGATAAGAATTTCAATGGAAATGTTGGCCTTAGGTACACTTTGATACTACTCCTCTATATAAGGCGAAGGCAATATCTTGCAGTATCTCATCCAACCCAAATCACATTTGCCCATCAGAAATCATCTTCCTCAATACTTTTACCCTTCTCCCAAAGAAGTTAATCTCTCTCTTCCAAGATGGCCAAAGGTCGTAGGGGAGGCGTACTGCGCAGCATATTGAATATTATCGTCTGCGGCAAACCTAAGTAGCACTGAGGCTGCTTTGGCTCCATTCCATAGTCATTTCTCTTTCTGTCACAATGTAGATCCAGTGTTCATGTCGAGGGAACAGTTTGGTAGTGTTGATATTACGAAGTGTATATGTCATGTAATTTGTGTCCGTGCTTAAACATGTATCGTCGAGTCAATAGATACATTAAGGTGGCTAAAGTACTAGTGTCGACTCTTGTCATAACGATGTGATGTTGTATGCTTTTGCCAGTGCTTTCGGTTTGTTCATACAAAAAAAACCGGGGCTTCCATGATGTTTCTTTTACCTCTGATATTATAATAAGCAAAGTGGCTGTATTTTGTAAGAGTGTTATTCATTGCACGATTTGGTTCGCATTGGAGACACTTCCAACCCAAACCGAGCTCATCGATTTGGAATACTCTCAATCCAAGTACAAACCAAATCAACTCTATCACAATATAAATCAAGCCAACAACTTCCTTTGGTTCAGTTTCAATTCATTAAGATCAAGTCGACACACAAACGCAGAGAAAATTACCAAATTATTCTTTAAGCTTTCTGATTTGTCATGACCAATTGCCGCTGAAAATTACTTCCGATTGTCTCGGACGTGGACAAATGAAATCATTTCGAGTAATTTTACGGAGTTTTGGTATCTTTCCTCCCCTTATTTTTACCTCTCTAGTTACTGTGCATCTTCTTCCTCAGCTACTTGTAACAGTTCATCCCCCCGTTGCCGCCGTCTCCCGCCGCCATCAAGCCCTGCGTCTCCGCAAAAAGCCCACATTTTCCCGGCGACCAAACACCTTCAAGAAAAGGGAGGAAGAAAAGCAACCAAACTTTACCCAGACGGAGTCTTCGACCCCCTTCGAGACTCAAAGAACCCAGAAGACGGTCCTTCACCAGACGACTCTGGAGGCCTTCGAGATCTCGGCCATGCTGGACGACCTCGAGCTCCCGCCGCGACGTCGAGCTCGAGGCCGGAGATCTGGAGGGCTCGAGCTCCGCCCCGGCATGTAGAGACGATTGCCAGATATTATAAGTTAGATAATCGCTTTTTTTGCACGACGGTCCTCGAGACCCAGAACCTCTCAGATCCGTAAGTCCTCGAAACTTTCATATCTTTGCTCATCTGGACTACAGTAACACGGTCGGACAAAAACATCGAAACGATTCCTTTCATCCGGGCGGGGGAAGATGTTGCGCATGGTGGAGGGGTTCTACGTCGAGGCAGGAGGCTACGGGGGGGGGGGGGGTCGAAAAGACGGAGGAGGAGGGAGGGTCGCGGGGAGCCTGCATTCGCGGCGTGGTGGGGTTGCTTCCACCGCACAAGGCAAAAAAAATATCGTTTTCCAAAGGCTCAGGGAAGCTGTGAGCTCGTTTCTGTACAGTTCATGTTCATCCGAAGAGACCCGCAGCTTGGAAGTTGGTCGACGCGAGCACGGCCGGCCGGATATTGCTTCGCCTGGTCATGGCGGAGGGCCGAGCCGGCATCCGTACAGTTGCTTCTCGAATTTGAGCCCGAACGCGGAGGCTCCGGGCCGATCGCTGTTCCCGGAGGGTTGCAGAGCGGCGTCGGAAGTCGAGGAACTGAGGTTTCTTTTTTTTTTTTTGGACTACGAAGAACTGATGTTGATGATGATGGAAAAAGATAGAACAGAAAAAAAAAACTAAATAAATAAAAATAAAAGAAAAATAAAAACCTAACCAAAACGATCTCATTTCATTTATAGGGTTGCTACTTTACACGCGCGTCGAGCCAGGTAAGATAAGTCCATATTTACCGGATCTTCACGTTAATTTTTCCCTACCAAAATTGACCGGGAAAATTATATGAAAAAATTATTAAAAAATTTAAAACTAAATTGACAAAATTGAAGTATTTAACATTGAATTAATACATCTATAATAAGTTCACGATTGATTTGATATTTTTCCTACTGAGCATATAAATCGAATGAAAAGCCTTATTCCGCATTCATGATACACCGAGAAGTACTCGTTTCGGTAGGCTTTTAGCATCAAATAGAACAAAATGATACTCGGTTCAATTTTATTATTTTTTTCAATGGTTAAATTTGAAACCGTATGGACAAACTGATTAGAAAGAATAATTCCGATGAATCAATGAACTTAACTTATTGATCTAGATCGATTCGGTTCGACATATCAGTTTTCGGTTTTCTTTTAACACTCCTAAATCCATTTCCAATGTTATGACATGGAATGGAACAGTCACAAATACGCCAACGCTTTGAGAGCATTGTCTTGCGATAGTAGGACAGAAATAAATATTTAGACGCTCATTAGGTTAAATGGGATGAAGTAACATCACGCATAGGCGTTTCTTTCTTAACAGACTACAGTGAACTGAAAACATCATTTGCCCTTATCCAGGATAACATCTCAATCAAAGAAAAATCTATTACACGAAGCATACCGGTCATAAACTTAACATAGGCTTCCAATTCTTAAATACCGTGGATGGAGGAGACGGTTTCCACAAACACTTTTCAAATGCATTTTCACGGTGGATGGTGAAGGGGTTGCAACTCGAGCAAAAACTCTTCCTCTAGCTCCTACTGTTGCAGAGTACAAGGGCTATCTCCCCATTATCCCTAGAGAATGATGAGCAATAACGCAAAAACTTAGGCAGAGTCATCTTCTTTTATTTTATTTTTTGTTTATAATCTTTTTCTAATTAACCAGGATGCACTTCAGGCTCAAAACAAGGAAACAAAATCTGGTTTTAACTGCTACAACAAGGACTGTGGCGAAGGGACAGAAGAAGACTCTTGCAATCAATCAAGATTACAGTTAGAATAGTCTGCAGAATGAAAAAAATTGTCTTGATTATTATAACACCACCCTCTCAAGCCTCGAAGCAAAACTTGCCAGGCCCGTCGTAGGTCTTCTCCAGATGCTCGACTTTGTTGATCCTGAAGCCCCGGATCCTGATTTCTTCCGGCACCGAACCATCTTTGTAATCAACACTCTCAAGGATCCACCCTTTGTTCTCGACCCTACCTTTTGCTGTAACCTGTGAGGAGAAAAAATGGACCTCTAATGATGAGACAAAGGGAGAGTTCCAAAAGTTTTTGACATACACAGTAATCGGGGTTCATGCGTAACAGACACCATAATAAGAATTTGAACTAGTAATACCGTCAATCAAAGAACAAAAGGGAAAATGTTCAATGGACAGGAGACACTGTTACAAGACTTGGAAATACTCGTCCCAATAGTAGGGGAACAGAATAAGTTTCCTTATCAAAGATTTGGGTAGAATGGAAAAACAAGGGCTATTTGAAATATTCAACGCAACAAAGAGAAAAATTGTTCTGCTGGGCGCCACATAGGGAGTTTTAGATAAATGCTAGTTATAGTTGCATGTCTCGCGTGAAAAGAAAAAAAATGAGGAAAGGACAAGTATGTGCTCTAGACACGACTTGTACGTCACAACATACCTCTGCATCTTCTCCAGCATTGATGATGAGAGCTCCATCCAGGGAGAGATCCTCAATAAAAATATCACGCCCATTAAGGAGCAGGGTGGACTTCTGAGAAACAGAGCAGCTTGAATTGACTTTTTTTCTCACGTCCGAGAAAGTCAGCCCCCATTTTGGATTCCATACAATTCTAGGCCATACCTCCACCTCTTGCCCATTGAAAACTTGTGTCACAGGATCATCTACTTGAGCACCAGCCTGAATTACAACTAAAATTAGCACCAACAGAAAGGCAAGACAATGGGAAAATAGGACCATGATGAATGTGCATTTGGACAAGGTCTCAAAGGAGGTCCGCTTTCACATCAAAGTCTCAAACCGGCATATATATTGACATGTGTAGTTTTGCTTTCTTGAAGCATGTCATGATTTTATGACCAGCAAAATCATTTAGTTACTGGAGCGGAAATCAACTTATATGGGAAACTGGAGACTGGAGATGATGCTAAAGCTTGCAAACCGAATTACATGGAAAGAACACTAATGCAAAATTAAAATCTCCGTACATTTCAATGGAAGACAAGTGGTTACCTTTCTAAGAATAAGGCTGTTTGCGCGATAAATAGCCATTTCTCCAGAAGTTGCACTATGATATGGATTCCCTTTTGGAACCTAATCAAATTGAGTAATCATGGATTTTATCGAGCTAGAAACAACAATTAAAGAAATTCATTGTAGAAAATAAGAGAAAGGCAATCCTGGAGTCCAGAATCAGTGCAAAATAAGCATCAGGAACTAAAACCAATAGTTTGCACCTTTGCAGCATCTTCAGGATTGTTCTTGACTGGTGCATAGGCAACCCATGCATCCAACACCTAAAATGTAATTTGGCGACAACATATCTGATTTAGACTATGCCAATAAGTTCGTATAATAAGCCATCTGCATCCTAATATCTTGATTCTTTTTCCCTTAAATTGATGAAATTACCGTGAATCCAACTCTTGCAGTTGGAGGTAATGTTTTTGGGTAGTCCTGCATCATACATTCTAGTCGGGTAGAGGACTTGAATGAAGTTTTGTTGGCATCTTTGTACCTGCATAAACAATAAGAACGTAAAATAAATGAAAAGCAAATAAAATGCCAGGCCACAACAATTATGAATATCGTCATACTGCAAATATAAGGGCTTTGTCAGCCTCACTGCAAACAAACAACAAGACTCCTATCCGTAACTTGACGAATATCTTGCACTCCCCTTCAACCAAGAAAAAAGAAAAGATCCACACTTCTTTTCTCTCTATATAATTGGAATGAGATGCAGCCACATCCAACTCTAATAGACAGAGATCTCAACTTCAATTTTGCTTGCTCCAAATAGTATCATCTTTCAAACAATCAACTGAAAAGCTATCCCAGATGTCGGCAGTCATGTTAAAAATTTGATCAGTAACAACGTAAGGTAAAAAGGAGATTACTTTGGATTAACAAACTCCTTTATGGCACCTCCTGTTTTTTTCAGTTCTTCAATGTATGAACCAAGTTCCAATATCAACTGCCAAAAGAAGAAAAATGCAGTCTTAAGAATCACTTGGCAATATACAACCCTAGACTCAGTAAATAAACCAAGCCTCTAAATTCTAAAGTATAACAGAACAGCATTCTTTCGATTAGGGTCATGAAAAAATATCAAACTAATAGCTGATAGACCTATTAATATAGCCAGGCAACACAGAAGTCTTCTCTGAATTCTACACAATCTAATTCCTTTTTCATCAATCGAGCTTGAGATATTTAAAACAGACAGAAAGATGATAAATCGGGTATCTTTACTCTGGTCAGTTAGTCTGATTTTGAAGAACTATGGTTAGTGTCTAATAGCCATGTTGGACTATGTCATTCTGCATGTACAATGTGATTTACAGTGGAGTGATGATGTAATGGCAAAATGAATCCCAATAGCTCATACAGGATTACTTCCCTTGCCAAGTGTAGAAAGCCTATTCATAATGTAAACTGAATAAAGACCTCTTTCATTTTTATAAACATAAGAGTTCAATTTAACAAGCGTGTTATCACACTATAAACTTTTGGAAAGAAAATTACTTGATTAATGTTCCCAGGGAAAGGAGAAAAACCAGTCTCGTCATTCACATCTCCATCTGGATAACCAGTTGCTCTAAGCAGGGGATCCAGCTGATTGTATTCCACATTTATTACCATTGTCCTCCCTAAAATAGATTTTTGAGGAAAGAAAATTAGGCGAGAATCAAATGTGTCATGGAGAATGGGCTAAGAATATAATCATTAAGAGAGTACATATAACTATAGTATTAAGGAATGAAGAAGCAGCATCTGAACATCTCAAGCGTACATCTTCAGAATATATTGTACATTCTTGCATCTAGTTCAGCAAACTGTTTTCATCGTTCACTGACAATTGAGATATCAATGCAATACCAGTATCTCATACTATCACATTCCTAAAATTTACAACGAATAACTTTGTCAGTTGACATCAAGCAAAACAACTGCTCAAGCCTACATTGCTGATAACTAAATTTCCAGATACGTCTCAGCAAACACCATGCAACTGACACAATTCAACCAGTAACACCAAAATCTTAGCCAATACACAGTAATAGATGATGATTAGACAGCAAGAAAAATCAACAAGGAGTGAGAGTCCTTCAGAACAGTTCTTTATGACAGTATCTCATAATATCACATCCCTAAAATATGCAATGAATAATTTTGTCAATTGAATCAGAGCGAAACAACTGCTCAAGCCTAGGTTGCTGATAACTAAATTCCACATATTATTCTCAGCTAACACTATGGCACTGATACAACTCAACCAGAGTCATATGAATCTTAGCCTACAAACAGATATCTGATGATTAGATAGCAAGAAAAATCAACAAGGAGTAAAAGTCCCTCAGAATAGTTCTTTATAAGCCAGAGCGTTGGGATGTTTCTGGGTTCTTATAAACAGTTTTTTCAGTTAGATGGTTCTTATAAACAATTAGATAACTGCTTTCAACAGTAAGTACCATCCGCATGAGTAAGTTTGGTAATTCCTCCAATAGCTTCTTTAGCTTTCCGGGGAACGGCAAGAGAGTTGACATGAAATTGTCGGAGGGCACTGACACCCAAAGATGCTGGAATTGCCTGCATTACACATGATGGAGGAGTTCAATAGTCGGTTTTACTGCCACACGTGTAAAAAAACCAGTCGGTCAGCTATCTATTAATTTCTGACCCTGACCCTGAACCTGAACCTGAGGAAACATACCTTAAATTAATCCACTTAAAAGAAACTATACCTTAAACAGAAGTCCATTTGTATCTTGGAAAAAGAGAACCCATTTCATACCAGCATCATGCCTGGGAAAAATGCCAAAAACAGTTCAAGTCTGGGAAGAGTGAGCTCAAATAGCTTCTCAAGAGACATCTTGCCACAACATTCTGCATCTTCTAAGCATATTTAAGCTAG
Organism: Syzygium syzygioides; assembly: GCA_031216285.1. Taxonomy (NCBI): domain Eukaryota; kingdom Viridiplantae; phylum Streptophyta; class Magnoliopsida; order Myrtales; family Myrtaceae; genus Syzygium; species Syzygium syzygioides. Next base: position 41,751,750 of record CM062247.1, on the reverse strand, counting down.
GCAAAATCCCAGGTGAGATATATTTGCTTGTAGCAATGACTGAGGATATCAATACAGCAACTTAAGCAAGAAGCAAGATCACATCATTTTTTCCTGCCAAGTTCTCTGTTTTCCCAGCAAAAAACCATCCACTGCTGGGTTCATATAACTAAAAGCATGGAATGGCATTTTAAATGCTTTGTAAAAAGATAGGCTAGTGGAAGGACAGCAGGCAGGTAAACTGGTATAGTTAGATCGATAACAAATGTTTTGAAAAGAAAAGTAGATGCACTGGTATAGTTTGATGGTGTACCACAAATTCAGAAGTCCACTGGAGTAAAGAAGTGCATGAACATCACCGTGCCCATGAGGTTTGGTCTAAAAAGGGAATAAATGAAAGGAATCAGCCATAGAGCTTCAAGTTCAAATTATGTCGAATCTTCACTTACAAATTCATGACTTAGCCTTACCTGGATTTTGTACTTATCATGGGGATCCAGTGCAAGCCTGGCATCATTATCCTCTAAGCATGCAACTTTTTCCTGCATTATTAGTACAAACCAGACTGCGAACTTTTAGAATGCATAAGCATATTAGAAAATCCTGGCAGATGTGGTGAATGAGCAAAAAATTACCTGTTTCAAAAGTTTAACTTGAGAAGGTTGCATTCCAAAATAATTATTTGATTCCAACAGCTGTAAGGTCCGTGCATGAGTATCGTCAGATGTCATGATAACAAAGGGAATCTGGGTGCCACATCCATCTACAGATACACATGCATAATGATGTTACTAAATAGGAGCAAATCCTTTTCAAAGACACATCAATTTCACAGAAATTCAGTTGAACTTCGGAAGGAAATGTTGATACCGAAACAATTTTGGTTCACGATGACACATAAGTTAACAAGGAGAATAATTTGAGGGATTCTGCAGACTCAGGATGGGAAAACTCAAACAACTATTGTTAGTTCTTTAGATAGAGATGCTCCTAGCCGGCCTGTCTCTATAGTGAACTTTAATAAACCAGATAGAAAAGTTGTCATGCAATACTTTTGGGTTTATCCAGTTCCAGAATCTTTTTTAAAAAGATCATATCCGACAGACCAACAGTTTCCCTTCTGGTATAGAAGATAACAAGAAGAGCGTGTTATTGATAGATTCAATGAACCCAAACGAGGCTATTTGGTTGCCTTTGATGAAACTTAGGTTTTTTTTCTCAGGATTAATCCACATGCTTGGTTTGTGCAATAAAATCTCTCTAACTTATAAAAAGAAAAAAACACAGAAATTGATTTTTTTTTCTCCCTTATTAAAGATGAGTAGCTCAAAACAAATGTCCAAACAATTCCAAATGAGGTAGTAGTTCAGTTCCCATCTTCTGATTAGCCTAATTAATACTGGCATTACAGTCCATAATTTGTAGAGAACACTAAATGAAGTTAGCTGGAGACTCAGTTTCTAGCGAAGACATGCCATCCAGCTTTTTAGCTGTTGGAATACCTATGTAGGAGACTCAATTTCTGAAAAACTCCTGAAGCACTGCACCACCTTGTCTCAAGTGGTGGATTTGGAGAGAACGCAAAAAACAATAGTTTGAATGTTTAGAATCTTCAGTGGCTTCTGTGCCATCCTCTTTTATTCAGCTCTGGTCTCCTTGTTCTGATTCCTTATAGTCATGTAATGTCTTCCTTTTGCTTGTTTGTTTTTCTTCATCTTTGTCATTGTACATTGATGACGTACTAAATGTTTTCTCTATAAATAAAATCCCTTATGTATAAAGAAGAAGTAAAACAAAGCAAACCTTCAGCCAATCTACAGCTAGCCTCTTGTAAAGCAAGAATGGATTCAATGTAATGCTGTAGGAAACATGTCCCTGAAGTAGTCTCTGCTGGAAGAGCCACCTGCAAGATGTAGACAATACTGAGAATAATATAGACAATTATGTATAACCAACAAGAAGGAATACAGAAGCAGCTGAACTCGCAAGATCATAGCTTTTTTAAGACCTTGATTCCATTGTATCCTAGGCGTTCCCCAAGTCCACCAGCAACAAGGACGAATGCAGCTTTTCGCGCTTCCTTCACCCCTGTCTCCTCAAAATTGATGAAGCTGTCATCGCCAAAAGTTAAAACCTCTCCATTTGGAACCTAGAAGAGGGCAATAAAGTTTAGCTATCATGATCAGTTGATCATTTCAAACAGTTTGAGCACTTCGCAAGTGGGAAAGAGAAAAGTTATGCTAAAGATCATCCAATGAATTTCAAAGAGGAAAACGTCCATTTATTGATGGAAAAGTATGATTATGCAAAATCATAAAGAAAGCTCTGCAACAAAATATACCCACTACTCTGTATTAAGGTTACATGAAACCTTGAATTTGACAACTAAAAACATGTGGTAAGAACCAAGAAGCTTGTGTATGGCAAAACAAATATCGCAAAAGACCACAACTAGATTACAAAGCAATTACTCTCAAGAGTCATAAACAGTTTCACAAAGGTGTGAGTAAGTTCCAACCTAATTATGTGGAAAGCAAAATGTAACACAAAACCAGTCCAAATTCTAAACCAAGTACACAGTCTTGGTCTATCAGGGATCAGATGAAAGCAGCCCAGTACAATTGCAAACAAAAAGGTCCTGACTTGTCAATGCCTCAGTTTCACCCATTAAGATTCGAACCTAACTAAGAACTTCATTTATCATATAAGCCTGGAGTTTGACATCTTACAAGCCTCTATTACACATGTATCTATCACAATTACAACTCATACATGGATATACTATGCGGCTATAATCCTCAACTACATCACACCACTAGTATATAACTCTGTCGTATTTTAGAACAGGTGTCTTTGTGCATTTGAACATGGGGAAATTTGACTTATATCCAAGTTTACGGCCAGAAAAGAAAGGGTTTTGTAGAAAAGTAGAAAGCAACCTCCCTATGGTAGTTCAACCTCTATAGCCCAAAAAGCAACTGCTACTTGGAATACATATTGGTTGTTTTTTTTTTTTTTTGGGGGGGGGGGGGATGTGCATCTCAAAGAAGGAAACTTCATCTATTTAAGAGACAACCATTTGACCAGAAAACTCTTGGCCACTTATGATAACAGTAACTACATTAAATCCAAACCAAGAACACTGAAGCTCTTCATGCAATCAAACTTGTAGAAATGGAAGCTTCGTCATCAAGTTATTCAGTTACATCAATCTACTGCTCTGCACTTCACGCGTTGTAGCTCTTAAAGAAGCTAATGAAAATGCAGCAGCAGTCTTCTTTTCAGTAAATAACAAGTAATTATTGACTGTTCGGTAAGCAAACATTTCATACTTAAGAAACAAACAAACTATCCAGTGGAAAGTCTTCATTCAGTCAAAATCCATTCTTTGTAGCTCATTGCTTCCAGGAATATAATTAAGCAGTACTAAAAAATATCAAATCATCATTACTTACTGAAGGTGTGAAGCCATCAAATGGGTTCTTTCCTGCTTTTGAATCTGCTAAGAGTTCCCTCGCGGTTTTTATATACGATGCTAAGCCTCCTGGATAACTTGCATCAAGCCTAGCCACCTGGAGAATACAACCACATGACAAAGACTCAAGAAAAAGAAAAGCATTCTCTAAAAAGGGCAAGCAAGTTCAGGCTTCAAACTTTTCCATATTTGATGCATACAGGATCGTTAATGCAGATTCCGAAAATCAAGTAGTAAAACCATAAACCAGGTCTGAAAGATGACAAGCACTCCTAAAAGCACGACATATATAACAGTAACAAGAATGCAGGACAGCATCAGCAGAAGCAAGCATAGTTCATGTCTGGTATCTACAACTTCATTTAATTGGACAAATCAGATAATTGATGCGTATCCCTATCCTGCACGCTCTACTGTTAAAGAAGATGATCAACAAAACTGCAAAAGTTGACACGGCAAATGTTGCGGCAAAAGATGGCCATCTAACCAAATGGCTTCCCAACATCAGCAAAAGAAAAAAAGCACAGAAAAAAACACAAACACAAATGAGTTCCGCTTAATTAAAGATCATCTGAATTGAAAGAAGAAGACATTCTAAATACACAGGGCATAACCAAATTGCAAATTACGCCACACATTTCTCTCTCGACCGAAGACAGACACAAACAAACCGTAAGCCGTAAGGCCACTATATGCCACAAGCCAAAGGAAGGATGACTGATCAAAATCCTCCACGAAACTCGATCCGGAAAGATTAAATCATCCACCACCGAACCAACCACCGCTTCACGTACCTGCTCGAACAAGGCGTTCTTCCGATCATCATCGACGCCAGGATCCGCCCAGTGCTCGAACACGTGATTCTGCCCCATCTCCACAAGCAGCTTCGCCAGTTCCACCTGACCAGCAACGCAACCACCGGCAACCAAGCCCAAACCGTCACGTTAAAACTTGAAAAAAAAAAAAACCACCACCGACGCTCGCGCTCACCGGAACCGAACCGAAGGAAGCTACCGACCGCTCATCACTCCACAGTAGCGGGCGTACCTGGTCAGGAGACAGGACGAAGAGGTTCCGCCGGAGGCCCGGAGGGGCGGAGGCGACCCAATCGCCGCCGATGTCGAGCCTGGAGAGCGATTCGGCGACGGACGCCATCGTCGGGGCCGCGATCTAGAGGATTCGGGAGAGGAGATAGAGAAGGCGATGGGGATGGAGATGGAGAGGAGGTAACGAGACAAGAGACGAGAGAAGGAAGATGGCTAAGGCTGATTTGGAATTGTCCGAGCTGGAATCGCTGTTTTGCTGACAATCATTCGCACCCGCCAAAAGAGACATGCCTTTTTATAAAAAGAGTTGCTGCTGGCTTACGCGATTGAGCTCCACGGCGGTTTATTCGGGCCCGCCACGTCTCCTTCGAATCCCGGAGTTTCCGCTCCTTTTCTCTTCGTTTTCTTTTTTCTTTATTTTTTTTTCTTCTTTTGGTGTGAGAAGATTGTTGAAAGGCTTAAAGCCGTTCACTAATTTTTTCCGGCCTGTAATTGTTATTCTCACCTTTTTAATAACGAATTTCGAATGATTCCCACGTGTTGAAGGCCAGCACTTATAGTCACTGCTGCAAATAAATGTGAAGAATAATATGCAATAATCATGGGACGACTATATTCTAACTGTTTATTGGATTTATCAGAAAAAGAAAGAAGAAGATGGCTGATAACAATCGAGTACCCAATAATGTCCATGATGTTTCCGGAGACGTTCCTATGGTCGATTCAATCGGTGTTGTTGGATAGGTTTAGACCCTGGGGCCTGGTTTTGTGGCGGCAAATGCTACGGGCCTTCGGGTCGAGATTATCTATAGTGGTACAGGTACAAGTCGCACGGCCGAACAACCCGGCACTAGTGTTCAAAGCAATATATGGCATATGGCATATGGTTCCATTTTTTTAGCGATGATTCAATAGACTTCACCGCCGAGCTCAATACCAGGAGCTAGCAACCCTAGTGGAGGCAACAAGGTGATGGGACGTGGGCTTGGATCCTTTGGATCGGTCCTGCTGTGGCTCTTTCCTAGCCCGCCTGTTCCAAGCTGGGAATTGGTTCACGTGGTTAGAGCAATGGCTCGAGGGCAAAGGCTCAGACCTTATGTGCAATACAGCAGAGCGCTCGAGGGGGGGAAACCTCCCACTAGTTGCAATGGAAGGACAACGGGTCGTTGTTGCTTAGGCCCGCCATGGCCAATGGGCTAAGACCTATTGAACCAACAAGGTCACATCCTACAAATTTTGAAAGTGTGGGAGTGACCAACCAAGGTGGCAATTCCTCCTCCTATACAAACTCAGTTGGGACCTAAAATGGTGGATTGCATATTAATTGGTTATAATCAATATAGCGGCACATACATATTTTTTGTTAACAATGCTGAAAATGTGGAAATCCATGCCAATGGCACAACATAAAGGATTCATGGTCAAAGGACAATAACACAAAGCGTATAGATTTGTCAAATCATTGTATAGATTTAAACAAGCTCCTAAACAATGGCATGAAGTGTTTGACCATGCGATGATCCAAAATAGGTATGGAATCAATGAGTATGACAAATGTGTGTACACTAAATTCACGTCAAATGGATGTGTACTTATTTATTTATATATCGATGACTTCCTGATTCTTAGATATAACGTTGAGATTATCAAAAACACAAAAAAAAATAATTTTAAGAAAAACTTCGATATGAAAGACTTTGGTGTTGCGAATGTTATACTTGGCATCAACATTCTAAAGAGTTTTGATGGTTTAGATTTAGCACGTTCTTGTTACATTGAAAAGGTAATTGAGAGGTTTAAAGGGTATAGATACGAATAATCATTTTTCTTCCACACCTAATTTAAAGAAAGAATACTGGAAAGAGAATCAAGTAGCTAGAGTACTCTTAAGTAATCGGCAACATCATGTATATCATGAACTATACTACATCGGATACTGCATACTCAGTAGAAAAACTGAGAAGATATATAAATAATCCTGGTCACAAGCATTTGACTATATTCTGTAATCTGGCAAATATCTAGCTATTTTGGAAGACTATAGTGATGCCGACTAGATTATGACGAGTCGAAATCGACTAGCGATTATGTATTCATGCTAGGAGATGCCACAGTATCATGGAAATCTTCAAAGCAAACTTTAACGCTCCACAATAGAATTTGAGTTTATTGCTTTGGATAAAGCTACCGAAGAAATAGAGTAGTTTCGATACTTTTTAGGGGATGTTCCGTTGTGGTCAAAATCTATGCCTATAGTATGCATACACTATGACGATCAATCGGTGATTGCAAGGGCATAGAGTGTGATATATAATGATAAGTCTAAAGACATTCATCGTCGACATAATAATGTAAGACATTTCTCTTGAATGGAATAGTTTCTTTAGACTGTTTGAAATCAAAGGAAAACATTGCAAATCAGCTAATAAAAGATTTGTTAAGAGAGCAGGGAATTGCATATATAAAGGAATAGGGTTAAAAGCCTTAACTCAATAAAAAAGTTCCAATATGGAAATCTAACCTAGCAATTGGAGTTCATATTGACTAGGTTTGCTAGGACAATGCAAATTTTAGAAACTCTAGTGTAAGCATTGTTTTCCATTCTTATGATGCGACATGGTACATCATGCATTTAATGATTGCTATAGCTTTGAATTCATCATCCTAGCAAGGAATGATAGGATTCTTTTGATAGGATTGCACCTGTATGTGTGATGTAGGCCAACTCTATAAAGATCTTTAAAGGCTAGATTTTCTAAAACACGAAAGAATCCTGAGAGGTTCAAGGCCGAAAAAATGAACATAACCAAGAATCAATCTTGAATTGGAGAGGCTCTGTGTGAGGTCTATTGTTAGAGATTGCACAAGCGATTCAAGGCTTAGTCCTTTGATAAGTTAAGTAAGTTAGATAAGTTTTCACTAAAAAATGTTGAAAGTGAAAGCTACCCGTATTGATGTAGTGTACTTCCACAAAAACACTTAGAATTCTTCTAATCAAACTTTTTTTTATTGATCCACTAATGTGGGGATTGTTGTAATTATGGTGACTTAATGGCTCAACATGTCCCTTCGGATCATTTTATGTAGCAATTTCTTTGTCTTTAATAGACACGAACATGTCACTTCACATCATTTTCTGCAATAGTTTTCTTCGTCTTTGATAGACATGAATATGTCTTTTCAGATTATGTCCTTTTAATCTCTATAAATTGTAATCGAGTATCTTTATTTAAGAAGTGGAGAACAAAACACATCGTTTTCAATTTTCTCTTCGGTTAAATTTCTAAGTGTGCCGGTTTGAGTAAAGGTTCGATTGAGCCCTATTTGCATGGTGCTAGTCCAAATAGGTTCGATGTGTTATATCTTAAGAGTCATAGTTCGTAAATATTTTCTCTTCGGTTAAATTTCTAAGTGTGCCGGTTTGAGTAAAGGTTCGATTGAGCCCTATTTGCATGGTGCTAGTCCAAATAGGTTCGATGTGTTATATCTTAAGAGTCATAGTTCATAAATCTGCTAAGCACTGTTAGCAGGAATTAATCACCTTAAGGAGATTCAGTAATCCGTACCTCACCTCCTATTTAATTTTGTTATAATTTTACTTTGTTTTTATTAAATTTGTTATTGCTTTCTTGGAGTTATTATTTCAATTTAATTTTATTGGTTACAACAAACAATTCTGTATTACGTTTGGTACAACAATAAATTCGAAAACCGAACCTCGTGAAAAGTTGTCAATCTTAATCATTTAGGGTGTGTTATATTTTCCTTTTTCCGATTAGGGAATTTATTTTCCTAATTTTTAGCATACCTATTTTCTTTGACAATAAATGGTTTTCCATTAACCAATCATTTTTAGCAACCTAATGCGTGAAAGTCTAGTAAATTATTCGCAGAAAATTCATTCACTCAAACAAACATACCCGGTCCGTGTGTTTCAAAGAAAATGAATAATCTGAGAAATATTTTCCTAAAAATAATCGCTTGTTCAGTTACAAAAATAAATGAACAAAAAATATTTCATCATTCACGAAAATATTTGGATATAAATCATTGTCAATACAATCAATTAATTATTTCAAACAATACAAATGATCATTTTTCAGGAAAATATATCCAAATTATTTTTTTTTGCGAAATAAATGAAGCAAGCTTGTATCTATTTAAGCTTAGTCAAACACAAAAGGTACTTTTTTTGTTTGACTTCTCCATCAAATTTCAAAAAATTATGTATGTAAACTTACGTGTAAATGTTTTAGTATTGTGAGAATTTATGAAGGTTCGAAAAAGTGTTTGAGCCGTAAGATTTAACATAAACGATAAATAAAAAATAAAAGCAATCCGAGCAGATCATCCCATTTTCGAGTGTACGTTAGGAGTGTTAATGGGTCAGGTCGGGTCGGGCTTTCATGATACCCGACTCAACCCAAATATTAGACATATGTGTTCGACCCGACCCGAGACAAGACCTGAACAAGATAAAGCTACACAATCGGGCCGGATCATATCGGGTCAGGTTGGGGCGGATTTTGTGTTTTAAACAATGAATTTAGAACCCTATTCTCATCAGGATGCCAGCACTCAACTCTAGTGAATCGAATATGAAGCCTTCAATGGTGTTTTCGAAATTTCACATATAGTTCAAGTAATTCACGTACACTGTACGTGTAACTTGGTCACCTTTGAACTTTTTGAGCAAAGCATCGTGTGCTATATTCAATTAGGGTCGTACTTTGACCGAATCTGGACTTTAAGGCTGTAAAACCAACTAACCCAACGACTAACCATCTTCGGTCTCGTTGATATAAAAAGGTCGATGTCGACAATCGTATGGGTCATAAAGTTGTCGAGTGCGTACGAGATTGCGCCGCAAAATTGATGGTTTTGGAATTACATTACTAACGTGTACAAAGTTCTGGTCAATCTATTCAACAAGGAATAAAGCAAGAGTCTGCAAAATTCCACAAGCTAGTGACTCAAATCTTCAACAAGTACTGGTGTTGAATGCGTTAGAATTAATACCATAAAAAACCTCAAATTAGTATACTCTACATTAATTTTTGTGTCACAAAAACTCTCGAACTGATATATTCACGTCATATTTGCCACAAACTAATTTTTATGTTACCAAAAATCCTAAAGTGATATATATGTGCCGCATTTACCCCCAAACCGATGCACCTATTCTACACAAATCTCAAATTTACCAATATTTGGGGTAAATATGGTATGGGGTGCTCTAGTTTGGGGTAAGCGCGGCACATATGTACTAATTTGGGATTTCTTGTAACTAAAAGATTAGTTTGGGTTAAATGTGGTATAGGTGTACCGGTTTGTGAGTTTTTGTGACATAAAAATTAGTTTTGAATAAATATGGCACATGTGTATTGGTTTAAGGTTTCTTATGGTATTAGCCCTAAACTTTCATTAGATCAGCTAAATGATAGATTACTTGGCTATTAACCAACCAAAAAGTCCAATTAATGCTTGAATTTATCGATGTCAATTTGATTAACAAAAACAACAATCTCCAATTTTGTGGGACAAAAGCTATATGGTATTGGTTATTGAGACCTATTGGTGTCAAATCGAAGATATTACCAACTCTTTTTTTGGTATATCATCACCAATTTAAATCACAAACAATCAGTTTATATTTTTATTTCTGAAAGAAAAAAATCAAAATTTTCTTTTGACTAACACGTATTTATGCAATAAGAATGGTACCAACTTAATTTAACATTTACATAGGAGGCGGGGAAAAATAGGGAATTAGATTTTGGGTCCCTGTCCTTAGGTAAAATTCTTCTTTACCATCATGGAGTTAGAACTGAGTAGGATATGAAGACTAGAAAAGCATCGCAACACAAATAACTGAAAATCAAGGATCATGAAGTAGGATATGATCGGGCCCTTGTCATTAGGTGCAGAAATGTTAGTTCATATTGTCACGCGATAGAAGAGCACAGCCGATATTCACACTTACATAAGCAGCAGTATTATAAGAGTTCGGCACGCTCTCTCAAGATAATTGCAGTTCATTGAGAGTGATTGGCTGATCAAGGAGAGCTTTAACAGCACTAGTCTTTTCATCTGAAGTGAAGCCATCATCATCCATGTAGAAGAAGTGCAACACGGTGCTCATTTTCCAAAATAAGTCCTTGCAAGCTCTTGGAACCATGCTATCCTTTTCTTGCAAAACCAGCTTTAAGAGCTCCCTCCTCTTGCTGATGATGATACTGGCAATACTCTCCGTGGCCTCTCCTTCACGGGTGCTGCTCCCATCAAGCATCTGCAATGTCACGGCGTTCAACTTCCCTTCCTTGGATTCCCTCTGCAAAGCAATGACGACAAAACCTGAGAGAATATCAAGAGCTACTGATTTAATCAAGAGGCTGATAAGTCCTCTATCTAGTTCCTTCTAAGAAATAGAGCTCGGACCTTGAAACCCTGCATATCATTCAGAAGGCGCCCACAAGTGCTCATCAGCCTGAATAAGTTGTGGTACTCAAGGCTTTTGACCTGCTCCTCCGAAAGTTTAGGACCAACAAGGTAGAGAGCCGGGAGAACAATAGGTCCCAAAGCAAATGAGACGAATCCATTTGCCATGTATTCATCCATTGTTGGCACTGCCTTCTTTCTCGTCCACTCGGCCTCGATCAACATAGAGTCGAGCAATTCTAACCACTGCAGAAAAATCCTAGGGTGAAATATCCAGAAAAGGGTGCTTACTGGGAAACAAAAAGAACATAAAAGGATAATGAAGTTGTCGTCCGTAATGTCACGTGACATTAAATTATAATTGCACTTTCCATATGCAACTCTTAATTATGCAGAAATTCGAGGAAAAACATCATACATCTTAGAATAAACAAGATAAAGTAGAGATGATCAGTAAGTCCACTCACAATTTGAGCCACATGACCTGTCACGTTTCTTCCTTGCCATGTTACTGCTTTGTCTCCAATCTCAGAAATAGTAGAATGAAGTGCTGAAAATACGATTTGAACTTGCTCAGAACAGCAGTCAGCACTCAAGTTTACATTCCACCTGAATTAATCCATCTCCATGCAGTTAGTCAAGTTGTGGTGCATGCGCACACAGAAAGAGATGGAGAGAGCTAAACTTACTTTTTAACCAACTGTATAAGATTTTCAAGCTCCTCTGCAGAGCCACCAACATCATAGAAGTCATCAACTACTGTTGTGAGGACACCATTTTTGGCCCAAGAAATGCGGGCCTCTGCTAGTGTAGGGGTCGAAAAGGTTGCTGCAGCAGAAAAGTAACAATATGCCAGCTTCTGTCGGGCAAATTTCAGTTTGTCCAACCTTTTCTCTTTGATCCATCTGTCAGAAAGGAAATGGAACCTATAATAATACAAAAGGTGCCGATTCCCATTCTAATTTCTTAGATGCTGGAGCCCTTTAGGAGAGTTCCACTATGTTTGTTAGGGGAGGGAAGAGAAAGGATGCTACAAACACAATCGCATTTGGATGGAGGGGAAAAGAAGTAGGGAAAGGATGAGGAGAATTAGGAGCAATCGGTCCGTTCACTTTTATGTATGTTTAAATCCCTTCGAGTCTCTCCAAAGGTGGAGGGATTTGGAAGGATTTGTGTATTAATAAACAACTTATTCTTCTTTCTCACTCAAACCCTTATTTTACATTTCAATACATATTGCCACAGAAGATGTATGCCTTCGAAGAAAAGCCATTAGGGATTACTTGCATGTTAACAGGGAATTTGACAAAGCCTGCCAAAAGCCTGGCCTGCAAATTAAGTGCCCATATAATGATTCTTCTAGTACATTCCGCAGCAAGAAGAAGAGGCACTATAAGAAATTTCACTTTAAATCCTCCAGACAAAGAAAATAAAGAAGGACATTTCTTCGCAAAAGGAGATGCCTAGGCAAGAAGAAAAAGGACAGATATTTCATCTGCGGACGCAAAAGACACTTTGCCAAAAACTGTCCTTGGGCTAAAAGGAAAGGCATGCATATGCTGCAAAAAATTGAAAAAAAGACGGGAGTATCCCTCCAAGAAGATGATTTTGAATCAGTCTTCTCTATGGAAGATGAGCCTTTCAAAACAATCATCTGTGCCATTCAAGCATTCCTGGAGACCAGTGATACTGACTGGTCCAGTGAGCCAGATCCAAATGATGGTTTGCACTTCTTTTCGTAAGATCCAAAAACCCCAAATATCCATAGCATTTGTAAAATTTCCTGTGCTCCTAGACCATATATTCCTATTCATATCTTCCCTTATAAATATGACAAACCCATCTCAGAGGTTGCATCCAAACAACTAAAGCTCTTGAAATCCTTTCCCTTCTTTTTCCTCTTAATCAGTTAAATCTTTATTTTCCTTTCTAGTAGTCACCCCTACCAAACATAATGTTAGATTATACAAATTTAAATACCATACGATTAGCAGTTACGGTGATGTTGAAAGTCTTATCAGACATGAAGCCCCAGCAAATTTAACATTTTTTTTTTAAACTGTGATCAAAATCAAGTCTTGCCATGCCGAGAAATCCCATAAAATGACTGTTTCTACATCTATCTACCATGATGGTTTCAGAGATGTACACCTTTCCAGATATTTGAGTTCTTCTTGGTATATTGCTTGACAGTTGTTGAAGTCATTCACGGCCAGATTCAGGAAATCTCTGTTGCAAAAATTTTGGGACCTAGCATAGGAGACAGGTATCATATCAATCAAGCATAATAGATAATGAAACATTGATAAACTAAAAAAGACAAAAGCAATTAAGAGGGCAGTACCGGAGACCACATTTTAGAATTCTTGTACTTTCTATTTTGTAGAGCTCTATATTTCTCCTGTTCGCTACCTTTTCCAAGTTTGCATGGAGAGGAAATCTCAGAGCATCATCCACCTGAAATGTTTACTAATAATTTCTCCAATGGAACTAACCATAAAAAAAAGCAGCATGAAGAAAGTGACATCGGAAATTTCCTTTGTAAGATAATAGTGACAACCTCAGGAGAAAAAGTACCTCTTGACTTAAATAACTCTTAAGTCTATTGGCATGCATTTCACCAGTGTGTAAACCCTTTCTAAGAAATTCACCGGTCCAAGAATTGATTTTATCCAGAATAATTTCATCATCATTGATGATCAGCTGTGAAGCCCTATACAATTCCAAGACAGAACCAGCATCCTTCACATGTCCTTCAAGTGTATTGCAAAAATGATCTTCTTCGGCAAATTGACTCAAGGCATCTACACCACATGTAAAAGCAAAATTAACATTTCATCAATCCATAACATAAATAATTATCTAAAGTCCAGCATAGTATCATACCTGAAGAGACATCATATCCATAGGATCGCAGTATCCTAAATGCCATTGCGGTGGTGGCAATGTCCAGAAATAACTCTTCTTCGCCTTGCAGCCAGCATCTGCTTGTTGTCTAATGCCATAAGATTAAAAAGCTAATGCTTTGCTTATTTGGCAGGTATAAATTTTGAATGCTAGACTGAAATTGATCCTCAGAACTAGTTGCAAATAAATCATACCAAGTGGGTTTGCACTAAAAAAGAACAGTACCTGTACGTGTCATCCAATACATGAATTATTTCATTTCTGAAATGATGATCAATGCCCAATCTCTCCAAATTCTCTATCATGCATAGACGAGCATATATTTCCAAAGGATAGATCGTTGGAACTGACCATAAGTAGATACATAAATTTCAATAGTTTATACAGAGTAGACAATCATTTGAAGACTTCTGCAAAGGAGTAACCTGCATCACCAAATTTCTCTAGTACTGATTCAAGGTAGTGTAGACAACTGGCATTTTGAAGGTGAGTTAGAGCAGCAGCTGTGGTCGCTGGTGAATTATATATTGACCCATTTTTTCGTTGATATTTCATAACCATTTCCCAGTCTGCTGAACTTCCCATTCCTTCCGCAACATAAGACAAGTATCTTCCACTAATCCCTGATAAACCTCTAACAAGACAAAGCAGCACAGAATTTATTGATGCCTATGAATGAACTTCCTATACTACTTCAACTATTTTATAAGTTTTGGGCATAAAATATTTCACAGGCGATACAAGAATAAGCATTAATCAACAACTATAAGAACAACTTAGGTGATGCTTTGCACATTGTTTAATTGAAAGAAAACTAAAAGGGGAAGATCGGCAATATCTTTTACCTCTTCACTTCCAAATTTCTCTTGGAAGACACAGAATCTACATCTGCAGGTCTCAAGGGAATGTTTAAATTTAGGCAATCAGCCTGCTCAATCATGCCAGAAAGCAAAATATTGAATCCAATTGGTGTATGTTGCCTGTCATCAGTTATAGAAGCAGAATTTGAAGCGATATATTCAAGGCCTGCAATCATAGTGTCATCCTTACTAATTAGTATACATATGAAAAAGATAACGGGGAAGAAAAATCTAGTTTACCTTTGTTTATCTGCCTTTCACCAACTCCCCATTGCTTAAGTGCAAGGACACATGCTAAAGTCGATAACAGAGCATCCTTGATTAATAATGGATGATGATCAGGGAGACCCCAAGAACCATCGCATAATTGATTATTCATCAACCAACTCAAAGACCTAGGGAAATGGGGGCTTTGTGGAGCACAAGGCGAAGGGACCATAGCCACCCAAGCAGTGTCATATGAAGAAAGAGAGAGTTCAACCTTGTTAAACATATCACTTATTCGTTCTTTACTTCCTTCGACCAACTGCAGGGACAAACAGACATTTTCATGCAAATCATTGACTAGATATCAACTTCAGAAGAATATAAGCTATAAACAACAAATAGTAAGATCATCATACCGCAATGGCAACACATGATGATGATTGTTTAACCGATTTTAATCCAAAGTCCGAAGGAACTGCTCCTGGGAAAGAATTAAGATTGAATGGATTAATGAAAGAATAAACTTTGAAGGACCCCAGAAAGGGCAACTTGAATGATTTATAGTTTAGACTGTTGGCAATACTTGATAAGGGAAGTAAGCATCAGAGATCATGGAAAATGCACAGAAATAAATTCCAGAGGTAATGGAATGAGTAATGGAGATACAATACTTAAATAAGAATGCCATGGCCTCCACCGCTTGATGAAGTACTGGCTTGAAACAACAATCATGCACAGAACCAAATGAAGTGCGACGACCCTAACCCCATCAACATGAGACGCACACAAAAAAAGTTGCATTTTCACTATTTAGCTCTGAGAAGAACCTATATTCACTTGTAGCTTCCCTGCCCAGCAACAAACTTCCGAAACTTCTGTCCTCATCAATGAAAACATCTTGCTCAATATGCATCCTTATGTAGATAGTTTATTCTAAAATCTGTTGGAAAACAAGAGTCAAGCTATCACTTGGGTATCCCTCATGGGCTAGAAACTTCGAATATGATGGTAGTTATGTGTAAAAACACCTAGAATATTCTCTGTAAGAGGAAAAAGATTCCAAGATATAGATATCCTCTGCAAGTTAGCCAGTTTATTGGCACTCCCAATCCTCCGGTCTCCCACAAAGCAGCAAGAACTAGGTCAATCTTTATGACTTCCCTTTTCCATTTGCTTACTTACGTTGGTGGACGCATTCTATTTATACGATCACTGAATGATGGTATTTGTCAAAACTCAAACATGATATCAGAAAGCTCATATATGAGCACATAATGAAGAGGTGGCAGAAACTTTAATGTTGCTCATATCCAGTGGAATATGCAACGATCAGATAAAGCTGATACACTCAAAAGCCCGATTAGCTGAGCAGCCAGAAATCTTTAATATCGCGCGTGTGTGTGTGTTTGAGAAAGAGAGAGAGAGAGAGAGAGAGAGAGAGAGAGAGAGAGAGAGAGAGAGAGAGAGACAAACCCGACATAGGAGAAGACAACCCAAGCTTATAGGAATGCGAGAGTGTCATGGTGGAACAGTATGAGAATAATCGGCAGCACCTGCATTAAGATGGAGTTTATCAGCCATTATATAGACTACATCAATTTGTTCATAAAAGTGTTTTACGCGCACGCACACACGAAGAGAGAGAGAGAGAGAGAGAGAGAGTATCAAACAGATTTAAAGACTATGAGACACAAAATGCCTTTTAAAGTAGCAAAATATGGATACAACAACTGCACGACACACATAGTAAACAATTAGGTTTATGAAGCTAGAAAACTCTATAGGTTCAACAATTGAAGAACTAACTCACCAGCTTTATTCGCTAGTTTATTCTTAACTCAAACTCCAATCCAAGTTGATCTCTGCTAGGGACAAGGAAAACAAGGAGGATACTAACCATTAGAGACGGGGAAAAAGTAGCTGACAATGGCAACCTGTAATCAGGAAGCAAAAACAAGAAGACCTAAATTACCTTGTACTGGAGCCACATAGAGCGGTGATTCATAACTGAGACCGCAATGTCAAGCCACTAAACGCCATGCTAAGGAGGAGATGGATGATTAACCATGCCACTCGAATGCTGCAATGTCAACTCATTAGGCCAGACCAGCAGTTATATAATGGTAGGCAATAGAGAAGTAAAGCTGAAAGAAATATGTATTTACTATCTTGGCATAAGCAACAAAGAGCTTGATGACAAACCTTGATGTTCAAGGGAAATCTTCATTCTTCGCAGTTGGGTTCCATCTAGCGAAGCTGCCATATGCTCTTACATCCCCAGTAAACGGATCCCATATTTTCAGGGCAGTTAAAATTCGCAGACCCTTCTGGTCGTACGATGTATATATATCTCAATTTGCGCGAGGGACAAATCTCAAGCTGGAATCGCACGTGGGTGAAGCATTTCGACAAACACGTTGTCCACGCCGTAGATTAGCAAGCCAAGTAAATAATATATTGTATACATACATATATCTACATATATTTCACAGAGACAGAGAGAGACAGAGAGAGAAGACAGAGACAGAACCAGTGAGATTGCTGGAATTTGCGGGAGCGCCGAGGTGAGAACAGAGAGAAGAGGAGGAGCAACAATAGAACGATCCCGCTGACTTCAAAGTTTTGATCTTTTTTCCCATTCTCCATATCACTAAGGGATAATACCACGAAAAATCTCAAACTGTTACACTTGTGATAAATTTATCCCAAATTATTTTTTTATCACAAAAAACCCTAAACTGATAAATCCATGACAATTTTACCCTGAACTATATTTTTGACCATCGAAAACCCTACACTAATATACCTGTGACAATTTTATCCCCGAACTAATTTTTTAGCCACCAAAAATCCCAAACTAATACACCTATGACAATTTACCCTCCGTTAGTTTCCGTTAAATTTTACTATCAAATTGTTAAGTTTAATGACACGTAATAATTGACATGTATACCGATTTTGGGTTTTACCCCTCTGTTTGTCACAAGTTTATCAATTTGTGATTTTTTGTGATATTAATATAATTTAACGGATACTAACATAGGGTAAATTTGTCACAAATATATCAGTTTGGGGTTTTTAGTGATCAAAAAATTAGTTTGGAGGTAAAATTGTTACAGGTATACTAGTGTAGGGTTTTTGGTGGTCAAAGAAATAGTTTGGAGTAAAATTATTACAAGCGTACCAGTTTGGGGTTTTTGGTGATTAAAAAAATTGTTCGAGGTAAATTTGTCACAGATGTACCAGTTTGGGGTTTTTTGTGGTCAAAAAAATAGTTCGGGATAAAATTATCACAGGTGTACCAGTTTAAGATTTTTCTTGGTATTAACCCTATCATTAATTGATGACTCATCCGATGCAATAAATTTCGTACTCTTTCTTTATTTGAACAGTGGATTTCATACTCTTTCATAAAGTTGGAAATTAAGTGACAAACGTTTTAGAGCTACTCATATCATTAATTGAACGCTGGAGCATTTACAAAAAGGTTCTTTTCTTTGTTTTGTTTTCCCATTAAAATTTGAAATACCACCCTTTAAATTTTGAAAATTTTAAGCTTCAACGTTTCTTCGTGAAATTTGAAACCAAGGTAGTTTGAGTCCTGAAAAGTCAAAGTGCACGTATGATTGCGAAATCCCGAAATGCCATGATTATAACCCACGCTTGAGGAGAGGAAATTTTCTTTTGATGTGGTCCATCATAAAATTATCAATTGCAGTTGCCAAAAGTACTTTCGAGCATTCGGAATTTAATTATTCGAGCGATGGCTATGCATTGTAGTCAATTTCACTTTCATCAGATGCAACAACATTTCAAAAACCATCATCGCCGTCGCCTCCACCATCAATCATGGTTAGATTAATTAACTTAGGTGTACTTAAATGTCATCAAACACATTGAATGACTCTAGGCACTGAAAATTTCAACTTCATCATTTTTTCGCCGATAATTATTTGTAGTCAATAAGATCGTTGGAACACACTCATGACGTTAGTGCCAAAAACATTCAATCCGTTCAATGGTTTACAGTGAAGGCATACTGAGGGCTTTTGAATACGATTCGATTCAATTCTTAAAGCATCCTTTCTAGGTGGAGCTTAGTTGCTTAAATGTCCATTTATACGGTATCCCGTCGTTCTGTAAATCACCTTCATAAGTCAATTTTTTGTATTTCCATAGCCATTTTCAATTGCCCAAACACATGCGCCCGCCTAAAGGAAAGGATTGTAAACAAATATCGACAGCAGACGACTAGGGTAGTGCATGATAACCATTCTAGTTCTGTCCAGAACTGATTTTCTGTTCCCAGAAAAAGCTTTGAACTAGAAACCCATTTGGTAACGCAATTCCATTTTTCTATTTCTGAAATAACTTTTTGTTCCAAAACTGATTCTGAACCAGAAATCAGAACAAAAAAAAATAGGTTTTCTATTTCTAGACCAAAAATGAGAATCATTTCTGAGAGAACTCTTTTTTCAAAACACATGTTTATATAGAAGTCACGATATTTGAGATGGGAAAAAAAAGCAAAAAATCAAAAATTTCAAAACTTCACAGAATGGTTTAGAATCTGTGGCTACTCACTGAGTGAAATTTAAATTTTTTTAGGTATCGAAAAAAATAAAAAAATAAAAAATTTCACAAAATGACTTAGAATATCTATGGCCACCCACTTTGAGCGAAATTTATTTTTTTTAGATGCCAAAAAAATAAAAAAAAATCTAAAATTTAAAAACTTTACTGAATGTCTTAGAATACCTGTGGCCACTCAATTTGAGAGAAATTTAAATTTTTTTGGTGCCGAAAAAAATTAAAAAAAGCAAAAATAAAAACTTTTAAAACTTCACAGAATGGCTTAAAATACCCGTGGCCATCCACTTTGAGCGAAATTTAAATTTTTTTAGGTGCCGAAAAATATAAAAAATAAAAAATTTCAAAACTTTACAGAATGGCTTAGAAAACCTGTGACCACCCACTTTGAGCGAAATTTAATTTTTTTTAGATGCCAAAAAAAATAAAAAAAATAAAAAAAGCAAAAATTTGAAAACTTCACAAAATGACTTAAAATACCTGTGGCC
The DNA here is from genome assembly GCA_031216285.1 of Syzygium syzygioides. Classification (NCBI taxonomy): domain Eukaryota; kingdom Viridiplantae; phylum Streptophyta; class Magnoliopsida; order Myrtales; family Myrtaceae; genus Syzygium; species Syzygium syzygioides. The sequence continues at coordinate 41,731,760 of CM062247.1, read as the reverse complement.
ACCCACTTTGAACAAAATTTTATTTTTTTAGGTGCCTAAAAAAATAAAAAAAGTAAAAAAAAAATTTTAAAACTTCACAGAATGACTTAGAATACATGTAGCCATTCACTTTGAGCGAAATTTAAATTTTTTTAGGTACCAGAAAAATAAAAAATTTCAAAACTTCACAAATTTGCTTAGAATACCTATAGCCACCCACTTTGAGCGAAATTTAATTTTTTTAGGTGCCGAAAAAAATAAAAATAAGCAAAAAAGAAAAAATTTCAAAACTTCATAGAATGGTTTGACTGCATGTGGCCATCCATTTTGAGTGAAATTTAATTTTCTTTAGGTACCAAAAATATTTAAAATAAAAAAATAAAAAATACCATTTGGGCACCTAAAAAATTAAGTTTCACTCAAAGTGGGCGACTAGAGGCATTCTAAGTAATTCCATGAATTTTTAAAATTTTTGATTTTTTTATGTTTTTATTTTTTTTCGGCATCTAAAATAATTTAAATTTCACTCAAAGTGGGTGGCCACAGAAATTCTAAGTCATTCTATGAATTTTTGAAATTTTTGATTTTTTGCTTGTTTTTTCACCTCAAAAAATTAAAATTTTACTCAAAGTGGGTGGCCATAGGTATTCTAAGCTATTCTGTGAAGTTTTGAAATTTTTGAGTTTTGAATTTTTTTAGGCATCTTAAAAAATTTAAATTTCACTCAAAATAGGTGGCCACATGTATTCTAAACTATTCTGTGAAATTTTGAAATTTTTGATTTTTTTATTTTTTTGGGCACTTAAAAAATTTAAATTTCACTAAAAGTAGGTGGCCACAGGTATTTTTAGCCATTCTATGAAGTTTTGAAATTTTTGATTTTTTTGAAAAAATTCAACAAATTTCCTATTTTCCCGAAATCTGAATTTTTTATTTTTTGGAAATTGTGATGAATTTTTCTAGAATTTTTCAACTTTTTTGGATTTTTTGAATTTTTTTGAGATTTTTAGGAATTTTTTGGATTTTCTAATTATTTTTATTCCATTTCTAAAAAAATGGATTTTTGTTCCTGTAAATATAATTTTATGTTGTTTATCAAACGGGTTTTTGTTTCGGGAACTGTTATCAAACGGGTTTCAGTTTCAGAAATAGAAATTTTTTGTTGTTATCAAACGAATTTCTTTCTCAGAAACTCATTTTGAAACTAGAAATAAAAAAATCTATTTCTGTTTCAGGAGCTCATTCCGGAATAGAATTGTTATCATTCGCTACCTAGATGGTTGGCTGAAGGACTTTTGGAGTGTATCCCAGGAAAATGTCTGCGGAATCTGTCTCCCAGATGCTTGGGGCAACTCGTGCAATACTAAATTCCGAAGATGCTGACTCAATGAAATTGCGCGCTTTCATTTTGTGCTCCTCGTCTGCTTCCGCTTAACCGCATGTGTCTCCTTTGACATTAAACATTGATATACTTGGGAGGGAGGGAGGGACAATAAAAGATGGCATTGCACCTCATGTATGTATGTAGCGATATGTATTTACAAACAGTTACTAAACAGATCCATGCTTCGACAATAATTGCTTCTTCCCTCTTTCGTGCCCAACAGCGATAGTTACTTCTACAACCTGCGACTCAACTTTTCGACGGTAATAACAACTTTTGTTATGCTTATTGGCTTCCAAAATCTACGGCTCCACTACATCGCGATCTTGTCGGTTCCATTTCTCCATACTATATCGATTTACCCAGGCGAATTGCTTATGAAATTATTGATCCCATTACTGAGGTCTTTAGCTAGTACCCAGCTCATCATCATTCGTGTTAGTCGTGGCCCTTTTGTCGACCAAACTGAATTTCATGGGCTTAGGGTGCATTTGGAAACTGCTTTGCCAAGAGGCTTTGGGCTCCAAAGTCTCTAGAGTACATGCAAATATCATTAAACAAATTTTTTAAAAGCTTACAGAAGATGCAGTTGTATTTCCAAAAGGCTTATGGCTTTCATAATTAAGGATATGTTCTAAAAAATCCTAATGTTGCTGGCAAGCCGCCGCCTCGCTTGGGCCGTGTGAACCTAGGTCGCTTCATATGGGTTCGCACAACCCAAGCGGCTGTCGCCTTGGTTCACATGACCCAGGCGACATCAGATTTGGCTCGCCGGTAGCTAAATTTGGCCTCGTCGGCCACTCACCAACAGATGAGTCCTTGGTCAGTTTTGAGTTTTTTTTTAATAAATAAAATTCCTTTACAGCGTGTGATTTTTCAATCACTATTTAAATCAAAGTTGTTTCCAAATGCATTTTAAAATTGCAATTTGCCAAGCAATACTTAAATTTCAAAAAACTCATTTAAGCTAAAGGATTTTGTAGTTTCCAAAAGACTTTCCCCCAAACCAAACCAAACACACTCTTAGTAATTTTCCTTTGTATTTGTTCTTAGCAAATACTAATCATCCCGTCGACCATCAATACTTGCTCACTAAAAACTCCCAACACAACGAATTTTAACTTTGTTGCGTCTTGCTCGATCTTTCGTAGTTGGAGTCCATAATAGGAGACTTGGGCAATATTTTGGTGTCAACAATAACAAAGCAAGTTATTTTGTATTTAAGTACTCTTCCCTAGTGCCTCTAAATGCTCAGCAACGGAATACATGATACGAGCACCAAGACGGTGGGAGCCGGTACTCACTACATGGTCAAAGAAAGTTACTCCCAATTCTTTTTTTTTTCTTTTCTTTTATTCAATAATTCAAGGGCACGAGTGTAGATGCCCTACTACATGAGGGCTCATGAACTAGTTAAGTCAAAGTTTTTTTTTTTTTTCGGGTGTTGCGACCTCCTCGAAATGGTGCACTAACTAAAGGTTCAGTTAATGAATTACCAAGCCTCAACTTAGCTTAGACTCTCCCAAGCCCATACAAATTCGCAACTTAGGTTCGAGTGTTTAACATGAAAATGATTTTCAATTATGAGTAACCGCTAATTCTTTTTTTGCTAGGTCGATTATAAACTCAAGTAAAGTATTGAGAGATTTATTTTACTTGGATTCAGGGATTTTGTTACGCCAAATTACTTTAAAGCCCTTTTGGTACCTTTCTATTTTATTCAAAAAATATTTGGCAGACAGCTTGAATTGATTTTAGACTTACTTGTCAACATGTGAGGTGATTATACAAGTGCGTAACCATTAATGAAACCCCAATAATCAAAGCAATGAATAAATTGCAAGGGTAAGGAAGGAATTTACTTTCTTCTAAGCAACATAAGCATCTGTGAGGTTAATTAAAAAATCACATCATAAATATGATTTCAAATTAACACACGATTGCACTCAAATATTTTTAGGGTTTTCTCATATTTAAGTGAAAACTAATGCTAAAATGCAATGCATGTAATGCAATTACTTCAAATGCAATGACATCCATAAAATTTCCACTTAAATAAACCTAACATGCAAGATATATGACATGCGATTTTAATTAAATGACCTAGCTCTAATGACCGGCAAAAATTAACATGCAATTATCTACATGACATGCAATTTATTTAATAACCCTAACATACAATCACTAAATGACAATTGGTTTGTCAAAAGAAAATGCATTTATCTTTACCAAACGAACCGGCAAAAAATGAGAAAAGAATTATTATATACTATAACTTCATCGGCCACGACCTTCGCGTATTCCTAATTAAGGCGGCCATGTGAAGGTGCTTCTGCCTTTTTTAAGCATAAGATATAAGCCTCGCCCAGTGAACATCATAGTATAAGGAATTGAGTGGTGACTTCGTTTATACGCCACTTGTCATATGATGTTAGAGATAATTATGGATTTCTCTAGGATAATTTTTATTTTTAGAAATATTATGATAATTATATTGATTATCCGTATTTCTCAAGATTGCAAGTATATCGCACATGTATTGCATGATTGAACATATATTGCACATATATCTTCCTTTAATTGTGCATATCTTGAACGAGATATTATCTTAGAATAGTTATCTAATAAAGCATATAATTATGCTGATGTATTCTTTATTAATATATATATCGAAATATATAGAAAATTCTTCAATTCTTATCTTCAACTTGGTATCACAGTCTCCTATCTGGAGACAACCCTAGCGCACCACCAGCACTTCACACCTAGCGCACCACATACACCCCCGACTACTTAGTGCACACCCAGTCGTGTCCATGAAACTTGGTATCACGGTCCCCTATCTGGAGACAACCCTAGTGCACCACGTGCACTTCGCACCTAGTGCACCACATACACCCCCGACTACTTAGTGCACACCCATTCGAGTGTTTTTCATGGAGGTGGTTTTTCTTTCGATGCCAGCCACATAGGTCGTATTGCTGAGTTCCTATTTTCTCAAGCTAGTCTCGCAAACCGTGCCACTTAATTACTATTTTGCAAGCCAGCTACATCGGCCGCTTGATGTTTACCCCTCCGATTCTTAACCTTTCACACATCATTGCATCATATTGAGAAGCCAACACCACCATCAAGCTCGCCGCCCTCAAACCAGCTAGATCTAGAAGTTTCGACATGAATAGCCATCGGATGTCGCCACGTTTGAGCTACATGATGCTTTTTGACTTGATTTCAAACTCAAGCTTACTTAGTCACGTTGAGTTTGAGAGGGCATGTTAGAGATAATTAGAAATTTCTCTAGAATAATTTTCATTATTAGAAATATTTTGATAATTCTGTTGATTATCCGTATCTCTTAAGATTGCACGTATATTGCACAATTGCATGTGTATTACATGTATATCTCCCTTTAATTGTGCATATTTTGATTGAGATATTATTTTAGAATAGTTATCTAATAAGACTTGTAAATAGGTGTATTTTTTATTATTATAGACATCAAAATATAAACAAATTCCATTTTCTCTCTTCCGTATCATTATTCTTAATTTATGACATGTTAGTGTATAATTTCTAGTATTGAGAATACAGTTCCTATTGCCATGGAATTTTCCTTAGTTGTAATTGCCACAAATCAAATCAAGTAAAACATTTGTCCGTTATAAATGTAAACCCCATCTTTTTACATAGATTCAACGTGCTTAAGACATTTATTGTTTTCACAAGCACGTACGTACATACATGTATTCTCAACTGTATTGTCGATACTTTGTCTGGTCAGCACACTGAATAACATATACTATATAGCATCTAATTTTGCATTGCCTTATAGCTCAGTGCACTTCTAATGGGACAACACACTTGTAGTGGTATACAACCACTAAACTATAAGATCCTCCCGCTTCTATATCTTCAAGGCGATATAGATGAACTTCTCGGGACTTTGAGTACCAATTCCAGGATGAAGCGTAAAAGGTGGCACACGAAAAAAAGAGCCATCAATACAGCCCACGCCAGCACTGCAAACCCAACTAAGTTATATGTAGGATTCCTTTTGTTGTCCAGCATGAATACTAATATGTCATAAGTCGCAACTGTGAAGATTGTCACAACCCACGTAGTCAGCATTACAATCCCCGTGAAAATGCGTTGTTTTAAAGGAAGACCACTTATGAGAAGCATAATGATGCTAAGTGATGGTACGAAGCTTATCACGTTACATGTTATGAAAATCTTGGTACTCATTCAGGTACCTATGAGCCATTACAAAGTCGCCCGTAGTACGTGTTGTATGATTTTTTTCGCCCTCGAAATCATCTTGCCAAATGTCGCTAGGTGGGGTCATACCTGCTTGGAATGTAATGGTAGCTAGCAATATCGCCGCCGCCACTAGCATCTTATGCATATTGTTTCGCTACATTCTCTTTCTTTCCCTTTTGTTTTCTTTTCCTACAAGTGGATGGAAGGCGGAGACCATGCTATTTGGATAAACTGTTTGACTAGATAAGTCATGATTCTCTAAAGTTTCAAGAACAAAATCTACAATCTTTGAGGCTCTTTCTGTGCTTTCGCCTTGTGTTAATAGGGGAGTGCTGTGAAACAGCTGGAGTTTGTAACGTTCGGGTTAACACCTTTATTAGTCAGGAAGAGTGTAGTATGCTAAGAAGTAACAACAGAATGTACCAATTGTGGTCAAACGGTGAGATTAATAATATTTTTTATACCACAAGAAAACTAAAAAAAAATAATTATAAATTATTGTAGGGTTCACTCTTTTAAGTATTTCTTGCTCACAATATTCTATTACTCTTACATTGACTCAAGAACTGTAATGCTAGCAAAATCTGTATATATTTACTTGTGGGCATCAAAGTAATGAGAGGAAAGAAAACAGAAGCCTAGGTTTGCTTTTCTGCCACAGCCGTAGAAAAGGAAAACAAGACTCCGAGGGTTCCTTTTCTGTAGATAGGCCGCCGCACGGAGGAAGAAAAACGAATGTGAGGACGTTCTTGGTTGCCGTGTGCGAGGCTTTACTCGGGATTAATCACCTGCGATTTTGTGCTACGAGTTTACATCCAATTTAGTTATTTATTTATGAACACTTTAGGTTTGCGTGTAATTTAAGTGTAGAAAATATTCGAACGTTTGAGCAATTGTAACTCTAATTCTTTAATTATAATGGATTATTTGTTGCTTTTCGTAAAGTGGATATCAACGCTCAAACCGAACCACGCAAATCTCCGATGTCCTCATTATTTATCGTTTATTTCTCTGGTGATTTCACATTTATTTAATTGCAAGATCCTGTCAATTTTCGCATTATATTAATGGTAAATTTTAACTTGTTTGGCAGATTAGGAAAATAATTTCCTTCTTGCCAGAACGAGAAGTTGTCTTTCTCTAATCTAAGCTTGTTATTTTCAATCCGTGGAAAATGGTTTGAATGCGATTTGATGCTTAATCATCCTTTCTCTTTCTTTCCCAAAGCGGCAATTCAGTCTAGGTTGAGCTCAGTCGCCTAAATGTCCATTGAGCTCAGTCGCTTAAATGTCCATTGAGCTCAGTCGCTTAAATGTCCATTTATATACAATATCACATCCCTTTGTAAATCAACTTCATAAGTCGACATTTGTATTCCATAGGCATTTTCATTGGCCAAACACGTGCGCCGCCAAAAGGAATAAGAATAAACAAATGTCGGCAGACAACTAGGTGGTTGGCTGAAAAACTTTTGGAGTGTGTTCCAGGAAAATGTCTGGGAATCTGTCTCCCAGATGCTTGGAGCAACTCGTGCATACTAAATTGCGAAGATGCTCAGTCAGTAAAATCACAAGCTTTCATTTTGTGCTCTTCTTGTCTGCTTCCTTTGACTGCATAAATGTTGTCCCACCTTTGATATGAACATTGAGAGGCTTGGGAGGGACGAGAAAATGTGGAATGCACCCCCATGCATGCATACACCCTCTCTCCATCAAAAACTGTCAAAATCTGATGAACCTCATGTTTAAATCTGACGAGACGCAACAGACAGAAGTATCTTTTTTTTGATAATTCTAGGTAAGTTTTTCTTGTATCGACGGTTGGTTGGTTAGCAATTTGTCATGTTCGTAGTTAATTTGTCCAATCTCCACAAAGTAGGCTTGAAACATATCAGAAAATTACTCAGAAAACGCAACCAGTAACTCCCGTTTTAGTAAAGCAAGTTATTTCACGTTGTTCTTCCATGGAATACACAATACAAGCACCAGGACAGTAGGAGCCGGTACTGACTTCATGTTCAAGCAAGTCATGTGTACATAATACAAGCATAGAGCCGGTAGGAATTGAACAAGTGACCTCTAGTTTGTGAACTAGAAATCCCTTGATTCCTATCGCAGCAGCGCCAACCCTGAGTGTTGACCGATCACAGTGGATCGAGGATGATCTGTTCATCAAGGAAAGCTTTAACAATGCCGACATCTTCAGGCGAACTGAAACCATCGTCCACCCTGTAGAAGAAATGGAACACGGTGCTCAAATTCCAAAACAAGTACTTGCAAGCTCTTGGAATTATGCTCTCCCTCTCTTGCAAAACCAACTTTTAAGAGTTTTCTCCTCTCACCAGCTGCCATCTGGTTGAGCCTCTCGATGACCTCTTCTTGACTGGTGTCGCTCCCGTCAAGCATCTGCACAGTCACAGCGGTCAGCTTCCCGTCCTCGGATTCCCTCTGCATAGCAAATGGGAAACCCAAAAAACATTTCAGATCAATCATAAAGCCAGATGAGTTAAAACAAAAGAGGCTGTAAATTCCTGTCTCACCTTGGCACCCCGTGCGTCGTTTATATGACGCCCACAAGTACATAATGCCCTGAACAAATCGTGGAACTCAAGGCTTCGACCTGCTTCTCTGAAAGTTTCGGTCCAACAGAGTAGAGTGCCGGGAGAATGAGAGGCCCCGAAGCAAATGATACGAATGCGTTGGCCATGTACTCATCCATAGTTGGCACTGCCTTGGTTCTTCCCCGAAGCAAATAGTTGAAGTGAGAGAATTTTTGTGTATATTTCTCTTCCTTTGAACTACAAGCTAAGTCCCTTTATATAGGGAAAGAATAAAACAACCAATGAACAGTAAACCTAAATTATATAATATATTTAACATCCCCCGCAAACTCAAGGTGAGTTGAAACAAGTTAACTGGAGTTTGGAGAGAAGACCAAGGAAGCGCCCAGGTGGATGTGTCTTTGTGAAGATATCGGCAATCTGATCAGCTGATGAAGTAAAGACAAGTCATAGAGTGCCACGAAGAACATGAGAGCAGATGAAATGACAATCTATCTCAATGTGTTTGGTGCGTTCGTGGAAAACATCATTATGTGCAATTTGGATAGCACTACGATTGTCGCAATGAAGGATTGTCCCGCTATGATGATGAACTCCCATATCTTCCAGTAGCCATCGCAACCATAATAACTCCGATGTGGTATCAGCAAGAGCTCGATATTCAGCTTCTGTACTAGAACGAGCAATAGTGGATTGTTTCTTGCTACGCCAGGAGATAAGCGAAGTGCCCAAGAAAAAACAGTAACCCGTAGTGGAACGACGATCTTGAGGGTCACCACCCCAATCAGTATCGGAATAGGCAGTCAACTCCAATATCGAATGAGCAGAAAAGTGAAGGCCATGAAATAATGTACCCTTGACATAGCGGAGAATACGAAGAACGGCAGCAAAGTGAGTTGTACGAGGCGCTATCATGTACTGGCTGACAATATGAACAGCGTGAGCAATGTCAGGGCGAATAACAGTGAGATATATAAGACTGCCAACTAGCTGTCGATAAAGGGTGGGGTTTTGGAGAGGAGTCCCATCACCGGCATCAAATTTGGCATTGATCTCAAGAGGGGTCGTAACGACCTTGGTGTCCGTGAGTCCTGCTCGAGAAAGAAGATCAGTGCCATATTTGGCTTGCGAAAGATAATATCCGAATGTGTCTTAAGTAACCTCAAAGCCTAAAAAATATGTAAGTTGTCCAAGATCCTTCATCTCGAATTGTTGACCAAGATAATGCTTGAGTTTTGAAATTCCGAGACGATCATCTCCAGTAATAACCATATCGTCGACATATAGGAGCAGGAGAATAGATCCATGAGAAGTATGTCGAACAAAAAGAGCATAGTCGTGGGGACTAGATGTAAAGCCAAGAGATGTCATGGTGGAGCTAAACTTGGAATACCATGCACGAGGAGATTGTTTTAATCCATATAATGCACGACGTAATCGACACACTTGGTGAGATGAATGAGTGTATCCAGGAGGAGGGACCATATAAACTTCCTCGGCGAGATCACCATTTAGGAATGCATTTTTGACATCCATATGAAATGCAGGCCAACGCTTAACAGCGGCGACAGCAAGAAGACTGCGAACAGAAGTAAGACGTGCAATAGGGGCAAAAGTCTCTTCATAGTCAATGCCATATTCCTGCGTGAAGCCTTTTGCAACGAGGCGAGCTTTATAGCGGTCCACAGTACCATTTGCTTTTGTCTTAATTTTGTACACCCATTTACAACCGACAGCGGATTTACCAGGAGGTAGAGCAACTAAGTCCCAAGTATGAGATTTGTCTAAAGCTTGTAACTCATCTGCCATTGCCTTCTGCCAAAGGGGGTTAGTACTAGCTTCTCTATATGTGCGAGGTTCATGAAGGGAAGCTATTGTAGAATAACAATGGTAATCTCGAAGCCAAACCGAAGGTTGACTTACTCTGGTGGGGCGACGGTCAGAGGAGGAAGGAATGACCGCTGGTGGAGAATCCGCGGAAGGTGCAGACACGTCAGAAGTGGTCAAAGTGGGGTCTCCAGAAGGCCGTGCTTCAAGATGAGGCAAAGGTACAGCTGGAATGGAAGAGTCAGATGTGGATGAAGGTGTGGTGTCTTCCGGAAATAAGTCCACGGAAGGATTGGTAAAGAAAGGAATATGAGTAGAGGAGTCGAAGGGATGAATAGAGGAGAACATCTTGTGTTCCCAAAAAGTGACATGACGGGACACACGAAGACGATTGGAAGTGGGATCCCAACATCTATACACTTTGTGCTCAATGCCATATCCAAGGAAGCAACATGCATGGGCACGAGGTTCTAATTTCGTGCGCTCATGTGAATGAAGGTGCACAAAACAGGCACTACCAAAAACACGTAGAAGAGTGTAATTTGGGATACTACCATACAAACGCTCGTAAGGAGAGATGTGACCTATAATAGGTGATGGAATACGATTGATAGTGTAAACAGCAGTGTGACAGGCTTCCCCCCAAAACCGTTCAGGGCAAGAGGCAGAGATGAGCAAAGTGCGTACGACATTTAAGATATGCCTATGCTTACGTTCAGCTCTACCATTTTGTTGAGAGGTGCCAGGGCAAGAGCGATGAATGATAGTACCATGTTGAGAAAGAATTTGAAGAAATTATGTATCTCTATATTCCATAGCATTATCAGTACGAAAAATCTTAATATCTCGTGAAAATTGGGTTTTAACCATAGCAACGAAATCACGATAAATGCGAGAAAGTTCAGAACGATTTTTCATAAGATAAACCCAGGTATATCGAGAATGGTCATCCACAAAAATGACAAAGTAGCGAGAGCCACCCATGGTGGGAGTGGGAGAAGGTCCCCATATATCAGAGTGAATGAGATCAAAAGGAGCATAAGACACAGAATCACTAGTCTGAAACGGTAAAGCATGATGCTTTCCCAACTTACAAGGCAGACAGTCAAAGTGTTTAGTATCAACAGAGCCTAAATGACCACTCGAAATTAAAGAGCTTAACCTAGAAAAGGAAGCATGACCTAATCTAGAATGCCAAGTTTCAGATGACACTGTGGCAGCACAAACAGCAATAGAGGTTGGAATATTTAGGGAAACAAGCTCAAAGAGACGCCCCACTTTACGGCCTATCCCAAGTGTCTGTCCCGTCCGAGGGTCCTGGACATGACAACCATGAGAAGAGAAGTGAATATCAAGACCAAGTTCACACAATTGGCCGACAGAGATCAAGTTAAGTGAGAGTTTAGGAACTAGGAATGTGTTAGTTAAAGATAATGTAGGTGTGGAAATGTTTCCTGTATGACTAACTCTCATATGTGAATTATCGGCAGTGAGAATATGAGGTGCATGTAAAGCAGAGGATTTAGACCGAAATAAGGCAGAATTTGATGTCATGTGATTGCAACAAGCAGAATAAAAAAACTAAGAATCAGAAATACCTGGAGTAGTAGACATAGCAGAAGTGCTAGGAATAGCAGGGGTAAAGGTACCAGATTCTTGGAGAATGATGCGAAGATCCTCTAGAGATACTAGTGTGGGAGACGATCCATGGGAAGACGCTTCTGCAGTGGTTGCATTGGCAGATGGATGAACAGAGGGACCTCGTGAGGGACCTCGGCTACGAGGCTGAGTGGTCGATCCTGTGGGTTGAATAGGTCGTAGCCGATAACAATTTGATGCCATATGACCATGTCGGCGACAATGTTTGCAAAATGGACGGCGCATGGAGGAAGAACTCGAAGCAGCAAGTACTGCATCTGTAGGCATGGATATAGGCACAGCAGGACGTTGCATTTTCAATGTAGCTAGCCGAGTCTCCTCATTCAGTAAATCTGATACAACTGTCTCAATAGAAGGAAAGGGATCTCTATGTAGAATGGAAGCTCTCACAGGTTCAAATTCATCATTTAGAGCCATCAAAAATTGCATAACACGAATACGATCACAATGTTCAGCAACTTTGCGAATATTACTGTCCCCTTCCAAGCGTGGTTCACATAAGGTCAACTGATCCCAAATAGCATGCATAGATGATAGAAAATCATTAATGGACTGACCTGGCTCCTGACGCATGTGATATAAAGTCCCTAACAACCAATATTGATGGGCAACATCTGAACTAGAATAACGACGGTCAAGAAGATCCCAAGCTTCCTTGGCTGTATTAAAAAGGCCAAACTGGAGTCGGATAGATGGGATCGAAGTGTTTCGAAACCATGTGAGAATCTGATGATTTCTACTATCCCATTCATCCAAACGATCCACAAATTGATCATCAGTTTCTTCAACAGTTCTAGTAGGTTCCCTAATTTGTCCAGTGACATAACGCCAAAGCCGGCGTCCTTTTAAGAAACTTGATATCTCTTGAGACCATAAAATATAGTTGGAACCATTCAAAATAGTCTGAATTGGCATTGAGACTTCCATTCTATCCGTTCTATCCATGAAAGGCACTTCACTACTATAGAATCAGCGGAATGTAGTATACCAAGCGCAAATACGGGAAAAGTAACACCAAAAGCTAGCTTAGGATGTTGGAATACCTCAAGAACCGGTTGGGAAATGGTCGAATCGGCCGAAAGAAGGTGACAAATTGTTTCGGTCAATGCCGGTCAACGCAGGTCAACGCCGGTCAACGCCGGTCAACGGATGACGTGTCGGTGACGTGGAAGATGGCGTGGCGGTGACGTGGCTTGGGCGTGGGCCAGGCGCGTGCCGGCGTGGGCCAGGCGCGTGCCTGACGCGTCAGGCACGTGTAGGCGCGTGGATCTCACGCGCGGCGCTTGGAGCGGCGCGTGAGGGCGCGTCCGGTGGAGGAAGGTGGCGAACTTTGGCTGGCGGACTCGACTGAGGGCGGCGAGTCGAGGGTTGATGTTGGTCTTTAGAAAAACACGGCGGAAGATGTTCAAAACACCGGTGAACAGCGGCGAACGGCGGTGGGCTTCCTGGGTCCAAGGCGCGGTGGCGCGTGGCGGTGCGTGCGGCGGCGTCCGGCGGCCGTTGATGATGAAAATTCAAGATGTGGGTCGACTGAGGGCGGCGAGTCTGCTGGTGGTCTCAGTTTTCCGAAATGAGCAGCGGAAGTATGTCGAGCAAAGACAAAAACCTTCGGTCTTGACGGAGAACCGGGATGGCGCGGCCGGTGCGGCTGGCGTCGTGGCTGCGCGGCCGGTGCGGCTGGAGTCGTGGCTGTGCGGCCGGTGCGGCTGGCGTCGTGGCGACCACAATGTGGCAGACTCAATGGGCGCTCCTCAGGTAACTGTGGCTCTGATACCAAGTTGAAGTGAGAGAATTTTTGTGTATATTTCTCTTCCTTTGAACTACAAGCTAAGTCCCTTTATATAGGGAAAGAATAAAACAATAATGAACAGTAAACCTAAACTATATAATATATTTAACACAAATGATACGAATGCTAGGTACGGATGACAAATCTAGAAAAGAGAAGCGACATTTAATTGAAATGGCATTTCTCCTAGATAAATATAGATTCATTCAGATAAAACATACGAGACATCTTAGGACAACCATGAGGAGGCAGAGATAATCAATCGAAGTGATCTCACTATTTGAAACACATGACCCGTCACTTCTCTTCCTTGCCATGCAACCGCTTTGTAGCCAGTCTCCGAAATAGTGGAGTGAAGTGCTGAAAATATGATTTGAACTTCCACAGAATGGCAGTTGGCACTCGCGTCGACGTCCCACCTGCATCAAACCATCCCTATTCAGAAAATAAAGTCAACGCATGCTCACTCGCTCGCTCACAAAAAAAAAAAAGCAGAACTTACTTTTTAAACAACTGTACTAGATTTTCTAGCTCCTCTGCAGAACCAACAAAATCAAAAAAGTCATCGACCACCGCCGTGAGCAGAGCAATTTGGCCCAGCAAAGGCGTGCATGGTGCATCTGATAGTTGAGGGGGCAACATGGTTGCTGCAGAAGCGAAGTAACAATATGCCCACTTATATTGGGCAAATTTCGGCTTGTCCAACTTTTTCTCTTTAATCCATCTGCCGGACAGCAAAACAAAACTATCATTCTGAAAGAAAATGTTTAAAGACGGATGATCCTAGTGGATTTAGATCATAGCTCTCTTAAACATTGTCTCTCGTGCAAAAAGCTCTCGTTATATAACATAAAATTAACGGTCAGGGCAATGTTTAAAGCCATATAAAATGAGCCTCTAGTTAACTCTCAGATTATATCTGAAAGATTCAGGTCAAGGTCGATTTTTGCTCCAACAAAAAAGATCAAATCCCGTAAAAGCAGCACTTTCCACATCACCATGATGGATCCAGAGAGCAATCTATATACACCTTTTCATATACTTGAATTCTTCTTGGCATATTGCTTGACACATATTGAATTCGTCCACTGCCAGATTCAGAAAATCTTTGTTGTGGAAGTTATTGGAACTAGCATTGGAGACAAGCAACACATCAGTCGAGTATTAGAGTCAATGGAACGTCAATAATCTAAACCAGACGCCAGCAAATAAGGGGGCTGTACTGGAGTCCGCATTTTAGAATCCTCGTAGGGTCCGTGTTGTAGAGCTCTATATTTCTCTTGTTTGCTACCCTTGTCATGTTTGCTTCAGGAGGAACTCTGAGAGCATCATCCACCTGAAATGATTGCTAATACATTTCTCTTAGTGAATTGACGACAACAAAAAATCATGGCAAGAACAAGATAGCGACACCGGTAATCGTTCTTGGTACAATAATATGGAGAAAACCTCGACCAGAAAATCTACCTCTCGACGCATGTCATCCTTGAGTCTATCAGCATGCATTTCACCAGCGAGTAATCCCTTTCTAAGAAAATCACTGGTCCAAGAGTTTATCTTTTCCAGTATAATCTCGTTATCATTAATGATCAGCTCTGAAGCCCTGTACAACTCCAAGACAGAGACAGCATCCTTCACGCATCCTTCGAGTGTATTGCAGAACTGATCCTCTTCAGCAAATTGAGTTAATGCATCTATCCATACGAAAAAAATAATAATAATTACAATTATAATAATGACTTTCCATCGATCAATAGCACAACTAAATGTGTTACCTGAAGAGACATCGTATCCGTGGGATCGCAGTATCCGAAATCCCATTGCTGAGGTGGCGATGTGCAGTAATATCTCTTCTTCCCCCTGCAGCCAGCATCTGTGTTTTCCAATGCCACAAGATGAGAAGCACATGCTTTGTTTATTTGGCACGTATGAAGAAATTGAATGCAGCAAAGAGGGTCTGCACTCAAGAAAATCGGGTACCTGTACGTGTCGTCCAAAACGTGATCTATTTCCTCTCTAAAATGATGATGGATGCCTAATCTTTTCAAATTATCGACCATGCATAGACGAGCATATTTGTCCAAAGGGTAGACCGTTGGGACTGGCCAAAAGTACATGCATCAATGTTAATAGATATCCGAGGGGCCATAGTAGCCAACTCATTTGAAGACTTAAGGCGATGGAAGTAACCTGCATCGCCGAATTTCTCTAGTACAGATTAGAGGTAGCGAAGGCAACCGCTGTTTTGAAGGTGAGCTAGAGCAACAGCTGTGGTCGACGGCGAATTGAACAGGGACCCGTTTTTCCGTTGATGCTTCATAATCATTTCCCAGTCCGCTAGACTCCCCATTCCTTCCGAAGGATAAGACAAGAAGATTCCGCTTCCCCCTGATAAGCCTCTAAGAACACCGAAAGCACCAGAGGATTCATTGATGCTGCTGATCATTAAGTTCGTATTACCACAACTCTCACTGGAGCTTACTGTTGTGTGCAAGTGCAAATAAATAGTTTTCTAGGACTCTTTCCTAATATCAAATACGGTTCCTGAGTTTTCTTTTTCGATGTCGTTCCTGACTTTTTAAAATTTGTCACTATGATTGTTCCGTTAAAGATTGGACGAAATTTGCTGATATGATCGGTAAAGTTACAGATTTGTCTCTCTTTTTTTGGTTTAATTTCGTTCTTGAACTTTGTTTGTTTGTTCAATTTCATCCATAAACTATTATATTTTGGTTCTTCCTCTGAGCATGGTGAGGGTCATTAAATATTCTACAAGATAAACCTCGATTACCCTTACCTAAAACTAGTAATTATCAACACAAATCATTGTTCAATAACTTAATGTTAATGAATAATAAATATTCCAGGTATGGACTAGCCCTCTTATCTATTTACGACGCACTTGGACTCGTTAATTAATGTTAGAAGAAAATTTGAAATACTATTGTATTCACTTGTACTATTAAAAAGATTACAAGACGCACATATATATAGGATTAACACACGACTCTACGTTTACTCTAGTCACATGAACAGACACGTCTAGATTCATAACATTAAAGGCTATCTTGAAAAACATAACCTCCTAGGTAACAACTTTCTAGATTCCAAGTATCAAAATGAACTTGGGTTACGAAGAGTCTCCTTGAGATCTGAAAAATCCTTTGCGATTTCCAGCAGCCTCTCTTAAGCCGAGTTCATCTTGACCATGCCGATCATTCTCTTAGGTTTAAGGAAGGAATCTATCTTCAATGGCTTAGTAAACATATCAGCCATTTGGTCTACCGACTTGCAATATTGCAGCACAATCTCCTTGGACTTCACCAAATCTCGAATGAAATGGTATTTTATATCAATGTGCTTGCTTCTTCCATGGAAGACTGGATTCTTTGCAAGGGCAATTGCAGACTTATTATCGCAATTAATCACCGTCGGATGCTCCTGCTTCTGCTGTAACTCAGCGAGCATCGAACGCAACCAAACTGCTTGAGTAATACAATAAGTTGCTACTATGTATTCCGCTTCAGCACTAGACAAAGCAACCACCCACTGCTTCTTTGAAGCTCAAGAAAAAATTCCATTTCCTAAAGAGAAAACATACCCGGAAGTACTCTTTCTTTCTCCAATATCACCTCCCCAATCACTGTCTGTATATCCCACAAGCTGAAAATTATCAGAAGCAGTGTAGAATACACCATCATTCACAGTACCTTTAATGTATCGTAGAATTCTTTTCGTTGCCTGAAAGTGTGATTGTCTAGGGTGCTCCATAAATCTGCTTACCATCCCAACACTAAAAACAAGATCTGGCCAAGTAGAAGTCAAATATCTCATACTTCCAACTAGCCTCTTGAAATACGTGGGATCAATTTCGGAACCACTTCCGTCTTTTGTCAACTTCAACCTTTCTTCCATGGGAGTGCTAATTGGTTTACAAGTAGCCATCTTGAAATGCTCAAGAATATCCTTGGCATACTTTTGTTGACAAATAAAAATGCCATCCTCCGATTGTGTAACTTCTAGGCCGAGAAAATAATACATCAGACCCATATCTACCATCTCAAACTCATGAGTCATAGCCTCCCTGAAATCACAAATCATCTCTTGACAATCTCCAGTAAATATGAGATCATCGACATAGAAGCAAGTAATGAGCATCTCACCGTTCAAGCCATTCTTAACATATAAAGTATGCTTATAAGGACATCGAGTAAAACCATAATTCAGAAAATAAGAGTCAATTCTGGTATACCATGCTCGTTGTGCTTGCTTAAGGCCGTAAAGAGCTTTCTTCAATTTGTAGACAAAGCCCTCTTGTCCCTTCTTGACATAACCTTCAGGTTGATCCACATACACTTCCTCTTCAAGTACGCCATTGAGAAACGCGGACTTGACATCCATCTAGTGTATTTTCCAATGTTTCTGAGCAGCCAGGGCAAAGATCATACGAACGGTGTCCATTCTAGCAACCGGAGCAAATACCTCAAAATAGTTAATCCCGGGTTTTTATTTGTAACCCTTGACTACGAGGCGAGCCTTCAACCGATCAACATCACCATTAGGCTTATACTTGGTCTTATAGACCCATTTCACACTGATGGACTTTTTGCCTTCCGAGAGAGATGTGAGCTTCCACGTATCATTTTTCTCAATCACGTGGATCTCATCATTCATCGCACGAACCCAACCATTATCTTGGGAAGCCTTGTGAAACTTAGTTGGATCACAATCTGTAAAGAGAGCAAAATTGATAATTTCTTCATCAGAGGGATCATCATCATTCGATAAAACACAATCCTTCAAACGAGCCGGTAAAATTCGTTCTCGCCGTGGACATGAAGAACTTTCAGCAAGATTTTCGATAGGATTTTCAACAGAATTCGATAAAGTAACTGTTGTCGAAGTCTCTACTATCGAATCTGCTATCAAACTTGGTTCCACTGAAGCCGCTATTGGTTCAAATTGACTGTATGAATCGAGATGAACCGTCTCCTCCTCATCTAGGACAAAGTGAAACTGCTTCTTTTCTTCCGTGTTCCAAGTCCACTCACCTTCCTCGTTGAAGGCAACATCTCAACTAATTACCACCTTTTTCGTTACCGGACTATATAACCGATAACCCTTGGTTTCATTACTGTAACTGAGGAAGATGCACTTCTCGCTCTTCTTATCAAGCTTCTTACGAAGCTCATTTGGCACATGGGCATAAGCAATACACCCAAACACACAAAGATGCTGAACTGAAGGGATTCGACCACTCCACTCCTCCGTCGGTGTCTTGTACTCAAGACCTTTAGTGGGACATCTGTTTAACAAGTAAACAGCATAAGCAACTGCCTCCACCCAAAAATGCTTTGGCAAATGTTTAGAACAAAGCATAGTACGTACCATTTCGACAATAGTGCGGTTTTTTCTCTCCGCTACTCCGTTCTGTTGAGGAGTATATCGTGCTGTCAATTGATGCTTGATGCCGCATTGCTTGAAGAAGCTATCACCAACCAAATTTTCTGTGCCGCGATTAGTTCAGAGAATCCGAATTTTGTGCCCACTTTGGTTTTCGACATAGGCTTTGAACTCCTTGAAAGTATCGATGGTGTCGGATTTCTGCTTCAAGAAATAAACCCATGTTTTTATGCTAAAGTCGTCGATAAAGGTAACAAAATACCTATACCTGCGATTTGACAATTCACCAAGCGGTCCGCAGAGATCGAAGTGAACTAACTCCAATGGCTTCGACTTCGACGCTTTCCATGATTTTCCTGAAAGAAAGCTTTCCTTTGACTTCTTCCCAATGACGCATGGTTCACATATCTCCTTCGGAGAAGAAATTTCGGGTAGATCTCGCACCATCTTCTTTCGACACAACAACTTCAAGCTGTCGAAATTCACATGTCTGAACCGCTTGTGCCAAAGCCATGAAGAATCTTGCACTGAGGCACTAAAACATGACGTAGCATAATTAATATACAAAGGAAAAAGGCGATTTCGGGCCATTTTTACCTTCGCAATCAATCCTCCTTTGCCATCATGAATCGTGCAAACCTCATCCTTGATGATCATGTGATAGCCTCGCTCGGACAACTGTCCCATGCTCAAGAGATTCTCTCGAAGACCGGGAACATAATGAACGTCGAAAATGTTTTGAACCGACCCATCTTTTGTTTTTATTTTAATGCTCCCCTTTCCCATGATAGGAAATTTTGCATTATTTCCGAACCTGACCTCCGAGCGAAAGGTGTCATCGAAATTAGAGAATAACTCATTCTCGCCACACATGTGATTACTGCATCCGGTGTCTAAGTACCAAACATTCTTCTGGTTCTCCACAGGAGCATCACACGTGAATAAAAGAGCATTACCATGCTCATCATTACTTTCAACAAATCTATCGACAGAACTTGCTACTTTAGCATGAAACTTTTGACCACCAATCCTTTTGCTTCGACACTCAGATTTATAATGCCCATGCTTTTTACAATTAAAACACTGAATATGGGACTTATCTGTTTGTTGTCGAGGTTGCTTCTCCTGCCGCCTTTTATCTTTCTTTTGAGTAGACAGATTTTTTTTCTCATCGGGTAACACCCACTGGCTTTGTAGAGCCTCCTCCACCGTCTTGGACTTCTCCTTGAGTCGTTGCTCGTGCATTTGTAGAGAGCCTATCAACTCATCCACGATCAAAACTGAGAGATCACGAGATTCTTCAATGGAAGTCACAATATATTCAAACTGCAATGTTAGCGTCTGAAGAATCTTCTCGATGATCTGTTGATCACCAAAAGTCTCACCATTGGCCTTCATTTGATTGACAAGACCCAATACGCGTGAGAAATAATCAGAAATGGACTCCGACTTTTCCATCTGAAGGAGCTCGTATTGTCGACGAAGAGTCTGAAGCCGAACCTTCTGGACCTTCTCAATGCCTTTGTAAATTTTGATGAGTATCCCATGCTTCCTTCGCCGTCTTCGAATTCGCCACTTTTTCAAAGATTGACGAATCTATCGCTTGAAAGATGTAAAAGAGAGCCTTACGATCTTTCTTACAATTTTCTTTTATCGTTCTCTGCTCATTCGTCGTCGAATCTGCCGCTGCTTGTGGCTCGATGAATCCTTCTTCGATAATCTCGGTCAGCTCCTGGAATCCGAACAGCACCTCCATCTGGATCTTCCAATGCTCAAAATTCTTCCCATCAAACCTTGGGAGTTGAGGTTGGACATTCCCGGCACTACTCACAGAAGCCATCTGACTCGAGATCTTTCAAAACTTAGCCAACTGGTTCTGATACCAAATGTTAGAAGAAAATTTGAAATACTATTGTATTCACTTGTACTATTGAAAAGATTACAAGACGCACATATATATAGGATTAACACACGACTCTACGTTTACTCTAGTCACATGAATAGACACGTCTAGATTCATAACATTAAAGGCTATCTTGAAAAACATAACCTCCTAGGTAACAACTTTCTAGATTCCAAGTATCAAGATGAACTTGGGTTACGAAGAGTCTCCTTGAGATTTGAAAAATCCTTTGCGATTTCCAACAATTAAGCAGTTTAAACTGTTCCTTGTCTTAAGATCGCATGTTTACTTATATTTATAAATTATTACGACATGTAAACACAAGCATTTTCATGATGAAGAATTCACATATTAAATGTTTTGTGTTGTCTTTCTATTTAATTAACGTCTTACTTTTTGGAGTTTAATGTTGTCACATAGTTAATAAACATTGCGTTGGGATTACATTTAAATTTGACATGGTGCAATCAAAAGAGAATAAAATAATAATTTAAAAACTAAATTGAACAGATAAACAACGTAAGGGATTGAAATTGAACCAAAATAATGATAACTCATAAATTAAACAAAAATATTCTCTCCTTGTTAGTTTATGCTGTCAATGATTTTAACGGAAAAACCACGTTGGCCAATTCAGTTCGTTTAAATAGTACACCAATACAAAAATGAGCCATCCCTGTGAAAAATTGAAAAAAAACTATTCAAAAAGTCATAAACCTATTGCATTTTAATCAATTCAGTCATAAATATTTCAATTTTGCTAGTTAAGTCATAAACTTCTAAAACTTTTCCAATTGAGTCCATCTAGCTAATTTTGGCTAGAAATTGCTGATGTTGACGTCAATTGTTTTACGTGGCACCGCCAACGCTAACATGAATAATTTTTTTGATTTTTTTTAAAATTTTGAACTTTTAAAATTTTTCTTTTCCTTTTTTTTCTATGTCAGCAAGGGTCACCAGCGACCCTCGCCAGTCGCAAAGGCCTCCCCCAAATTAGGCGAGGGTTGCCTCGGCCGCTACCAGTGGCACCGCGAAGGCTGTGAGCAAGGCCATCGTAGCCTCACCAGCCACAAGCAAAGGTCATCGCCAGATCTGGGCAAGGACCTTTGCGGCTAGTAGCCCTAGGCAAAGGCCTTCACAACCCCACCGGCCACAGGCGAGGGTACAAAGGCCGTTGCCAGATCTAGGTGAGAGCCTTCATGGCCTCACAAACCACAGTCGAGGTAATTCTCGTCCAGATCTGATAAGGGCCTTCATGCCTTCGCCCGTGATCGACAAGGACACGAAGGCCCTTACCAGATCTGGGCGAGGGCCGCCTCACTCGCAGCCAATGAGAGTCACTAGTGACCCTCATTGACACAGAGAAAAGAGGCAAAGAAAATGGAAAAATAAAAAAAAATTCAAAAATATATAACAAATTATAAAAATTGTTCACGTTGGCTGTGCCATATGGGATGACTAGCGTTTACGTCGGCGATTTCCAATCAAAATTGACTGGATGGACTCAATTGACAAATTGTCAAAAAGTTTAGAACACAATTGCTAAAATTGAAAAGTTTATAATTGAATTAATCAAAGTGCAATAAGTTTATAACTTTTTAAATAATTTTCCTGCAGAAAATTACTTCTTATTACACTTTGGCCGCGCGGTCGAATCAAAAGAGAACTGAAGCAGGGAAGTTCGACACTATCTAACTACCTCTTCCATTGCAAATCTCTCCTGTAATACACGGAATCCACATCTGCAGGTCTCAGGGGAAGGTTCAAATTTAGTCGACCAGCCTGCTCGATCATACCAGAGAACAAGATATCGAATCCGGTCGGTGTGTGTTGCCTTTCATCGGTGATAGAAGTCAGAATTCCAAGCGACGTACTCAAGGCCTGCGATCACAATTTATCGTCCTTACTAACCGGTGCAACTGTAGATAGATGGGCAAGAAAAATCTGACTTACCACGGTTGATCTGCCTTTCGCCAACACCCCATTGCTTAAGTGCAAGAACACATGCTAAGGTCGATAACAAAGCGTCCTTAATCAACAACAGATGAAGGTCCGAGAGACCCCAAGAACCGTCGCGTAATTGATTGTTCAGTAGCCAACTCAAGGACCTTGGAAAATGGGGGCTCTCTGGAAAACCAAGCGAAGGGACCCTAGCCACCCAAGCAGTGTCATACGTAGAGACGGAGAGTTCGACCTTGTTAAACATTTCTCTTATGCGTTCTTTACTCACTTCGGACAACCGCACGAGCAAAACAGACATTTTCCTCTGCATCGTCAACTTGATATCACATTAAGGAGAGACAAACCATATAGCAAGACCATTGTACCGCAATGGCAACCCGTGATGATGGCGATTGTTTAACTGGTTTCGTTTCAAAGTCCAAAGACACAGCTCCTGGCAAAACGAAAAAAGACTGAATGAAAGAGTAAATGGATGAAGGACCCGACAATCAAGCAAAGAATGTGTGTGCAGGCATGAGAGAGAGAGAGAGAGAGAACCTGGTATAGAAGGAGCAAACAACCCAAGATTGTTGGAATGCGAGAGTGACATGGTGGAATAGTAACAGAATTAACAGCAGCGAATTGTATCAATTACCTCAATGTCAAAAGATGAAGCCTAAAGGATTTATCTGTGCGCAGAGAGAGAGAGAGAGAGAGAGCCTGTGAGATTGCTGGAATATGAGGACAGGGAGAAGCTGAGAAGCAATGACGAGGTTAAACTTTAAGACGCCATGCATCTAGACAGGCTATTTATAAGCCGCTTTTTCTTATATTCATTAATTGATTCGTGCACCGTGAGTTCCATGCCGTTTCATAAACAGTGGATTGACATTTAAGCTGTTTGATACAGCTCGGACATCTTCGGCCGTGAGAAGGGTGCTGCGACTTTTAAAAGTGCTCGATAAACATCTCAACGGCTGCAACACTCAAAAGTTACAGTAACATTTAAGAAACTTTCTCACCCAAATTTGAGGTATTGTAACCTTAAAACATGTCAATCACTGATATTTGTCCTAGTGGCCACCCTTTCTATTTAGAAAGGAAAAGGTAGGAAGTTCGGTTCTCTACCTTCTCAGGAGGCTAGGGGTGAGAAAGTTTTTAATTTCAGATGTGGATTTCGACTTCCATACTCTGTAAAAGTCTGAGAGTGAGTTGAAAGTTAGAGCATGACAAACCCAAAAAAAACCTTAAAACATGTCATATTACTTTAAGTTCTTCATTGCACAGCCTTACGGCAGTTTAGCTACAACTATGCTTTCTAAAGTAAAGAAGCTTTTTGACTAAAAAACACAGTAAGGAAGCTAAACGTGGAAGAACCGAAGATTAGTTGAATTCTCATATTAAAAACATTGCCGTGAGGCGATCTCAACAAGCTCGCCAAGGTCGTTGGAGGTTGCTTGGGCCTCTGTGTGTGCGTGCGCGCACTCATGAGAGAGAGAAGGGATTGCATGAAGAAGACGAGTGACATAAGAGTAGACCGAATTAAACAAGGGTAGTGGCGCCCGATTAAGCTTGCGTGGCGGAGGCAACTTCGCTGATGATGGGGATGATGTCGGAGGCAGCTCGGACTTCAGCAGCGAAGGCCGATGGTGGCAGGGAGGGAGGAGATACGGATTTGTGGGGAGAAAAACACTAGAAGTGCCAAAACTTGTATACGACGCTCACTTTAGTGCCAAAAGTTTGTTTCAGATGGCTTAAGTGCCAAAATCGGAGAAAAACGATCACTTAAATGCCAACGGCGAGAAATCCTAGCCAAATTAATATGTGGCTTTTTTAATTAAAAATTTTAATCTACGTGGCATTTCCACGTGTATATTTCGAATTTCTTAGTCCTACGTGGCATTTTCACGTGTAAATTTCGAATTTTTAGTTATTTATTTGATTTTTTCCTGTTTTTTTCATTCTTTTCTTTTTTTTCTTTTTCTTCTTCTTCTTCTTCATTTGGCCGGTGACCGGACATCAGCCACCGGCCATGACCGGCTACCTAGCCTCGCCGGCGATCGCCCGGGGGAAGGCGATCTCCGACAAGGCCAACATGGCCTGGGCAAAGGGCCGGCCTCGCAGGATCTGGCAAGGCCGGCCCTCGCCAGATCCGGCGGGGCCGGCCCTCACCCAGGCCACGGCGGCCTCGCCGGGGGTCGCCTTCCCCCGGGCGACCGCCGGCGAGGCCGCCGTGGCCTGGGCGAGGGCCGGCCTCGCCCAGGCCACAACGGCCTCATCAGGCGTCGCCCGAGGGAAGGCGACGCCCGACGAGACCGCCATGGCTTGGGCGAGGGCCAGCCTCGCCCTTGGCGGGCGACGGCAGCCTCGTCCGGACGAGGCCAGGCAGCTGGGCATGGCCAGTGACCGGATCGGCCACTGGCCAAACGAAGAAGAAGAAGAAAGAAAGGAAAAAATAGAAAAAAAAATTAAAATATTATTAAATATTATCCTCGTCAGCGCCGATGTGCCACATAGGACTGAGAAATTAATAAAATATGGCCATATCAGATTTTCGGCGATCCAAATCGGAGTTAGTACTTAAGTGATCGTTTTTTCAAAAAAGTAGTACTTAAGTGATCGGAAACAAACTTTTGACATTAAAGTGAGCGCCGTACATAAGTTTTGGCACTTCTAATGTTCTTCACCCAGATTTGTGGGTGAGCGGGCGTGTTAAAATGTGGTTGATTTAGGATATTGGTGTTTTTCAAGTAGGGGTAGTTTTGTCGTTCAAAGTGCCTAGGATGCAAAGATGCATTAGACGACGCAAAGTGATAATAGAGCGAAAAGTGAAAAAAAAAAAAATTATTTTCGCTCACTGTAATTTAGATGATGGGCAAGTGGTCGATGAATCTTTTACTTTCTAAATATGCATTCAACATAATTGTCAAATATTGCATAAATCTCTCCTCTTCACTCTCCGACGACGATTGAAATTACGTAAAAAAACATGGATCAAAATCCTTACTTACAATACTGTTTATTATTCTTTCTTAAGTTGATTTCCTTTTTTTCTTTTCTACATTTTTTTCTCCGTACGCTAATTGTGTGCTCTTTTTCTAGTGAAAGAAAAATTTCTCACCATTGGTGTCCCCCATTAAATTAGCCGGTACTGCAAGTTGCTCAAGTTTAAGATAAAGTCTATCTGCTATCATGTGAAACGTGAATGCTAAAGGATGATTCTACCGCCATCACTTCTAATTTCACAACGGCCGACGTTCATGTCAGCAATTTTCGGTCAAAATTAGCCAGATGGACTGAATTGGCACAAATAGAAAAGGTTTACAACTCAATTGGCTAAAAAAAATGTTTATAACTAAATTGGCACGAATGTAATAGATTTAGGAATTTTTTTTTTGGTAATTTTCCCCTCATTTGCAATACTAACACTTCAAAATTACCACCATCACCATCGCATTCCCTCAGTTACTATATGTGATGCATTTTCTAAGTAGAATAATATTGTAATTAAGTCCTTGCCCACTTTATAATCTTGTCATCACTCGCAATGTCAGATAAAGTCCTTAGCTTGTACTTTCTAATCTTGCGTCAAACACATTGATTAGGGTCTCCATCAATTTAGATCAACAATGAGCTGAACATGTTGATTAGCTCAACCACGAATTAATACTGCAAAGACATTTTTCATATCAACCTAATATTTTTTATTTTTTTAATTTAATATTTTATTTACTAAATGAAGGATAGGCGTCAGACACAACCTAATCCACTAATTAATCTATTTCATCTAAATTCTATGTATAATATAACTATATTACGTATCATCTTATTTTATAACACAATCAAGTGCTAATGAAATTATTTTAATGACATTTAACTATCTCAATTCTCAGGCCATCCCACCAAAAACTCAAATTCCTTCATACCGTCGTCACATTTAAATTCTTTGCAAGTTCATACAATTACAATTCTGATCACTTTTGATCTTCTCAGAGGTAGTTTGGTAGTGCTTCCTTAATCGATTTGAATTAATTTTTGTCGGATGTTCGAAGATGACCTGATCACTTTATAAATTAATTTTCGAAATCGATTTTTGAATTAAATCAGGTTCGCCCGAGCACATGCACCCGAAAAAAATTATACATATCTATGTCCAATGAAAGTAACAGAAAATGAACAAATAGTCAGGTGGCTGATATATTTTGTAGTATATTCAACGCAAGTTGGCGGACATATTTTGTAGTCTATTCAACGAAAGTTTTGTATCTTCTGAAGATGCTAAGCGAATAAAATCAGACTCCCGTAAGTTCTCGTTGTCTGTCGTCCTTTTTTCACAAAAATTTCCATGAATGACCGGTGGGTACAGTCTAATCTAAAAGAGCCACGATACCTAATTTCAAAACTGTATTTTGTTACTTCTCTTTTGCAAACCTAGTCAGTTATGATTCAAACTTCGAGAGACACTGGGGGCTAAGAGAGGGAAAAGTTATCGGATGCACAAGTGCATGCACCCAATAAATCGCAAGTACCTCACGGATTCATTGACCTAGGTGTATTTTCACGTGCAAGTAAATTCTTTATGTCGCCCATAATAGGTTGTTGCAATAATTTTTGGAGAGAAATTTGAGATTGAAAAGTTCAGCGGGAGGAACAACTTTGGATTGTAAAGTATTAAAATGCATGCCCGTTAATAACCCAAGATTTGGCAAAGGCGTAAGATGGCTAGAATAAATTACCAGAAACGATAAATGAGAGCGATAAAGTTGAGTTGATGGAGAAGGTTAAAAGTATAATCCCATTAAATCTTTCAGATGAAGTCTTGATTGTAGTGGCCGAAAGGAAGGATGTCGCGGCATTGTGGGCAAAACTAGAGTCATTTATTTAATGAAGGGTTTGAACAATCACTTGTATACGCTAGAAAGGATATTTTAGTTCCGGATGATTGAAGGCGCATCCATAAGAGCCAACTTATATGAGTTTAACAAACTTATGATGAATTTAAAGAACATCAATGAGCCATTTCCTGATGAGAAACAATATATGATGTTGTTGGCATCCCTACCGGATTCTTTTGAGCACTTTAAGGATTCACTTCTACTAGAGCACACTATGATTACCTCGAAAGAGGTAAAGTTTGCCTTGTTTTTTAAGGAGTTACAAAAGAAGTTATGAGAAGATAACTTGGTGCAAAATACGGCGCAAAGTTTGGTTAATCGAGGTAAACACAAAGATGAGAGTCTGGAGGTATCAAATGGAAGAACCATTCTAAACGAAGACCAATGTTCGGAAGCATTGATGTTATCATTGAGATGAGGTAGGACACTACAAGAGAGATTATCCGAAATACAAGGGTAAAGGATTTAAGGTGGAGTTTGTAGGCAATGGTAATATTGTTACCATAGCAGATAATAATTCTAATGATGCTGGTGTTGTGTTAAAAGTCACCACGAGTTCATCAGGTGATCATTGATTGCTCTACTCTGAATGTTATTATCATGTGACTTCTTATCGATATTGGTTTACTACATATCCATGCATGGAGGGTGATGAGGTGCTTATGGGAAACGGCGTTGCTTGTGAAATAGTAAGGATCGGAATAGTTGGATTAAGATGCACAATGAAGTGGTGCAAATGTTGAAAGATGTAAAGCATGTACCAAAGCTGAGAAAACCTTATCTTATTAAGTGCTCTTGACAAACTCGGATACTGGATCTCCGCTAAGGGGGAGTTTTAAAGGTCATTCAAGGTGTACTTACTATGATGCAGGGGAAGTAGACTGCTGGTTGTATGACCTCCAAGAAATGACAGTAATTGGCTTGTCTGCTAGATTCTCTTAGTTTCATTTAAGACACAACAAAGTTGTGGCATATGAGACTTGGACACATAAGTGAGATAAACTCAATTAAGTGCTTTTCGACCCAAAAAAAAAGTGCTTTCTCATATGAGACTCGTATTTGGGTGCGGGTGCTAGGGTTACATCAAGAAAGGAGGCTCTAATAACAAGTTAAGAATAATGAGGAAAAGTGAATTGGAGAATTTTCTGTATTTTTCAATGTATGTTGAAGAAGAATACTTAAGACATTTAGAGCGCGAATGATAATCATTATATTTCCTTATTTTTCTTTTTTTTGTTCCCCGGAACAGGTTTGGAACATAAATCCGTTTGGTAAAATAATTTTATTTTTTTTATTTCTGGGATAAATTTTGGCCCAAAAATAGATTTAGAATAAAAATAAGAAGTTAAAATGTTTTACCCTTTTATTTCTGCAACAAAACCAGAAATAACAACTCCATTTTATTTTATTGCTCACATTTACCGCCCACTACCGCCCACTTACCGCTGCCAGTCGCCCGCCTACCGCGACTGCCGCTCGCCCGCCGGCCACCACAGCTCGCCGGCCTATCCGCTGCCACTCACTATCTGTTGGCCGTCAGCCGCCACCACCCGCAATCACCATCGGCCACCCACCGGCCACCCACCGTCTGCTGCCATCACTTGCTAGCCATTCGTTGCAGCTCGCCGACCATCCATTGCCACCACTTGCCAGCCGTTCGTCGCCGCCTTTTAGCCACCCGCCGGCTATCTGCCGCCGCTTGCCCATCCGCCACTCCCCACCACCGCTTGCAGCAAGAACAAAAATTTTATATCTTTATCAAACAAATTTCTATTTTGAGAACAGAAATTTCGTGTCATTATCAAACACTACTTTTTGCTCAAAAACTCATCCGAGAAAGAGAAATAAATTTTTTTTATTTCTAACTAGAAGTAGGGCAGGGGAGAGAAATGATTTCATTCACACCTTAGGGTGCGTATGGTAACATTTTTATTTCTCGGAACAATTTCTTTTCAAAATTAGTTTTTTCTATTTCTTGAATGAGTTTCTAAGAAGAAGAACATGTTTGGTAACTACACTAAATTTTTATTCTCGGAATAGAAAAGGAGCAGAATAGTGTTTGGTGCAACCCTAAAAAAAATTAGTGACATGGAATTTTTTTTAGTCTTTCAATAATTTTCTGATTTTTTTTCTTTTTTTTTCCTCCCTTCCTCTTCCTCCTGTAGCTGGTTGCCAGGCCTCGACAATGGTCAGCGAGGCTCCACCTCACAATGGCCGGGCGAGGTCGAGCCTCGCCGGCCCTCATCTTTGGCTGGTCACAGACCATCACCAAGGCCTGGCGACTGGCTAGAGGAGGAAGAAGAAAAAAGGAAAAAAAGAAAAGAAAATGACCTTGTTACAAAAATATTTCGCGGGAATCAAAATGTATATTTTTATTTACTTCTTATTTATGTTCCAAATCTATTTTATGACCACATTTTTCCATGGAATAGAAAAATTAATTAACATACACAAACGGATTTCTGTTCTTTTTCTGTTTCAGGATACAAAAGAACATAAAAACAAGGAAATAGATTACCAAGCGCACCTTTATAGGCTTTACTTGATGACTATCTAAGACAACATATCAATCAAGATATGCATGTAATCTTAAGAGATACGCAGAATCAACAGAATTAACAAAATATCTCTAACACAGGAAATTATCCTAGAGAAATCCCTAATTTTTTCTAACACCATGGATGAGCTCAACCAAGGCGTTCGTGGTGCCAGAAGCTACTAGATTGAGTGGCAACCTCAATCTAGGCTCTTGAAAACCATGACAAGCTCGCCAAGGTGGACAGGGGTTGATTGGGGCATGAAGGAAATGAGAGACACAAAGTAGACGGTATGAGACAACTGCAGTGACGCCCTAGCAAGCTTGTGTGGCTGCATGAGGACGATGACGATGTCGAAGGTAGCTCGGAGGTCGTCAATGTAGGCCGGTGGTGGTGGACGGTGGGGAGATAAGTACTTGTGGTGATTTGGTGTGTTAGAGTGTGGTTGATTTATAATTCGAATTGGTTCCTGGTCCTAGTCAGAGACCACTATTTGCGCTGTTTTTCAAGTTGGGGTAGTTCTGTCTTTTTAGTGGCCTAAGATGCAAGGAAGCATTTTTTAAAGGATTAATACCACAAAAAACCTCAAATTAGTACATTTATGATAAATTTACCCAAACTAATATTTTGACCACAAAAAATCTCAAACTGATATACTTATGACAAATTTACCGCAAACTAATTTTTTAACTATAAAAAACCCAAACTGGTACACTCATGATAAATTTACCTCAAACTAATTTTTTAATCACGAAAAACCTCAAACTGGTGCACTCATGATAAATTTACTCAAAACTAATTTTTTGACCATAAAAAGCCTCAAACTGGTACACATGTAACAAATTTATCCCAAATTAATAATTTTGTGATAAATTTACCATCTGTTAGAGGATCAATTTGGGGGTTTTCATGGTATTTACCCTATAGATTTCCACATGGACTTGCCACGTCACCATACCACGTCACCATGTATCATCCACATCAACAAATTTAACGGTAAAATTTGATGGAAGTGAACGGAGGGTAAATTTGTCATAGGTGTATCAGTTTGGGGTAAATTTGTCATATGTATATTAGTTTGGAGTAAATTTATCATAGATGCACCAGTTTTGGGTCTTTTGTGATTAAAAAATTAGTTTTGGGTAAATTTGTTGTGAGTACACCAATTTGGGATTTTTTTTATAGTCAAAAAATTAGTTTGAGGTAAATTTATCACATGTGTACCAGTTTGGGATTTTCTATAGTTAAAATATTAATTTGGGGTAAAATTATCATAAGTGTACCAGTTTGGAGTTTTTCATGCTATTAACCCTTTTTGACATAGAGGATATAAAGTGATAATAGAGCAAAAAGTGAGGAAAATATTTAATATATCCCCTTACGGTATTTTAGATGATTAGCAAATGACCATTGAATTATTTATGGGTTAATATCACGGAAAACTCCAAACTGATACGCATGTGACAAATCTACTCCAAACTAATTTTATGGCCACTAAAAATTCAAACTAGTACACATGTGACAAATTTATCCTCCATTAATTTCTATTAAATTTTTTGTCAAATTGCTGAATTGGATGATACATGACAGTTGATGAGTGTATCAGTTTGGGGTTTTACCCTCTGTTTATCACAGATGTATTAGTTTGTGATTTTTCATGGTATTAATCTAATTTAAAGGAAACTAATTGAGGGTAAATTTGTCACAAATATACTAGTTTGAGATTTTTGTTGGTCAAAATATTAGTTTATGGTAAATTTATCACAAGTATAGCAACTTTGGTGTTTTTGGTAGTCAAAAATTAGTTTATGGTAAATTTTCACATATGTACCGATTTGAGGTTTTTCGTGGTATTAATCAATTATTTATCTTTTATTGGAAGTCGAAATAAATTGTCAAATATTTCATAAATCTCTCCTCTTTCCTTTCCTATGACAATTGAAATTACATTAAAAATTGTATTAAAATATTGTAATATTATTTTATTTATTGTTCTTTCTCAATTATTTTTTTTAATATTTCCCTTCTTACACAATTTGTATGCGCTTTTTCTAATGAAGGCAAAACTTCTCACCAGCAATGTCCCTCGTAAAATTAGCTCGGATTGCAATTGCTAAAATGTTAAATAAAATCTATATGCTATAATGTCAAACGTGAATGCTAAATAATGATTATAACATCTCATTTGCCACTAATAACAATTCAAAATCACCAGCATCACTGTCGCACAGCCTCCGTTACAACGATCGCCATTGTAATATGATGCACTTCCTAAAGAGAATAGTTTTGTAAGTACCTTTGTTTTAATTCAACTTGTTGATTGATCTCTCTGGTAGTCTGTTGTTTATTTAAGCTTCGTTTGTTCATGCAAAATGAATAATTTAAAAAATATTTTTCTAAAAATTATCATTTATATTGCTTACAAAAATGAATGAACAAAAAAAATTTCATCGTCCACGAAAGTATTTAGATATAAATTACTGTCAACAATAAAAATATTTTTCATTAATTAATTATTTCAAACGATACAAATGATCATTTTTAAAAAAATATTTTTCAAATCATTTATTTTCGGCGAGTTTCAAGTAAAATTCCCCATGTCAATGTGGACGTGGTCACTATCTCCTCATCTCCATATCGTCATTTATGGTCCTCTTGGCCCCATTTACATTTGAATTGACAGACATATTGATCAGGTCACCACTAATTTACGCCAATAATAAACTAACCATGCTGATTAGCTCAGCATTAATTTAAGTCAACAACGAATTAATCTTGCAAAGAAGCCCTGGACATGTGACGCGGAAGCGAAGATATCCATGTGTGTCTTTTGAACAAGGATAAGGTCAGGAATACAATGATTAATTTACGAAAACGATTTAAAAATAACTCTTGTTGGACTTTTGCTGACTTATCTTGCAGTCTATTCCGCGAAAGTTTTGTACCTTCTGAAGACGATCAGCGAATAAAATCTCTAGCTTTCATATGCTCTCGTTGTATGTAGTCCTTTATCACACTATTGTTCTTTTTTTGTCGTCCTTTTGGCCCGCCATCATCGTCTTTTTATTCGTTCACCAACCAAATGCCAACAAATAGAAGTAATAGACAATAATAAATCAGAAGACAACAAGTGGTCGATTGAAAAGTATCGTTGAGTGCATCCTCCCTGTGTTAGAATTACTTATGACATTTCCTTTAATTCTCTATATATCTCTGAATTTTACATATATCTCTATTAATTGTGCATTATCCCTAATTGGTTATAATTAGGATCATAATTATCTTTGTTACTTGAGGAAGTCTAGGCTCATATGCTCGACTTTTCACTGAGGATATAAAGATGGTAAATGTCACTAGTGAAAATTTCAGTTGAAATTACTAACCATGCAGTGCATGGAAAAGCCGGAAGGTATTTTCGTGTCCGTGGCTTCCAGAATGCACTTATGTTTCTTTTAATTCTACTCATTGATCATTCTCTCTTGTAGTTGACTGTAGGGGCGAGCATGGATCCAGGGTAGAACTAGAAATCGGACCGAACCAGCCATAGGAACAGATCTGGCTCCTGGTTCCCGCACCCGATTCCAAAAAAAGTAGAACCAGTACTGTGTTGTCCAGTTCAGTTTCCGGTTCGCGGTAAGAACCAAACCAGGAATTGAGCGCTAATTGGGGACAGGTTGCAAAATCATGAACTATTCTAAACTAGTAGACTGATCCATAAATCGCAAGTTCATGGCCTCTTATTTATGCGGCTCAATCATTGACAATCACAGATCTGCGAGCAAATGAAGTTATAAATCACTACAAGTAAAGTGCCCGCTCATCCATTCTGTGACTATAATTGCAAAGACTTGAAAGCCTAGTATTCATTAACAGTTTAGAACCTAGATGACTTTGCAAGCTCCATAGTACAAATCAAAGCGAAGCTAAGAAGATGAGCAGAATGCCATCCTTGACACTTAAAACAAAAGAAAAACCATTTAGATTCTTGTGCTACCCCCTCCAAGAAGAAGATAAAAATAATGAGTACCCTAACGGCAGTTATGTGTTTCGAGCTTTTTGTTAATTATTTTATATTATGTATTCATCTTTTATGAATTGTCGCTATTTACAAATGTGGATTTTTGTTGTTGCGTTCACTTTCATTTTGCTTAACTAAAAGTGAAACAAAAAAGAAGGAAGAAAAAATGAAATTGGCCAGTTCCTAGGTAAACCCTAGAACCAATTAACAAGATAGGTTTCAGGTTCCAAAATATGTAAAGCAAATTTCGGGTTCCAAAAAATAAAGAACTGGTTCTAATATGGTAGGTCCTAAATTTCAAGTGGAATCTGGACTGATCCTAAAATCGCTCTCCCTTAATTGATTGTTCATTTAGAGTAAAAATTCCCTCATCGTTGTAGACGTCATGACTGTCTACCCTTCAATCTCCATCGTCACTTACAGTCCGTTTTGGCACAATTTACATTTTAATCGTTAAACATATCGATTAGTTCACCATTAGTTTACGCCAACCATTATTTAAACCATGCTGATTAACTCGGCATTTCTTCAGGTCAACAAAGAACAAATTTTGCCAAGAGGTACTGCACATGTGACGCGGAACGAAGACACGCATGTTTTCATAAGTGTCTATTCAAGAAATATAAAGGTCAGGAATACAATGATTAATTTACGAAAACGATTAAAAAATAACTCTTGTTGGAGTTTTGAATATGGTTTGATTTCTTAATTATCTCCTCGTAGATTGTCATATCGGACGACATCTAGTCCGGTGGAGTCTAACCCAGACAGACTTTTGTACCTCCTGAAGATGCCCTGCCAATAACATCACAGGCTTTCGGATGCTCTTGTTGTCCATCATTTTCTTATGGAAAAATAACATAAATAATTTATAAATTTTGATCTAATATATAATACGATCATTAAATTTTCATTTATTCAATATAATCTCTGAAATTTTAATTTATGCAATATAATTTCTAAATTTTTAATTTGTTTAATGTAATCCCTGAACTTTTAATACATATTCAACTTAATCGTTAAAACTAAATAAAAATATTTAATATTATCCTGAACTTGAATTAATAGGAGGACAACATTGAACATTTTTACATAGTTCAAGGACTAAGTTGAACATATATCAAAAGTTTAAAGACCACATCAAACAAATTAAAATTTAAAGATCACATTAAACAAATTAAAAGTTCACAAAACACATTACACATTGAATAAAAGTTCAGGGACTATTTGTATTATTTTTCTCTTTTTCATCACAATATTTTTCTTTCTTTTGTCCTTTCGGCCATCCACAACATGACCTTTTAATTCGTTCACCAACCCATATGCCTATAAATATGCAGCAATAGAAAATTGTAAATCAGAAGACCACGAGTGGTCAATTGCAACATATCTTTGAGTGTATCCCGATAGTTGGAGGTAATTATGATATTTTTTCGTATTAGAGATGCTCGGGATATTTCCCTTGATTATATATATTTCCATCGTTTGATAAATTATATAATGTTCTATTCCGCATTATCCTTTTCTTTAAGAAAGGGAATCTTTCGTCCATATGATCGTCGAATAAAAATTACTTGTACTTGTTCGTCATCTTCCCACAGTACTGGCTCATTTGAACGATAAATTCCAAGAATTGAGCAGCCTGTCGCACGCCATAAACAGTGTTAACTAATTGCAACTTGGTTACTGAGAAACTTTGGCTAGTCCTAGTTCAAAAAACCATGATTGTAACGCGAAATGTTTAGATACATTTGTGGTGCTTTTGTTCTATGCAGAACGCTACTTTTATATCAGCCAATGAGGAACACATGTTTGTGCATGGCAATTTTCTGGTATTTTTAAGATTTAACCTTGGTGGAAAAACCGTGTAACTGGCCAATGATTGGTATAGTGCGCCAATGGTAACTTACCAATGACATTTAACAATAGGGGGTGAGGATACTTCCAGGATAGAACCGGAACCGTTCCAATTTCAAATTTCAAGGTATGCAAGATAGCTTCTAGATTCCAAAAATTAAAGATTTGGTTCCAACAGATAGGTTACACCTAGAACCTGGAACAAGTCTTTGTATTTTTCTTATTCTATATCTCTGCAATTCTTCGGTATTCCATGAAGTTCAATAATGAATGTATATCTGGAACTACTAATCCGAGCTTACATTTTCGATAATGTCTATGAGTAAGACTTTTACTTTGTTAATATTTCATATTCTTCGTGTGTCTAAATATGAGTTATGATAAGTGGATTGTAGTAGCGAATGGTAGTTATTGTGACATTCTAAATTTCGACCCACTTGGTATTTGTGAAATGCACAATTTCAAAAATAGCACTTGTAGTAAGTCTGGCCCAGACTTGATCACTCTTAGGACACTAACTAGTAGGGAAAGGCTAATTAGGGATCTAGATTCGCGCGACCATAGAACCTAACCATGAACTAACTTTCGACCATAAGGATTATCGAGGTGATATTTTGGGCTAATATAGACCGATCTAAGGATGGTTATGGATCGATTTGCGAATGTCGTATAATTGGATCACGGGTGATTCCGCCTCGCCAGAATACGAAATTTACGAACGATCTCAAACCTATTCCAAACGATCGCGTTCTTTAGAACTAATGATTGATTCTCACAATTACATGACAATCGAGGTCACCATGGCTCAAGTGAACTTAAACGTGGCTCGATTTAGTATCGACCACGGGTCAAATGTATGAATTTTCCCGAAAGCCGCCTGTTAATTTGAGATAAGCTCAAGTTGCTTTTATTTGAGTTTGGCCATTAAATAGAGATTGAGTTGGGTGTTGAAAATTTTGAAAGTTATGACAGAGTATTTGGGCGACGTCATTATTATCGTGGTCAGCCTCGAATTTGTCCGGATTCGTCAAAAAACTGAAATTTTGACAGGAAGTGGAAAATGACAGTTTTACCCTAGGATTTTATGAAGACCAAGTGTAAAATGAGAAGGGCATTTTAGTCATTTCGTACCAAACTTAGAGATATAAATTTTTGGACAATTTTTCCTCTGTACTTTTGTGAAATTCCAATTTTGCCCTTGGATATTTTTTATGAGAGTTGATCTTGGCCGTCGATTTTTGGATAAAATTGAATCTTGGTCATTGGATGGAAAGTAGAGAGAGGGGCAAGATGATAATTTCTCCGAGGGTAGGCTTAAGCTGCGCATGATAACGATTCTGGATCCAGGAACAGATTCTGCTCAGAAATGATTCTTTTTTATTCTGTGCCCGAAATTGATTCTAAGCATTTTAAGGCATTTGTTAACGGCCCAAAATTCCATCCCTAAAATAGAAAAAGAATAGAAATGCATTTGGTAAAGCCACAAAATTTCTTTTTATTAATAATATTTTTAAATATTTTAATATTTCTTTCTTTTTTTCTTTTCCTCCTTTTTGGCCATGGCCTGCTCACCGACCATTACCGGTAAAATATTCTTTTATTAATAATATTTTTATCAAAAATATTTTTTCTTTTTTTTGGCCATGGCCTAGTCGCCGGCCATGATCGGCAAAATATAGTTTTTATTAATAATATTTTTAATCAATAATAATTTTTATTAAAAATATATTTTTTTCCATGGCCTGGTTGTCAGCCACGGCCGGTAAAATATTTTTTTTATTAATAATATTTTTTATTAAAATATTTTTATTAAAACTATAAATTTTTATTTTTTTGGGCCATGGCCTGGTCGCCGGCCATGGCCGGTAAAATAATGTTTTTATTAATAATAATTTTTATTAAAAATTTATTTTTTTATTTTTTTTTGCCATAGCCTAGTCGTCGGCCATGGCTGGTAAAATATTTTTTTATTAAAATATTTTTATTAAAAATATATATTTTATTTTTTTTGCCATGGCTTGATTGTCGGCCATAACCTGTAAAATATTTTTTATTAATAATATTTTTTATTAAAATATTTTTATTAAAAATATACATTTTTATTATTTTTGGCCATGGTCGTTAAAATATTTTTTTATTAATAATATTTTTTATTAATAATATTTTTATTAAAAATATATTTTTTCTTTTTTGCCATGGCCTAGTTATCGGCCATGGTAAGTAAAATATTTTTTATTAATAATATTTTTATTAAAAATATATTTTTTTCTTTTTTTTGCCATGGCCTGATCGCCGGTCATGGCTGGTAAAATATTTTTTATTTTAATAATATTTTTTATTAAAATATTTTATTCTCGTTAGATCCGGCAAGAGCGATCCCTCACATGAAAGTGGCCAGCCGGCCACGCCTTTGGCCGCCGCCACACGTCCGTCCGCCGTCGTCCGCCCGTGGCCGTCGTGAGCTACCGGTGGTTCTTGCCGCTCGCCGCCATCTCTAATGTTGTCCCTCCTCTGTTCAGTCACCTTTGAGTGCTCGAGCTCGCGTAGGACCTCGAGTAGTGATATCCTAACCCTCGCCTAGGATAACGAATGATTTCGAGTTAGTTCGAGCCCGTTTTAACGAGTTTTAGGGGTTATTCGTGGAGAAATTGGTGGATTGAGTTGGCTGAGTCGTTTGGATGGATTTGTGATAATTTTAGAGGTGGAATTGAGGTTAGAATGGATTAAGTTGGTGATTGGGACGATTACGGATGATTATCATGAATTATTGCATCAAAAACGGGCCTAAATACGGCGTTTTAGTGATTTTTCTGTGGTGGCTGAGTTAACACGCATATTGTGGCTCAATTGTGGTATGATTATGTTTAAATTACTATACGTGGTGAATCGGGATTTGTGGCATGAGTGCGATGCCCTTGATCGATGAAAATTGGCCTAGAATATGAAAGTTGTGTTAAAATGAGCTTGTGTAAGGGGAATTGATGAATTTGTGGGTTAATGTGGCTTGTTGGTGATTTGAATGCTTTGGGTGTCGTGTGCGAGTTGATCATGTGAAGTTGATATGTGATTGGGTGATGTACGTGTTGCACAATCATTAAATACCCTGAGGCGTGTACGTTTACACGGGGTCCAGATAATAAATGGAAAATGTGTGTACATGTGATAACATAATCCCTGATGCATTTTACGCAGGGAATTGAACCCGTCCTTAGACGTGTTACGCTGGACGATGCCCGATTATACCGGAAGACCGCCAACCTGATGCATTTTATACGGGTTGTGCCGTAAAAAGGGAGATCGGTGTTGCGTCTGAGGCGTGTTACGCGGGCTAAAGACACCGAGCCTGAGGCATTTTTACGCGGGCTATAGAAGTGTTGTTCAACCTTATGCGTGTTACGCAGGTTGTGTTATAGAAAGGGAGATCGGTATTGCACCTGAGGCGTGTTCGTTTATGC
Organism: Syzygium syzygioides; assembly: GCA_031216285.1. Taxonomy (NCBI): domain Eukaryota; kingdom Viridiplantae; phylum Streptophyta; class Magnoliopsida; order Myrtales; family Myrtaceae; genus Syzygium; species Syzygium syzygioides. The sequence goes on along the minus strand of CM062247.1, from coordinate 41,692,293 downwards.
AAGCTAGAGATACTGAGCCTAAGGCGTGTTCGTTTACGCGGGCTATAGAAGTATTGTTGGACCTGAGGCGTGTTTGCGCGAGTCAGAGATCGATGGCTAGTTTTGGACCGGAGGCATGTTTACGCGGGTTAGAAATAAATTGGATGCGTGTGCTAGAGTGAAATGGGAATCGTATGATGTTGTGTTGGTTATGCGAATGTGGGCATGAATATGGTTTGATCGGTATTATTGAGTGCGACATTGTGTCGGTTTCTAGTAATAATATTTGAATTTGCATGTAAGATTTCGTGCGTATCAAGGTGAGACATTTGTGTCTGTTATTGTTCTGGCTTGATAGTTGTGTGATTTGTGTGCTCAAACATGTCCAGAGATACGTGTTAGCCTAGGTGGGATTTAGGGTTTCGCTTACTGAGAATTGTTCTCACGGTTTTATTTAAAACCATTTAGCTTATCAAAGTTCCGGCGGAGTCGGGAGACAAGGACAATCCGATTGAGATCAATGCTGAGTCCAAGTCTTCAGAGGAACAGACTGGCATCGACGAGACTGATTCTGAGTGGACCCCCTCTAGGGCGAATAGAGGTTAGTTAAAATTAGGGGTTGGACAGTTTTAAGAGGCGCCCCTTTTTGGTGATAGTATTAGTCTACCCGATGCCGCTACTCCCTTTATGATATCGGCGATTGTTGGTGAAGAGGTTGCTGGTTGTGATGGATTGTAATGGATATTGTATATATCGCAATGTAATAAAGTGCCTGGGGGTTTGGTGATTTATCCCTCCCTGTTACCCATTTTCTAATTCTTGTTTGGGAGTTATTCTCTTTTCCGCCGTATTCGAACTCTAATGTGTTAGTTTGGGTCGGCGATGTTCTTGGGACATCGCACTATTTTGACCAAGCTCAGGGTGTTGTGCGCTCGTAGGGGTTCGGGGCGTGACAGTTATTAGAGATAATGATCCACTGCAATCAATTAATTAAGAATACAGGTGGAATCGATCCTGGAACTTGTGACAGGTTCTAGGTCTTAGAGTACGTAAGATAGGTTCCAGGTGGAATCCAAATCGACCTTGGCTCCACTCACCCCTATTAGCAATTCACCAACATTAAATGCAATAGTAAGTTACTATTTTTTTTTATAAATTTACCACTAAAAACAAGAAATTAGTGGTGGATTTGATTGCTTACCTGCAAGACTAATAACTTATACCATCATTGGTCCGTTCAAAATGTCGTTAGCCAATGGCAAAGTAAGGAATTTACTAACTTTAAGTGAAGTGAAAGTTTTTTATTTAAAAAGAAATTTACCACTCTGAAACAAATATTAATGAAATGAGTAACTTACCAATGTAGGTCCCTAATGAGTTCGCAAGTTACTACTAAAGTAAGAAATTTCATCATTGGATACTAAATTTAAGGATGGTAAAATCATTATTCCCTTGGTAGGTCACTAAGTAATTCATCGGGCCGCTTGTAAAATTCTAAAGCACTTATAGGATGTGGGGTCGTGAAATCATTATGTCTTTGTTAAGCTTTTTCAAAAAATTCAACAAGATTCAAAGATGACAAGTTATGGACTATTTGTAGGGCTCACTTGTAAAATATTAGATTTCTTGTTATCTTCAATGGATACAAGATATGGTAAAATTTTTATGTTGCTAAGTTATTACTAAATTTCTGACAAAAAAATGTTATTACTAAATCAACAGGACAATGATATCATAAATGTCATAACTTTTGTATAGCGCTTGCTTCGGAGTTAAACTTTTCGAGCAATCACTTGAATGTTATTTTGGTAAAAAACAATCACTTCAATGTCATCGACAATTATGTGGCTAGAAAATCTAACATAATAATGTTTTAATATAAAATGTCCGATGTGGCTCGCTAACAAAATAAAATTAGCATAATTGGACCTCAACAACGTGGTTGAAACATCTATTTGCCGCAAATTAACGGATTGGGACAAAATTCAGCATATTTTTCAAAAAAAAGAAAACGCTAACCATCATTCTTTGAATCGGGGCAAATTCCTTTTAAATTTTTAGAGCAATAGACAAACGCAGAAGTAGAAAATAATCGTTTTGCTTTTTTTTTTTTGGTCGAAATCGTTTTGCTTTTGATTTCTTCTTTTCCTCTTCGATATTTCGCTCGTTCTTTTTAGGAAAGCGAATTTCCATGGTGTTGCAACTGGGCTTCTTTGAAGTAAAATTTTCATCATGGACCATCTCTGACTCTTGTGGAATGAGGACTATAGACCAGCAAAATCACGACGACCACAGAGATCATCCACCAGATTTGTCGAGGCTCCATTGTTCTCCACTGTAGATTCAAGAAGCATACATCTTCAAAGAGAGAATCACCAAATTCATTACTATATTTTTCCACGTTGGACTTCGACTTTTGTTTAAAATGCCCACGTGGACTTAAATTTCAATAACTAAAAAAATTCACTTAGGATGAATCACCGAAATGTCACCGGAGGCACAAAAATGATCTATTTTTTTTTCCGTTATGGCTTTCAAGTGATCGCTCAAAACATTTTGATACTAAAGTGTCCATCATACAAAAGTTATGATATTTGTGATGTCCTTTTCTCATTACATAACGATTCCCACTTATAAAAATTTTGAAGTACTTGGTAACTACAACTTGATACGAGATGATAATGTCACAATTACATTGATAAGTTACTAACTATTTGACCGACGTAGTTGCGAAATTTTATAGCACCTGGTAATCTACTAGTAGATACTAGGTTCGAGGATGTTAAAACCATCATTTTCTTTGTAGATTACTAATCAATTGACAATTCTACTTGTAAAATTCTAACACTCTAGGATATCTACTCCAGGATATGAGTGCGATAAAATGGTTATCTTGTTGCTAATTTTCAAACTAATTGACTGACACCCGCCCGTCGAATCGAAGCTCTTTTTAATCTACTACTACTTGATTTAAGAATGACAAAATCGTTATTTTATTGGTTAGTTACAAATAATCGATCAAACAAAAATGCTGTCAATCAAATTTTACTTACTAACAATCGTGGAGATTTCCTAGCGCTTTTTAAAAATTTGCCATCATGGAACTCAGTTCCGCAATTTGGCAAATGGAACAATAGACTTGTTATTGTATCATTTGGACCGGTGGTCTTGGAACAAGCAAATTTCCTTTTCTTTTTTTTTTTGGGATAATGATACAAACAGTCCCTGAACTTTGACTCAATGTGCAATTTGGTCCCTGAATTTTTAATTTTTTCAATGTAGTCCCTGAACTTTAACCCAATGTTCAATGTGGTCCCTGAACTTTCAATTTGTTCAACTTGATCCCTGAAATTTTAGTAAATGTTCAATTTAGTCCCTGAACTATATGAAAATATACAATATAGTCCCTGAACTTGAATTAATGGAAGGACTACATTGAACATTTTATAAAGTTCTGAGACTATATTGAACATATATCAAAAGTTCAGGAACCACATTGAACAAATTGAAAGTTCAGGGACCATATTGAACATTGAGTTAAAGTTCAGGGACTACATTGAACAAATTAAAAGTTTAGGGACCAAATTGCATATAGAATCAAAATTCAGGGACGGTTTGTGTTATTTTCCCTTTTTTTCTGTTTTCATAGTATCGTCCACGCAACTCAACTTCACCAACTAAAACACTGATGTTCAGCTGAGCATTCTGACTGTCCTGGTCAGCAAAACCGGATTGAGAGATATATTAATGTAACGAAATGACCATATTGAATATTATTGAGAAAGTTCAAAGGCTTGTTGATCGAAAAGTGATGATATCGATTTGAAATACCAGCAATATTCTCTTCTCACAACCCAGTAAACCGTTTCCAGGACCGAGGGTAGAACTTGGAATTGGCAGTTCACTGGGGGACCACAGCGACGTTCCATGCTAATGCTATACATGGTCAAGAGATCGACCCGGACATGAAGGCAGTCGGCATGATGGAGGAAAGAGAGATTATGCCGCCTTCAGGTGGCTATCGGATCCACTTCGGTTGAATCAGTAAATCCCAAGAATTCGGCCAGCTAGTCAGCACGAGCCCAGACGATTTTTCGGATCCAGAAGCAAGAGCAAGACGGGGATAAGCCCGCAGGTCATTCGCATTGGCTGAAGGAAGAGGGCATAACCAAAAATGCCAAACGATTTCCAAATGGACTGGCCAGATGGCCTACCTGGCAATCAATGAATCGCCACCTCAGTCTCCATTCAAAGCAATCGCATTCAAGAAATCTAACAAATGCTCGAGGAAGAAGATGCCATAAACGGTGTTTAACTAATCGCAACTTGGTCATTGAGAGAGTTTGGCTAGTCCTAACTCGGAAAACATACATTCGCAATGCTATTGTTTTATGCAGGGTTTTATTATTCTGTCTACCGAAAAGGAACAAGTTTCCGTGCATGGTTAACTTTCCGGTACAGTCATTAAGATCTAAACTTGTTAGAAGAATCGTTTAACGGACAAATTGTCAGTTTTAACACATTGATAGTAATTCGCTGACAATGTTAGCAATTTACCAACATGAAATACGATAATAAGTTACAACTTTTTTAGAAATTTACCACTTAAAACAAGCATATTTCCTTCTCTTTTCATGTGATACCATCCATGCGACTCAGCTACACCAGTTAGAAGCCTGATGTTCGACCAAGCATTACAACTGAGAGCCATATTAATTTAACAGAAGGGTGATATTGGATATTGTTCAAAAAAGGTCAAGGGCTTGTTAATCCAAAGTGATGATAACTCATGGATCGATTTGAAATCCCAACAATATAAAGTTCACAGATTCGTAGTGGCGTTATTCGTTTTCCATAGCTTCTGTAGTTGAGTCGTTGCTTGGAAAATCATTCGTGTCCATTCTCCTCAAATTGTATAATCATTCACAGTGATTTTGGTGCAGAGAAAGGGAAAACTCCAGATACAACCTCAACATTTGCTACGATGAAATGCCTATTTTTACAAAGGTCTTCATAAAACCTTAGGAGACTGAGGAAAGGAAAGGCAATTTAGGTAAGACTGTGTGTGTGTTTTTCATTGTGCATCAGGAATTTGGCCATCAAGGTTGTTATTGTTGAACATAATCCTGGGCTTTCCCATGCTGAAGTTGAGCACTCTGGCATTCATGTTGTACTTGATCTCTCCATCGTACAACAGCTTCCTTATGTAGTGCTCTATGTCTGATCCAATCAGCCGAAGAGTGTACTCCGTCAGCGGCGCACCCTGGCATCGGCAATCCCAGCAATTTCATCAGTTTAAAATTCACCAAAAGTGCTTACGGATTGTAATGTCGCATGATGTACCGAGTACTAGTAGCAGTCTAGTATATGCCACCATACAACATGAACAGGACCATCCTTTACTCTCCCGTAAAATCACAAAAAATGAGATCATAAACGACAGGTCCTAGCGGTTGTGTAAGCAATACCACGAACTGCAAAGCGATGCATGCAAGGAAAGACCCCATATATGCTTTGTCATTACCAGTTCATGTGAATTTGCATAACGATG
>CM062247.1:37995474-38086563 GCA_031216285.1 Syzygium syzygioides | reverse complement strand
CTTTCTACGAGGTCCGGGAGGAATGCACCGACGTTCCCAAGACGCGCTTCAGGATCAAGGTTCCGCATCGGTTGTTTTCCTTTTGTTTCTTGGATTGTCTAGACTTGATGCGTCTTTGATGTTGCAAATTTTCCGCAATGTGCTTTTGCGTGGTGACAGATTTGCGTGGCTGCCTGATCGAAGGGTGCAAGCGAATGATGGTGTGATTTAGGAAGCGCTGGTGTGAATTAGAAAATGCCGAATCTTGAAAGTACCCAGCTTTATTGTTTACCTTGTTGAGATCGGATGATGCAAGGATTGGAATAGAAGAAAAGTATTTGAAATGTAGTACTTTGAGTGCGCTTTATCACATTGTTCCTAAGGTTTTAAGAAAGTGGGTGCCGGTTAAATGGTTTCTCTTGCAAGATTTCGAACTTCTATTACTCGTATTTCTTTTTGTTAAATTCTATTTGTTGTTTGGTGTGTGTGTGTGTGTGTGTGTGTGTGTGTGAGAGAGAGAGAGAGAGAGAGAGAGAGAGCTTTCTAGGTGTTGCAAGCTTTTAGCAATCAGAAGTGTACACATCACCTTTCTTACTTTGAGTGACTACCATTCAAAGTCTTGCGAGTGAAAGACCATTTATATTTCTGATTGTTCAGTAAATTTTTTTGTACTTCAAAAAGAGAGGTCCCTCTCAAAACAGTAGCAAACTGGAGTGACACTGGTTCCATGAGAATAAGAGGTTTACAATCTATAAAGTTCCATATGCTCCTAAGCCCCAGAATAATTCTATGACCTGAAATGGTTGTTTTGTGCCTTTTCTACTGTTCATATCAAAGTGGCTTATGCTTTCTGCTTTTCTTGCTCATTTAGGCTGGGAAAACATTGAGTGCAAGAAAATGGCATGCTGCATTTTCTCCTGAAGGGTATCTGGATATAGGCAAGACTTTGAGCCGAATTCAACATGGGGTAAGCATAATCTTATGAGTCTGAGCTTGAGGAGATTGATTTGAGCTATTGCTTTTTCCAAAAGGAAGCAAGAATTTTCTTAAACTAACATTTGAAACCCTAGCCTCCTGATGGACCATTTTCTTGAACTTTTTGATCAAGCTGCTATATATGAGGAGAACATGTTCCAAATTAACTTTACATATGATGGTTACGTCATGCTATTCCATATTTTTTTCCCTTCCGAAACCATTCCTCCGGGCTGCTTTCTAGATGTGCATATTAGGATGTAAATTTTTCTTGCATATCACCAACCATGAATGAGATCCGCGATTGCAATAGATTGTAGAAAATGGAACTTCAAATATTTTGGTGCATGGCCGGTGATATTTTCATTTGTTCTTGTCTACTTCATAGGAAAATGCTTTGTCCTTGTACCTTGCTCAAAATATGGCAGGGACATCTATTCGTATTTTATGTTATTTTGTGCCTTTGGCTTATCTTTCCTTACCTGCCTTCAAGATACTTTTGTCGATCTACTTTCCTACTTGACGTTTTGTTGCTTCTCTTAATAACATTAATTCTTGATGCTTTCTACTCCTCTTCTTGTTATATACATTAGGGTATTCATCCATCAATTAGAGGAGAAGTATGGGAATTTCTACTTGGGTGTTTTGATCCAAAGAGCACATTCGACGAACGTGAACAGATACGGCAACGTCGAAGGTACCCTATTATAGCTGCTTAATGGAGCTATGAGTTTTCATCATTATAACTTAGTCTTCCATTGATCTCCCTGTTGACTTGGCGAGGGGAAAATTTCCTGTCACAGCACTGGTCTCGAAATTGAAAGTAGGTTCTTTCTTGCCTGTATGTGCCCTCATTTTTAATAGTCAGAAATGAAGCTCTTCAAATTGGAAGTGCACACTTTCTTACATGTTGTGGTTGTCAGCCTCTAATCCAGTGATGCTAACAGATTTTACTGGCATGCGTGGATCTACATTTCACTGATTCCTCTGTTCACACTTCCTGGATGTGAATTAATATTCCACACTTCCCAACCATCAAGCTATTATAATTTCATTATCAATAATTTTGTCCCTTTATTTCTTTTTTTTTTAGGTCATTTTGATCATGGATAGAATGGGAACTCTCTTCTGTTGGTAAAGCAAGCTCTGCTAAGTACAATACCAACTGAATCACAATTCCTCCGTGTATTATATTTGTGTTATTTTTGTCAACTCAAAATGATATTAAATGTAGGGTCCCGTTAGTTCCAAGATTGGTTCACATATCTAGGATTACCTTTTAGAAATCCTTGTCTTGACTCTTGAGACGCTTGTATTTCTCTGAATAAATATGTCTTGGCTATTATTTCCTTATGAGGAGTTATGGTTTATTGGGCTCAACGGTCTCTCTCTAAAAACTTGCTGCTTGTGCATTTCCAAGCAAAGAAAGTACAAGTCCTCTTATTATGGCATATTAAGCATTCTCATTGATAAGTACATTAATGACCAAGCCAATTGTTATGTTGCTTTTCTTTGAACTTTGAACTATTTCTTAACCAGGTGAATGCTATATATCTAATAAAGGAGAAATTGATTGGGTAATTAAGACATTTCTTCTTGTTACCTATGTTGGGTGTTTCAGAACAGAGCATGAATCCTTGCACCACACTTATGGTTATTTAACTAACCTGATCTTTGCTTAATTCAACTGCATCATTTTCGGGATTTAGACATTAAATTACCTTTTTCCCATGGCATCGTCAACCGCATAACTTTATTCATCTTTTCAGGGTTCAATATGCAAGGTGGAAGGAAGAGTGCCACCAAATGTTCCCTCTTATTGGAAGTGGTAGGTTTGTGACCGCACCTATAATTACTGAGGATGGTAAGGCAATCCAAGATCCTATCGTACTCCTCCAAACAAACCCACATGGAGCAGTTTTGACTCCTCAAAATAATTCTCATTCCTCAACCGGCATAGCAACGAATGTTACTGCGCCTACTTCCATGGATACAGAATTTTCCTTTGTGGAAACAGTACAAGAACCCTCAATCCATGTACTTTTGGACAAAAAAGAAATCCAATGGAAGCTCACATTACATCAGATAGGTTAGTTGGAATCTAAATGCACCGTTTCTCTAATTATTTATTTTTGAATGGACCATGAAGATTGTTCTCAATTGGGAATATGCTCTTCCATTGTCCCCATCCCCCTTCCTGTGGTAATTCCTTAGTTTTGTTGATTCAAAAAGGGTGTATAGTGTCACTACTTACAAGTTAGTGGATATGCTTCTTGCAGATGAGGAATTTCTCACTTAAATCTACTCTTAAGTGCAATTATGTATGTTTCACTATGCTTTTCCTTGTTCTCTCTGATTGAGAGAAAGCCTGATCCTTAGACCCTCAGCATTAAACTTTGATAAAAGAGTGAGAACTTATGTTTTATGCACTAAATGTTCTATTCCATTTGCTCTCATTTACTAAATTAAACTTCTACAGTAAACTTTTAGAATATACCGTAACATATTTGTTCCCACTGTTTGATTCCCATATTCTATATGAAATTTCTGCTAGGTCTTGATGTTGTTCGCACAGACAGGCCGTTGGTGTTCTACGAAAAGCAAGAAAACTTGTCAAAGCTTTGGGATATTCTAGCAGTTTATGCCTGGATAGACAAAGATGTCGGCTACGGTCAAGGTGACTACTTTGTTGAACTTTCATTTATCTTGATAGGAAATGATGAGTGATTGTGGCTATTTATTAATATGGCTGCGTCCAGTAAGCTTTGTCCAGTTTCGCACTGAGCAATCAATTTGCCAGTGTTGCACTCGTCATCTGGGATATGTTCCTTATATTATGAAGCATGTTCTTCTCATCTTTAAATACCGTGGTTGTTGTGCATTACGCTTGCATGTTCATTTGGACCAATTCCTTCTATACAATAAAATACCAGTACTATTAAAAGTTCTTATGTTCAATACAAGGAAATACCAGTATCTAACATCAGGAGGAGCTTATGCATGAGGAAATAGTTTTCCAAATATGATTTTCCATAAAGACTGAGCTTTGTCTGGCATCCCCTTATATTGACTGGTCTTATGTTATTTGCTTTCAGTCTCTATAGGGATAATGGCTCTGTGCCATAAGAATAATGTTGTTCCGACCAATAGTTTTGAAGTTCAATTATTTTCTTTTTATTCCTTGTTTTTCCCATGTATCTGTAAATTAGTTAAAAATAATTTCAAAACAAATTTTAAAGAAAATGAATTTTCAGCCCTTCTAGTTTTAGACTGCACAATGCTCTTGTAATAACATCATGACCATGTCTCACGGTTTTGGGATCAGCCAACATTAGCGGTGCATGGAGAAGTCACTGTGGAGATGCATGCATCATAATGCAGTTTGATCTCCTAGCTTTACCATGCCAACAAATCTCTATGTTAACTGGAAGATTAAGGACATACTGTGGTAGGTCACGAAGAGCATAAACAAATCATTAGTCTTGGCAATGCAATGCAACATACATCTTCCCTGAAGTTTCTGTAACTGTCATCCATCAATTTTCTGATTGATACATCATACTTGTACTTATACCTGCATCGGAGAACACTAACCTCTAGGAAATAGATAACACAAACTTAATGCTCTTAGGTACTCTTGGTTTATATATACAAAATTACAGAAATTTCAATTCTTTAACAGTAAAAAAGAGTATTTCTGTGAAAGCTGCTGCATTTCTCTCTCAACATGAATATCAAGAAGTCTGGAGAGGATTCCTGGCATGGGAAAATATGGAACCTTGAACATATTTGGTGTTAGCCCCTAGTTTCCTGACCTCCTGCTGAATGGTGGATGATGTTAATTTCATTTTCTGCAATTAACTGAAGCTTGAGGATGATGGGTAACAATAACAGGAATGAGCGATCTTTGCTCCCCAATGATAATGCTTCTTGACAACGAAGCTGATGCATTTTGGTGCTTTGAACGGTTAATGCGCAGATTGGTATGTAATTTCATCTCTCTCTCTCTCTCTCTCTCTCTCTCTCTCTCTCTCTCTCTCTCTCTCTCTCTCTCTCTCTCTATGTGTATATATATACTGAGCATCCACATTAATAGGTGCTTATGTCCTAGAGCAAATGCCTAGCGATCATACATCATGCTGTAATTCCTACATTTTCATGTTTGGGAATGCATACCCATTTTCTGAAGGCCTGTGCCTGTGCATGCACAATTGCATCTGCTCTCTTTGACCGTTTCATTGCATGCTGCGCCCCCCCCCCCCCCCCCAAACAAAAAAAAGAGATGAGATTGTTCCGATATTGGGACTTGCTATGAAGTTGAAATACAGCTGCTTTATGTTTTTCTTTAGGATAAAATACTAATGATTTATAGGATTGTCACTCTCTTTATGATCCTAAGATTTTTACGTGTATTCTTCTTTGTGATTTTTAAGCGAGGAAATTTCAGATGCACCGAGAGCTCTGTTGGGGTCGAGGCACAACTAAGTAACTTGGCTAATATTACTCAAGTTATTGATCCGAAACTTCATCAGCATATAGGTATTACCTCAATTAAGTTCTCACTCATAATTACAATTTGTGTTAGGCGATATGGTGCGATGTGAAAGGTTGTAGCACAGTCACAAGAGCACTAGATGATGTGATTTTGGCCTATCATAGGGCCTACTTAAGACGAGACATGCGGTCTGCGCACTGATTTTTGTCTCAGATGCTGGCTTTGACTGGATTTATCTACAAATTAGCAGCCAATTTGCCTTCCTAATCATGTTAACTTCCCAATTTTACCAATTCTATGAATGTCCTAAACTTCCCGGTTAAGAAGAGCTATGTCTCTGCTTATTCATTAGAATCCCCATTCCAACACAGGTTTAAAAATAATGCAAATGCTTCTTGGGGCTCTAGCCTCTTGGTTTGCATACATAGAGAATGAGGGCATGTGCGGAGCTTCCACTTTGGACATTCCATAGACAGAGTTCTGCATAGCCTTTCCTCAAAACCAAATATGCCATTTGATATAATAGATCATGTGGCTATTCAGAAAACCACCCTAACATTACTGTTGATTGCCAAAGAGGTGATTGTGACTCTGACTGACAGGTTTAAGTACTCCGTCGATTCTTAGGACCATCCTCTATAGTACTGTAATTCTTCATTCTTTCTTGTATCCATGATGCATCTTATGTTCTAATCTTGAAACTATGTTAGATGAGATGGTGCAATGTGTTCTTGTATATTCTTGGGTACCTTAAATGTCACTATTGGAAACTTAAGAAGCCTGTTTTCTTGATGGTGCGCAGAAACACTGGGTGGAGGAGACTATCTTTTTGCTTTCCGAATGATTATGGTTTTGTTCCGTCGAGAATTTTCATTTGGTGACTCTTTGTATCTTTGGGAGGTACCTTTTAATTTCACATGTCTCTCTTTTATCTATATTGTCTACTGAATGCACATTTGTTTATTCTCATTACTGAATTATTGACTATTCTGGACCACTTAGGCCAAGCCTTTTTGACTGAGATGCATCGAGTCTTGGTGACCAAGACATCATATGACTTATAAACCAATACTATTGACCAACAGATGCATTGAAAGTTCGCTTATGATATGACTTAGCTGCTGCTTGCATTTAATGTTGAGGCAAAACATCACAATTTTCCTTGTTTTAGGCATTACTTTTACAGTTATTATTCATATTCCATAGTTAGGGGAAACTACTCTGCATAGTGATACCTAATTTGACAGTGATTATTGTCTTATAAGCTTGACTTTGCTTTCTGTCAACATCCTCAAACCACAAATGCAGTAAGAATCTATTAATATGTCCTCTCATAAATGAACTTTTACAAGCTTCTAATAATTTGGTAATTCATTTCCCTGTCCATCTGGGCAATGATGCCACTTTCTGTGGCTAACCACCGTTAAGTAGCAAATTCTCATGTATGCTGGTCTGAGAATCAGATAAGAATGATCAACCATAGTGTTTTTGCTTAATGTCTGGTCTAACTGGCTCTGCTCTTCAATATATGCTTCATACTTGTTTGGTTAGATGCCAGTAAGTCTGGCAAGAGGGTGGATTAATAGGCAGCTGTAATTGAGTGTAACATATTGTGATGATACATCTCAGATTCTCCCGGGGAAATTGGTGCAATGTTTTCTTTCTGAGTTTACCTTTAGATGCTGAGTGGTGTCAAAGTACTAGCTTATGAATTCTGTTACACACTTAGCTGCTTCTGCTTGAATGGACTTGTAGCTAGCACGAAATTGGTACCTTTGTGTGTCCTTTTTTTCCTCCCCACTCACTCTCTTTGGCTATCTTTACAAGTAGGAATGACCCCTGACATATCAAGTTCTCTTCCACCCCGTTTGTCCAACCATTTTTTGTTATAGGAATTTTTACACCATCCTTCATTCTTTTCATTTTATATTTCTTTAGCATTACTGTATAAAAGAATTAGTGACTTATATTACAGATGATGTGGGCCTTGGAATATGACCCAGACTTGTTCTCTATGTATGAAGAGCCCGATTTAGCTGGTGAAAAAGCCGATGGGTCTAAAGGAAAAGCCAAGTCAATACGACAGTGTGGGAAGTTTGAGAGAGAAAATATGAGAAACGGAGCAAAGAACTCTGATGCCCCTCTGCCCATCTCTATTTTCCTTGTTGCCAGTGTCTTGAAGGATAAGAGCTCAAAGCTCTTGCAAGAAGCACGGGGCCTGGATGATGTCATTAAGGTTAGCTTGATAAAGTTGAGACCCTTCTTGGAGTTTTGATTTTGCTGTTATTTATTTAGAAGTGTAGACAAGCATACCAATTCATTGTGGCAAACTGAAAATGTTTGACTAGATCAATATACAGTATACCTAGTTATCCTAAACTTAGCTTTAGGATTCGCTACAAGATGATTAGATTTTTCTTTCTTTGAGAAAATGATACTAGGACTTATACCTTTAGGGATATTTTTTCAAGTGAAAAAATTACTTCTCTGTGGATGATTGGTAAATTAGGACGAGAGTTTTCTCTTTCTTATATGATGCAATGCACATGACGTGTTAAAATATCTAACTTCACCTGTTGTCTATACAAATGATTATCCTTTATGGATCTCTTACTTAATCCATTTTATCCCTCTCCAGATACTCAATGATATGACTGGAAATCTCGATGCAAAAAAGGCCTGCAGTGGGGCTATGAAACTTCACAAGAAGTATTTAAAAAAGGTACCATCTTCTCATTCTTTCTATAAGTAATTATCTGGTATCACATACTCATTTTTTTCGCTTATTAAATTGCTGGCTTTGATCTGGCATGTAGTCGTCATAGCCTAGAAGTTAACTCGTTACATAAGAATCAGAGTATCTTCATGGTCAAATATTGTTCAGCTTTTCATTTTTATATGATGATTTTTCCCTTTCAATGAATGGTCCTGTTAAACAAAATGAGTCAGTTACGAAACAATGCAGTAGAAATAATTGAGTTGCCTTATCTGCTTAGTTTGATGATATTCCAGCCAAAGATTATACTTTGAACCCAAATTCTGCCCAAACAAATTTAATTTTGTCTCTGTAAATTTGACCAATATAATCCATTCCATTATCTTAAGCGGTTGTCCCGGGTCACTGTGATATCAAGTTTTTCTTTTCCTCCCAAGAGAAGAACACAGTATGAGAGTTGCGACGAACTAGTTCAAAAGAGGTCGATTTGAAATGTCACTGTAGTTTAAAATCAAGTGCGACGAGAGGGTCTTTAGCAAGAAAAAGAAGAAACAATGAGAGGGTGATCAACATATCAGCTGTTGAATAGCTTTCGATGTTACCTCTTACAACTCCTATATCATTTTTTTTTCCTGCAGGCTAAGAAGACATAGCAAAAACTGAAGCATCCCTGAGATCTGATGCGAAAAAAGGAGGAACTGAGATTCGCCTCTCGCCGTCGGCTTATGATTCCGGAGGAGCTGTATAAAATATTAAGTGTATCTTTCTGTATCCCTAAAGAAAGACAAACAAAAGACAACTACTTACTTGAACTGATAGCTAATTTGTATGTCAGTTCCTCATAAAATCCATATCTCCATTGGAGCAATCTCTAATAAAAACAGTTCCCAAATATGTTCTCTCTTCTAAAAATGATCAAGGTCAAGAAGTTGTCAAATATGTTGAATTATTCAAGAAATATTTCCTCTCCATTTCTCGGTGCCTGCATGTGCAAATTGTGCATATGCATGTGCTGAAGCATGTTTTCTTGCTGATGGGCAACGTACTCGTTGGAGGAGGCTGGCTGTGGCTTCCACATTGGTGAGGACTCGGATTATTCATTACCTCTCTAATAACAGTTGGAATTTAACACTAATGCAATCATTTTCTCCCAATCTTTTATTCATTATCAATTTTTTTCCTCTCTCTTCAATTAATTTCAGAATTTTAAAACAACTCTTTTTCTCCTTTTAATACTAAAAATGTCAAATCGGTAACCATGTTACCGTAGTTGAGTGTGTTAATGACGAAAGGCCTTGATTGTACAAATTACACGAATTAAAGGATTTGATTAACAAAAATTCGGAAACGGAAGACTTAATTGCACAAAGGACATAAATTAAGAGACCGAAAACAAAATTGTGCCATCAAAAAACTACACAATATAAATCAGTGCTACAGCGAATCAATGTTTCTATTAGTGGGAAAAAAAATTTTGTTCTAAATAATGCAAATAATAGCGCAAACGGAGCTTTTTTATCTGGGCCCATATTGGGGCTGTTTTCTCAAAAAGTACACAATGTGGACATTGACTCGGATAATGTTTTGAAATGGCCAATTTAGTCTGAAATAAGCACTCACAGACCGGTCAAATCTTTGCTAGCCGGTTTGTACATGCAACTCATGTGCTTATTCCGGCAGTGATTTCACTTTATGAGATACACCTGGCATATGCAAGAATGTTTAGCATGAATGCTAGCTTCAATAAGGGCTTCTTCAAAACTTGGATAAAATCAAAACATTTCAGACAAACTAGCCCTTGATGCTACCATCGAAGTAAGCATGTGAATCACACCAGCCAACAAAGATTTGGCCATCAATGCGCTCAGGCTCTTGTTTGAGATTAAATTGGTCACTTTATGGCCTTATCCGCTTTGGGAAATCTTTTAAAAATATGACCTCACTTCAAGCCTTTATTTGAAATTCTCTCTTACCTATTCTTTTATTTATATCAAGCAAATACCACAAAAAACCCTAAATATGCCCCCTGAGACACTAATATAACAAACTTCTTTTGTGTCACCAAAAACCCCAAACTTGTACTAATATGACAAAATTACCCTCCGTCAACCACAAAGACCCCTAAACTTTGCACATTGTGATAACAATATCCCAAACTTTGTTTTGGTACCACCAATATCCAAAACTTGTACCAGTATTACAAAAATACGCTCTACCTACCACCAAAAGCCTTAAACTTTGCCCATTGTGTCACCAATACCCAAAAAAAAAAAATTGTGTCACAATTACCCTTAAACTTGCACTAGCGACGAAGGGTGTTCTTGTTGGAATCAACTGGATATCATTTTAGTCCAAATAATAGTTTTTTTTGTGGTAGACAAAGATATTTTTGACACACTAGTACAAATTTAGGGTTTTTGATGACAAAAAAAAAATATGCGATACTGATATCATAGTGTGCATAGTTTAGTAGTTTTGGTGATACAAAAAAGATTTAGGGTAATAGTGTAACACAAAAAAAATTTCGCAGAAATTTGTCAGTGGACGCTCTTATAGCACTTGTTAAGTGACAAACCAAGGAAACATTATTGTTGTTGCTGTACTAATGCTTATAACGAATAATGTAATCAGTGTTTCAAAAATTCAAAATTTTCTTATGAAGTATGTTTAAGGAGTGACCGAAGATACTTTTCAACAAGTCTCGATCACAGCAGTCCGTTCAGTGGGATCCAGGCAGGACCATATGTGGAACACAGAAGGAAGTTGATGGCTGTAATGGACCCGGTTCCCATCAGGTCAGCCACCACGTTAGGATTGGATGAGCAAGGCGGCGATCCTATGGTGATCCTCGGTTCACCAGCATCTGCAGGCCGAGGCTTCTTGGTCCAATGCCAAGATCGATCCGCGCAGAGGAAAGAAAATGGGAGCGCAAGATGCGACCGCCGATCACGTCCGTCGTATTTGCCAAGCGCTTATGACAATCGCTCCGGCACTTGGAGCGGTCAGGTGAATAATACTGGAAAACCAGCAACAGTTGCTGCAGTGATGACTGATGATGAGGCATGTGAAAGGATTTCGGGGAGCGAAGGGCACACGTTCAGTGACGAGGTTAAGAGGGAGATGTGCATGGCGCTCGCCGATAATCCCAAATTGCCATTTATGTGAATGCGGATGCGGATGCAAAGTATTTCGAACTCTCTCTTTCATTCATTTTACTACAGATTCTCCTTTGCTAACAGCCACATAATTGTGTTACGTCAAGTTCATGAAGACCATTCTAAGTAGATTGTCTATCTATTGACCTGAAAATCTTCGGCCCGCTCTCAGTTTATCGATGAAAATGAAAACACAGTGCCGAACTCATGGCGTGTGACTAAGCCTTCGAATAGTTGACATCATCATGCGTTTGATCTTTGAACTTGTTACACCCTAACTCTCTTCATTTGAGAACCAAACCAATGTATACTACAAGCAACGTCATATGGGTACATCAATCTACAAAACCAATCAAAAGACTAGGACACATCCTTCTCTCACTTCAGACCGTAAACAAAAACAAACATACGAGAGACCGTGAGATCAGCTTCACCTTTTTTTGCTTTTAACAGTAAATATCAAACACCATATTTATCACGAGGTCGATCGATATTTGGAGGAACAGCATATGCACAAGAATAGGCAAACAAGCGTCAATGGAAGAGCTCTGTCATCAGCAAGAAAGTCACAATCCCGATGACTACAACTGGCAGAGAATTAGTACTGAATCGGTAACCCGCACTTCGAAGTGGTATACTGGAAGGAAGCGAACACTCCTCCCCGTTGAAGAACACCTTTGAGGGGAACCCGTCACCCCGCAGTATGTTAATGCCCGGAGTAGTTTTCTTCGTGAAAGATATGACCGACTGCTGCTTTCCAGGCACTCTCGGATCGACTAACGGGTTGGTTCCGTTGGTTTCACCTACCAGGAAATTCATTCCAGGTGTGCCTTGGAAGAAGATGGTGTCATTAGTTTGCGGAAGCTTGGTTCCGTTGAAAGAATACACCTTTTCATAGCCGGGGAAGGCTTTCTTCATCTGTATTGCCGCAAACCAGTCTTCGAAAGGGAAGTCATCCCAATTGAAGAGCGTAATACGAGCTGTCCATCCTTGCTTGTAGTCAGAGTTAATGTGCCAATTGATGCTGACCCCGCAATTGTCCGGACATGGCATTGGGTTGGGGACTGGATAGTGTTTGATCTTAGCCCAGGCTTTCGCTTTCGCTGTTCTGTTCTCAAATGGCACGAGAATAGCCTCCGGAGGAAGAAGCATTGCATGTGCCTTCGGGTTGCACCTATCGGTGTTCTCGCAGCCACAAGCACAAGTATTGCAAGGGATGATTGACTCATTGTAATATGCCGAAAATGAAACGCAGCATCTGGACTCTTTAGCCTTCGGCCTCGTGATGTTACAACTCACCTGCCAGCTCGCAATTGCCGAAGATGTAGCTTGAAGCCCGCTCGGGTCAGGAAATTCTGTTGGGTCCACTCTAATAGGTGCGCCGCACTTGTACTCCGGATTTATCACGCCATCAATTTTCCACCTCTGTGGCGGAGTTAAAGCGGTACGGTTCATGTCTGGAGGGATCTTATAGACCTGCAATTGGAAGATGGACCTCGATTTGCTCTCGTCCATCAAAGCTGGAAGAAGAGTGCCGTTCCTACAACAGTATGGTAGTTTCCCGACTTTCGTGTCATTGGCTCTATCAGCAGGCAGGTCGGCGATGACGGGCTTCTTTTCGCAGTTCATGACCTGAGAGAAATCGAAGTCCTTGTAATATTGCCCTGCAACACCATAGATACACTCTGACGGGTCCTTTTTGTGGGTGTAGGCTCCTCTCATGGAGTAGATGAACTCTCCTCTCATCCATTCCCATGTCAAGTTCCAATGGTCAAGACGGCCTAATGGATGGTTGTTGTCCATCGTCACCTGGGCAAGATAGTTACCCTCATAGGCTTGCAGTACGTCGTATGTGAAGGTGAGATCACCGTACTGGCGAGGCAAGAACTTGGTTTTCGTCTGCTTGGACTTGTGTTTCTTGTCCTTGACACAGCACATAAGCATTGTGTTTGTACCTGAGGGAAAAGAATTCAGAAAATTAAGGTCAAAACCCTATGAACAAACCGATAACACATGATTCCCTTAATCTAAAGTACTTACCCCGGCGACGAGCAGCGGGACACTTGTACCCATCATTCTCGAGCCGGATCTTCTTCGGCAATGGTACACCCGGCGGTTTTACGCCGAACTGGGTCCCTGTCAATTCAATCCTGGCCTGAATCTGATTGATATCCCCTGCTGTTTCAATAGAAGTCTTCAGATCGGCCTGTGGGTAACCAGCCAATGTAGTCCCGTTGTTCCCAACTTTCGCAGGCAAATCTTCTCCATCGATCGATACGGCTCCACTCGCGCCCACCAGGATCTCGTTGTGCTGGAACCCTATGAACACCTTCCATGCCTTGAGCTCCTCCAAGCCCGCGTTCAACACCATCATCTGCGACTTGAAGGCCCATGACTGCGCCGACGCGTTCTTCACGTGCGGATACTCCTTGATCCTCTTGATGAAGTTGTACATGATGAATATACCGTCGCAGTCCTCCTGTTCCGGGGGAGGCGCGGCCGGCGTGGACTCGTCCTCATAATCTTGGCCGTGACAAACATGGTTGATGCAAGAACAGAGCAAGATCAAGACCGAGACAAGTAGGAATACTTGCCTAGGCATCTTCATGCCTGCCCTTGCTTTCGATTATGTGCCTGACGGCTATAAACCTCGACACTAAAGGGTGGTTTGGTTAAAAGGAAGGGGGGATATGCTACCCGGCTAGAGCCGCGCATGAACGCGGCAAGGGAGAGAGAGAAAGAGAGGGCGTGGGGAGGAAAGGCCCTTTTTTCGAGAAGGGCGTTGAAACGGGGTTGTAGAAAAGAGAGGAGAGAATGTGAGGACAGAGTCAGCAGAGTATTCTCTTCCTCTAGTTTTAGCGGGGGAATCGGGAAGAAAGAGAGAGAGAGATAGATAGAGAGAGAGAGAGAGAGAGAGAGAGAATATGAAGAGTGTTGTTTTTAAAAGTTCGTTGGTCGTTAACTAGGTGTCCTCAGGAAGGCGGGCAACAAGAACGCTGTTGTCTGCTTCTCCCTATGTCTTTTCTGGTCTTTCGGGCGTCGCCTAACATGTCAAATCAGGAAAATTTGAAAATTATCACAACCGCTTTGGTGGAAGAAATACTTCTCTTCCGTACACACGCTTGTACCCAAGAATGAATACATAGAGCTAAATAACAACTGCACCGTGTGAGAGCTTGATACTCTGTTTCTTACATATCAACAATGATAATCAGAACTTGTATTAATAGATAGAAAACTACAAGATTGTCCTAAATCGTTGATTGTGTTTTGGAAATATAAACATTCCAATCTGAAATGTATGACTTCTGTGAAATGTGCTTTCTATAATTCCCAAAGCACTGTTGATCTACGTTTTCTATGGTCTCCGAGGTGCTTTGATTTTTTCTTGTTCTTTTATGTTTGGTTAACCTGGGTAGGGATTTTTCTGAGGTGTACCTAGTACCATTTCCAGCTTGGTACACTCACCTGAAGTGTGATATACATGATTCTTTTATATTTGGAGTTGGCAAATCAATGTTTCTTCTAGACGTGCCCAACGATTAGATTGCACAAGAATGACCTAAAACTACGTAGTCACGAACATTCATGTCACGAACATTCATATCCCGTACATACGTGTTATTCTGAGTTTTTCATGTTTCTGGTGTTTGTAGCATGGCGTAGTCCTCTAATTCACAAGTATCCAAGCAGTTCCAAGTGCCTGAGCATCTCTCATTGAGAAAAGATCTGGGACAAGCTTAAGTCGATACTCGAATAAACTATAACATTGCAGACTAACATTGTAATGTCTAGAATACAATCTAGAAGAAAGGGCTAAGGAAAAGACGAATTGAAAAATTTTGGGCACGCGCAAGAGGAAAACTATTGTGGGAGAGCAATGATCTTTGAATCTACTTCGGTCTTTAAAGAGGTGGAAATGTATCCATTTAGATGGATGAGAACAAAAGTATAACAAACTAGGCATCCCATGCCTGATTGCGAAAGATTCTCAATCCATGGATTCAAACCAAAATCTACCTATCTGAGAATTTATGAGACCTGACTAACAAAGAAGACACAACTGGACATGAAAAATACAAATTACACATTTGATCAGCTAATCTCATTCACTTTTCTGCCAAAAAGAAAAAGGTTAATCTTGTTTGCCCATGTACTGGAAAGAGTGTTAGTTGACAGTGATCTCTTCCATGCTACTGATTTCCTCCACAAACTGGGCTTTAGGCTCCAGATCAATGAATTGGTTGGACTTGCTTGCTAAATGTGAGATGCTAACCCTGCCCTCACGCTTAATGTAATCTGCAACAGCTTTCATTTCTTCTAATGATATGTATATATATTTCCCTCTATCGTCCATGACACCAGAAAGGCGGCCTAAGTATAAACAACAAAACTCGATCAATTGCCAGATCTAGCCAAAAAGGCAAAAACAAAAAAAAAATTAATGGCGGCATAATTAAATGCACCAGTCATTAGTATTAAATGATTGAAGAGACCAAAAAACCTTGCACGTGATATTAGTTCCACATTTCAGAAACATAACTATCAAGACATGTTTCAATAGTGCATCTTTGCTATAGACAAGATCAATGAGGAGGGTAAGGGAAGTCACTGCGCACCCATGCTCTCCAGGGATGCTATCCTATTAATACATTCCTGCAGCAAACCAAAAAGAAGATAATTGAGAATGATCAAAACAGTTGAACCCCTAAAAGAGACTGTAAAAAGATATTTTCACTGTACGGAAGGTTTGAACACCAACTCTAGCAACTACACCACAAAGATATATTTTCTTGATGACCGGAAGAAGCATTCTATTCTAATTTCTTGCAACATTCACAGTGATAACAGGGAAAGCATGGGCAGTCAAACCTGAGTCCTTAGCTTAAACTCTGCAGCAAGATCTTCTAGGGGAATACATTTGTGCTTCTGAAAGATAATTCGATCACAAAAATAAGCACAGAAGCAAGAAATAATGTTATGTAGCGGTGGCCAAGAGATGTAGATACCAACTGGAAAAAAAAGTTAAAAGTACCTTTATGTATTCGACAAAATCAGAAAGCAACCCCTGACTTCCATCTTGGACATCATTCTCTGTAGTACCTTCCGCATCAACTGAGAACTCCCCTTTCCACTTTTCAAAATCTAATGCAGCAGCTTCCTCCTCCCTGGCCTTCCTAGCGTTGGCCTCTTCCTCCTGTATACATCATAAATTTCTAACAGGTTATCTACTCCACATATATCTAGCGAGTCATGCCAAGAAATAAGACAAAATGGCAAGGTGACCAACTCACCAGCATTCGTTCCTTTGCCTCACGCTCCTCATCCTTTCTCCGCCGCATTTCTGCGTAGCGATCTTGTTTTGTTTTCCTTGAATCGCGTGCAACCTCATCAGCCTTCAGAAAAAGCTCAGCATGGTCAGAAAGCAGTCATGCTCATAAATCATAGGGAAGAAAGAGTATGATATCAAAAGAATACACCCAATTGAATTATAGGTTTGACACATTACCCTGCTAATATATTGTGCAAAAATTCTGTTTTCAAGTAATTAGACAAATCTTTCTCAACTCTAAAATTATCCTAATCCCCAAAAAAAGAATTGCAGTGGAATATATCCTTGAAGTACAGAAACTAAACGACCCACTCCAGCTCCTCAAAGGGTGGGAAAGATGACTATTTAGAACTTACCGTGTAAAACATCACCTCAAGGAGGTACCAGAGAGATTTTTCTTTCTTTATAAGACAGAAAGAAATCAAACATGCTCATATCATCAAGAGCTCCAGAAGATACTTCCAAAAAGTGGAGCATGAAAAAAAAAAAAAAAGACCATTTAGATGGAAAATCTGCGTCAACCTGTCTTTGGGCTTCCCGCTCTTGCCTCCTCTTTTCTTTCTTCTTCGATGCTTTAGCCTCATGATAGTCATCAGCCATAGCATCTTCATCACTTCCATCAGCATCGTCTGCATATGGTAAACGCCCAGTTAAGTTTTAGCAAAAGAAGTCCAAAAGAAAAACCAAAGATGTATAGACTAAGGTTCTGATTGTTATAGTTTATTAAAAGTAAAACTAGTCTGGCTTTCCAAAAATTCTGACTTCAAATAAGTAGCTTTCACAAAATACATCCGATCCATCCCAAGATCATTATCATTGAAGAAACATAATTGCTCCATCTTACCACTTAAGCTTCTACCAGAAATTGCCATCCATAAATAATTAGAAAATTTTGCTAAAGATGAGCATCAAGAAATGAAGAGAGGAGGCAGATGGAAGAAGCATAAACAAACCTTCTACAATTGCTTCTGGCACCGCAGATGAAGTGCTAGCCCCAGAAGGTGGCCTCCGACGCATCCGACGGGTCCCAGATGCACGCACCACAGTTTCTCTCTGTCGGACCTGATTCACAAGAGGAGCACCCAAATTCCCACAGTCAAAATGACTGGACAGAAAATATACTTGGATGGACATAGCCCTAGCGACAAACGATTTTATCCATCTCAAACGCACTCCCCGCATGCAGAGAAGAATTGGAAACAAACCTGATCTTGTTCTTCATGCGTATCCGTTGATGGAGAATCCTGCCGCCGCTTCCAAATGTACAGCGGAACGAGCGCCATAACAAGAAGCATCGAGAGTATGGCCACAAAGAGTTCCTCCATCTTCAAGCCCTAGAAGCATACAAATCGAACGCACAACGAGACCGAGACTCAGGAGACATAATCAGACGACAGCACACAAGACTGGCACTTGCACTTATCATCCGATCACAAAGTCCCCCAAAGAGTCCATTCACTTATCAGATAACAAAACACAATCTGCTCTAACACTGCATTTTCGAGGGCACCATCGCGAATTCACAGCAGAAAAACACATCAACCAGCACTAAGGACAAACCCATTCCCAACCGTCAAATCCGATCCGAACAAAATCCCCCACTTCCTCAAACGAATTAACGACAGTAACCAACCAGCGATCAATCAGACATGTCATCAGCACCGTCCCACCGCGCGCGCGCGCTCAACGATGCAAAAACAACAAGCTCCGAGCTCCAAAATTGAATTCGCAAATGCATGCATAGTTACCTGAACGAGCAGCTACCTCCTCCGACGATGGCTCCGCAAGCCGCTCGCGGCGAGCAGGCGAGTACTTTTAGGGTTCTACAGGATTCCGATTCGATGTTCAAAACGAAGATATCGATTGATCGTGCTTCGTGAAATCGGAGAGGAACGCCCCAGGTTCAGCTGATCGGCGGGGGTGATCGTGGCGCTAAAATTCTGGACTGGTTTTGATTGAATAGACAAATTCGTACGTCGAGATGATCGTCGTCGTTCCTTTTTCCACCGCGAGCGACGCGTTGCGGTAAAACGACGAAGCGCCTTTTCTAACCTTGCTGGAGCAAAACGCTTGTCGTTCGGATTCGGCTTTACAGAATACTGGATTTCGGATGTATTAAATTTCACAAAATTTAGAAAAAGGGAAAAATTCGAGGTGGTTTTCCATTTTGTGGTTTATATGTAATTTAAAGGGTTATGTGAGATGTTCAACGGCGAAGGAAAAGTTTGGTATTCAAATTCGAAAAATTAGAGAAGGGCCAGAAAGTGAAAAAGAATATCACACCGGACGGCAAATACTCACCAAAGAGCTTTTTTTTTATCAACCTTATATTTATTGAACACTCCTTCCCTACTCGCGCTAACATGTTTGTAGGGCTAGCAATTCGTATAAACGTGCCACAAACATGTTTATAATTAATATCAATTCGTATTGATCTAAAGTATCTTGATTTCGATTCGACGTGTCAAGTCATGATTTAGATCGATTTGTGTCCACAGATAAGTTAGCGTTGTCCTATCATGCCATTTTCGGGTTTTTTCTATGATGTCGTAGCAAATGTGTTGCGTCTAGCATTGTTAATTCTAATTGTTTGTATCTTTTATCGATAATTGTAGTAATAATTGCATTCAAAAAATCATTTTGAGACATTAAAGTTCTTTGTTGTTGTAATAATACGATATACATTCTATGGTGGTTAGAAAAGAAATAATAAATTTGACTTAGAGGGAAGCGTTTGACTTGTGTGAGGCGATTAAAAACTATAATCTTTAGGGATAATGACACACAATCCCTAACACTGGCCTAATATGCAATATGATTCTTCAACTTTTAATTTATTTGATGTAGTCCATAAACTTTAGCCTAATATTTAATATATTTAATAAAATTTTAATTTGTTCAATGTGGTATTTGGGCTTTCAGTTCATGTTCAATGTAGTCCCAAAACTATACTAGAGGCTTCATTAAACATTGTCATATAGTTCAAAAACTATAGTGAATGTGTACCAAAAGTCATATAATTACATCCTGCAACTCGAGGTTATGTCGTGACCTTCATGATGGCTAGATCTGTGCAATGTCGACATGTGAGGGTTGTCCTATCGTGCCATATGAACGTCTTAATTTTTATGCTATAAAGTGAGGGTTGTCCTATCGTGCCATATTCGGGTTTTTTCTTGTGATGTCATAGCTAACGTCCTATCATGCCATATTGGGGTTTTTTTCTTGTGATGTCGTAGCAAACATGTTAGTGTCTAGCATTGTTAACTCTAATTGTTTGCATCTTTTCTCAATAACCATAGTAAGAATTGCATTCAAAAAATCATTTTAAGACATTAAATTAAGTTCTTTGTTGTAGTAAATAATTCATTTTACATTCTATGGTGGTCAGAAAAGAAGTAATAAATTTGACTTAGAGGGCCGTGTTTGACTTAAAACTATAATTTTTAGGGACAATGACATACGGTTCCTGAACATTGACCTAATATGAAATCTAATAATTAAATTTTTAATTTGTTCGATATAATCCATAAATCAAGATATTCTATAATTACATCTTGCAACTCGAGGTTATGTGATGACCTTCACGATGGCCAGATCTATGCAATTGTCGACATTCTAGATCTAAACGCACGACCTCCATTGCCACCGAGCCTCCAGTTCCGGAGGCAACAGCCTTCTATGGCTGCCAAGCTTTGACGTTGTGACCAAGATCTCGATGGCCGTGGAGGAGCCACCAAAGCTCAAACGGCTTTCAGGTGGACGATGGTGTACTAGATCTGGTGCAGCGTCAAGGCCACCACTCGACTAGATTTGGAGGCTAGGCCTCCGGCCCATTCGCGTTTAAAGGTGGCGGGCGTCTAGCCCGCGGTCCATAGCCAATGAAACAACAAGAAACTTTTATTTTTATTTTTTAATTGCATTTCAGATCAGTAAAAACGTAAAAAATTGAAACCACTAAGTATTTCCTCCGGCTCCCTCTTTTCCAGCCCGCGGTCCATAGCACAAAAACGTATTTTTGACAACAAATAGCACAAAATTCGACAGTGACTTCAGACACTAATTAGATCTAAAATTCAATCACGTCCGGAAAAGAAAAAAAAAAGAGAAAAAAATCCAAGAAGTGTGGATTGACATTTTTAGCCAATCCTCCAAGATTATCTGGAAAGCATCCCAGAGACGGCATGAACTATATCGAAGGCATGAACTACATCGAAGCTCATCGACACAAGCAAATCGACACTGAAACTCAACTCTACTCATCCAAATTAAAAGAGGCAAAAGAGTTCTTGAAGGAAGCAAAAGTAGCAGGAAATGCAAAGTGAGAGAGAGAGAGAGAGAGAGAAAGAGACCTGAAACATCCAACCTTATTTAACAAACAACCCCAAGCTAGTCCACCACCGATCACAAGCCATAAGCCCAACCCCCCTCATTCATCTCCCCAAAAGCACCTCCTTTTTTTTTTTTCAGACTCTACTTAAGACAGAGATCTCGATAAAGCTAATTTCAGGCGTCCACACTCTCTGCGGAGTCGGCGGCGGCGAGGATGAGCTCCGGGTGGATGCTCCCGGCGTAGGATCCGTCCAGCGCGTTCGGCAATCCCAGGGACTTCAATGCGAGTTGAGCCGCCTTTTGGCCCGATATCATCATCGCTCCGAAGGTTGGGCCCTGACACAAGTTAAACCATTCGTCCCGCATTGGTGCCCACAATCGAGAAAAGAGAGCTATTTCGCAACAAATGTTGGTATAATCCAATGTTCAAAGTGCAAAAACTAGCAGATATTCACTATGAGGAAAGCATTGACATGGAGAGTATGCGGTGTTAGCAACGGAAGGGGGGAATTGAGAGCGCTCACCATTCTGGGAGCACCATCGATCTCGGCCACCTCCATCCCGGTCACGATCATCCCGGGCACGACCTCCCTGGTGAGCCCCACGATGGCGTCCTCGGCGGTGTTCATGTCGAGGGCCTTCATCCCCGGCACGGTGTCGATCATCCCAATGCTCTTCAGCCTCTTCACCCCGGTGGCCCCGAACGGCCCGTCGTGGCCGCACGAGCTGACCACCACCTTGGCCTCCATGATGTTGGGGTCCATGCACGACTGGGTGTCGTGGTTCATCGACACGAGGGCCCAGTTGGTGACCACGCCGCCGACCCGGTTGTTCTTGACGATCAGGTCCTCGGCGGCCACGGCGTTGAAGAGCTTCACGTTGGGCCTGGCCAGGAGCTTGCTCATGATGGTCGACGTGAAGAGCGCGGCGTGCTTGATCACCACGTAGTTGTCCTGCTCGTCGTACTCGATCTCGAGCTCGTCCAGGAAGCGGTGCGCCGGTTTCCGCACCACCTGCAAACGTCGCACCAGTTCAAAATCATATCTGCAGAGCGAAATGACTCAGCAAATCCAACGGTCATACTCGCTCGGTTCAGTCGGGACTCGGTCCTCCGTTGACTCAGCTAAACATTTTCAGATGTATCCAGATCAAAGCAAAAACAAAACAAAAAACGACCAAGAACTCGGAAAATATATCATTTGGCTTCTCGACATCACTCTCTCCTTCTGGAATCAAACATGCACGTACGTCTCCCAAATCCAAACCTCCTTACCATGGCGGAGAAGAGCTGGCCGCCGAGCCAAGCACCGCCGCCGGGGCTGACGGACTGCTCGATGATGGCGACCTGGACGTCGGGGTTCTTGCTGAGCTCGTAGGCGCAGGAGAGCCCCGCCGAGCCGGCGCCGACGACGACGACGTCGGTGTCGGCGTAGGTGATCATGTCCATCATGTAGCGGCGGGTCATCTCGCGGGAGACGATGGACTCCTTGATGGGGTCGAAGCGGAAGGCTTTCAGGTCGTAGGGCGGGGGCGGCGGCGGGGAGGAGGCGGCGGACATGGAGACGCCGGAGCGGGCGGCGGACGACGACCTGGGGGCCGGGAGGCGGAGGGACTCGGCGGCGGCGGCGGCGGCGAGGGGGGCGCCATGGAAGGAGGGTGAGGAGAGCTTGGGCTTGGAGGAGAGGGAGGAGGCGATGGCGGCGGCCATTGGGGAGAGGTCGCGAGCGGCGGGCGGGGGTTGGGTCGAGGGTTTTCTTTTTCGCGGGTGGTGGAGAGGATGAGAGCGAAGGGGGGCGGCGAGGGTGGGGGGAGTATATAAGGAAGGGGGGCGGCGAGGAAAATATCGGAGACGGAGGGACCGGGGCGGGACACGTGGAGGGAGGAGGAGGGTAGGAATTGAAGGGTCCGGAATGGGGCAAGGTGGCGTCCATCTCTGCACCAAGTGGCGCCGCTGGGTCATGAGCAGTGCATGCGAGGAAGACGATTCGCTCCCTTTTTCGTCCGTTTTTTTCCTTTTTTCGCTTTCTTCTTTTTTCAGAAAAAATCCCAAATAATGACCAAACTATTGTTATTTTTCCAAATAAGGATATGAAGGCGGCATTTTTCTTTGAGAGGGAAATAGCCAATTCAATCTTTTATTTAAAATAAAATTCACTTCGAATCTTTATTTTAGAAAATGGAGGCACTTTATTTAAAATTTTCCCTTACTTCTTTTTTTGTCGAACCGTTATATGTTATTTATATTTTCATTTCTTTTTTGGATTTTTGTCACGGAATGCCCGGCTCGCTTGCTGATTCTAACGTAGGATTGGGGGGCACGGGTGGTGGGGCCCACGCGCGATGCCTTACGGGGCGGCCTTTTGAGCAAATGGACGGGGATCTCGTTTGGCGTTTCCTGGATCTTGCTGGGGCCCACTGAGACGGACGGTGGTAATTGGGAAGACGATGATAATATCTTCTTCCTTCCTCTCCTCTCCTCTCCTTTCCTCCTGCATTCGCGTGCAGATATTTGTTGCGTGTTTTGTCCGGACGCGCCCGCGGCCACTTTTCGACGGATCTTTGGCGAGAGGATATGGTTCTTTGTTTTTCCCTTTATCATCGTCCGGATGGAAACTGGGCAAAGCGCAGAGAAAATTGGAGAATCAAGCACTAGATGAAGTAAATCGAATGCTTCTATTTACAGAGTTAGTACCTAAATACCACGCGTACCGCTCCTAAGACAGTGAATTCACACGGGGCGTACAGGGCAATCGCTAGAGCTATAGTTGTATTCGGGATGTGAAGCCAAAGCCAACCAACCATCCAGTGATCAATCGTGTCTTTTTATGACCCTTTATATGCATCTGTCGTGCAAATTTACTTTATAAGCCCGAGATGTAATGAATGGGTGGGTTGGGTTTGAGAGGGTCTTTAATTGATTCGACCCAAATCGACTCATTTAACTCGTATTAACCCATTTATTTTGTAAACAATTTACATGACCTATACCCAACTCAACTCAAATTTAGCCTAAATCCATCCATAAAAAGGCATTTATAAAATAAATAAATGAAAAGAAAAAGTAAATATGCAAAAATAACTCGATAATCTGGCAAAAAAAAATTGATAGGAACGTCAATTGCTCATGTCATTGCCCATTGTGCTGTTGCCTCCCGTTGTCATCGCTATTTGCTCCGCCAATCGCTGACGTCACTGGTCCTCCTAACTTGTTTCTTCGATCTGCTGTCTTCCATTTTTGTTATCGGTCTTCTTGTGCAATGATTTTCCTCGATTGGAAGCTTCTCTGTCCGGCCTCCCAAAGGCAGTATCTTGTCGCTCCTCTTTTGATTCTGTTTCAATTTGATTTTTTTTCCTGGCAATTGGAAGCGTTTCTAAATATGTGCGCATTGATCTCAATTTTACAATGTAGAGTCGTTGCCTTGCTGGTCTCATTCTGGATTTTGCAAGAGTATAAATCTCAATTTGATCGCACACACATCAGTTTGGAGGTTTGGAAATTTGTATTATATTTATAGTATGTACATGAGCAGGAAAATTATAATGAAAAAGATTATACAAAATGTAAGAATCTACAATATTAGCGTAGATTATGTAAGATTCGCTCTATCAACGAAATTGACTCTATAACAGAATTGACACAGATTGTGGAAGATTGCTCTATCGTTGGAGATTTGCTCTATCACACCCCTTCAAGCAAAATGGTGGCAAAGTCACTGTGAGCTTGCGCATTTCGTCCATGTGCACCTATGTAGGAATGAAGCGAATTCCAATTGCTTTTTGCTAATTAAATCACGAACAAACTGATTAGTTAATTTTCACGTGCTTGGTTTGTGCGTGAAAGATGAGATTTGTGGCCAAATAGATTGCCCTTATATTATCGTAAAAATTAAGTGTTAACCGATGAAAAGTATATCGAAAATCTCGGAAGAGTTGTAAAAGAGTAATTCGTATGCTGCGTTAGCCACTCCATTGTATACCGTGGTTTTCTCTATCACGGGAGATTTGTTGTGTCAGACTCAACTCGATACTTGGAGGTTGATTGGACGTCTCCTAGCTCGATTTGCAACAATTTGTTCGCGTCATCTAGATTCGTGTGAAAAGGCCGATTGGCTCTTTTCTTTCGTGCGATTTGGATGAATACAAGGTTGCTGAGGTTTCTTGGATCTCGATTGTACAGTGTAGAATCATTTTCGTTGAAAGATTTTGTAGGTGTAGCAACAAAAAAGGCCATCTCCTTCAGCTCTCTTGGTCTTGAACGAAACTTGAATAAAGGAAATGATGATAGACGCCCCAATCGGCAAAGCAATGACCCAATTTCCCGAGATCCTTGAGAAAGATGCCCATTCAACAAAGCAACGGCGGGCGGCGGAGGCGGAGGGGCGATTGGCCATCGTGGGCGGCATCGTTGACGGCAAAGGGCAGTGTCGGTAGCGGTTCCCTCTCTTGCTCGACAGCACAAATCCCCATTTCTTTTCTTTTCTTGATATTTCTTCAACAAATAATTTTTATAATCTTACAATGGTTGTAAATGGATTTGTCTTTAGACTCACTAAGACCCATATCTAGTTATGCTTTGATGTTGTGAACCCACTTAACCCGTTTGAAATTTTCAAATAACCCATATTTGACCCATCTCATGGAATTTGAGTTAAAAATACCCATTTTGGCTAAAAAAAACAATGAAAAGGAAAAATATTAAAAAAACCATAAAAATTCCGAAATTATCAAAAATATTATTTAAAAATATCTATGTCAGTGCTAGTCATATCAAGTATGGACTCAATTAATAAAAAGTAAAAAATTTTATAATTTACTTAGTAAAATTAAAAATTTTAAAATTAAATTGATAAAAGTATAATAAATTTATCTTACCAAAAAAAATATAATAAATTTATAACTTTTTTGGATGATTTTTTCCTTATTTAAACCATCAAATCGATTAAATTATACACCGTCTCTGATCCCGTGATGGCCTGTTGTCACTTCACAAGAATCTCACGTGACAACGCTCATGCGATAACTTCTGGCAGGGGGGGAGGGGTACGGAGCATCCTCGAACTTGAGTTGGTTGACAACGTAAATGAAAGTTTTTCAAATATCAATTATTGGTTGGTTTTAAGCCCCCAGACATTGCACGAAACCATGAGTCGTTGTACTCGAGTACCGCTTCAATCCAGGCAAGTGCGGCGACAACGAGTTAGTATCATCGCTGATGCGAAGTTTCCCATTGCATTTCGTCGTTATAATTTTTGCTGCGATTATTAATTATGATTGATAGGCCACAGTGGCCGAGGCATATTCCCGAAATCTTCCTTCCGCTAAAAGATATTAAGCTATCCCATCAATTTAGCACAGTCCTACCGCCCCGTTGATCTAAACGACGAGATGATCCACCATTCGTCATGCGTGTGCCGACCTCTTTGCCTCTCCCTACGGTGTTAGTATACGGGACAGTGGATCCCATGACAACTATGGATCGTCGTTCTACATCATGCCCTTCGCATCTTCGCAGCAGCATATCCCGTAAATGGGATCAAATCATTATACTTCTACCATTGTCAATATTGGCAAGGAAAATGGGATGTTGGGTCAGATCCAAAGACTGATTCGGATAATTGACCATACGGGGATCTGCCCCGAGTCAAAGGCGCAAACCAACATTCAACAGCAAGGCCAGGTAGAACAGATTCCAATGACGAACAGACGGCGCATACCAAACCATCATAAAGATTCTATGAACACAAGCTTGATTGAACCCAGGACATTCACCTCGAGGCGTCAAACTCATCATGACACCCTTTTTTCGAGCTCACGGTGGCAGGAGAAAAATAAGAAACGAGAAGAGAGACGGACTCCGTATATTAACACCCAAACTCTTATTACGAGTACATAAACAGTAACAAAGTGCCATATGTTCCATAGACAACACACATCACAATTCAGGAAATTGACAAAACCCAGAAGCAGAACATAAGTGCCTTCAAAATAACATAGTAAGCACAGTTCAAAGTCCAGATATGACGCCCTAACACAGGCCACGCACTATGCAAAGATACTGCAATCAAAAACCATGAATCTTGATATGCTCCTTCTTCACGATTCCAGCCTGACATAAAAAACATATAAGGACCAGAGTGTCAACTGCAACCGATTATCATGCTTATGCATAGACCAATGTGGCAAATAGGTCTCCTAAACATTCTATGGACATGCTAATTGAAAAGGGTCAATACCTGGACAAGGAAGGTAGAAACATTCTTCCGCTGATCACCTTGAAGTTGAATGACCTATGATTATGAAAACATATAGGAAGTCAGTCGATTTGAACCGATTACAAGCAAAGAGCAAAGCGATTTGTGCTAATGACAAACCTGCCCTAATTCTGGATCCTGGACAACAGTCCCATTGCAGCAGAACTCTTTCTTGAGGTCCTTAAGTATCTTGTTATAGCTAAATTCTTTCTTTAGTCCCTGCACAGTCGTCAGACTTTTCCTACCATTCCGTTGCTGTATACGAATATGCACATACTCTTTTGAACCAGCACCGGAGTCCTCAGCATTAGCATCAGCAAAAGGATCTGAAACACCCAACGCAGGAGAGAACACAAAACAAGCTCAGTAACCCTCAAAAGAAGCTACAATATTAAGTAATAAAAATTGAATGAAAGAAAAATTGACATACCAAAGGTAGTGGGAATCTGGACGTCGAGATCAGACATGAAACTTGGCTGTTGATATTGAAACTTTCTAGCAACCAGAGAGCTTCAGAACTGAACAAGAAGTGAGCAAATCACCACTCCAGCCAAAAAAGCAAAAAACATCCCCGAAAGGGATGCGACAAATACAACAAAATCACAACAGAATATTATTTCATACTTCCAAAGGAAATGCCCACACCACAACACGCGCACTCATGCACACACACCTCTAAACCAACCCACCCCCCCCCCCCCCCAAACAAAAACTCTCGCTCTCTTGCCCTCAAAGGAGAACACAAACATGAGATGCGAAAAGATGGTTCCCATCTATTATTCAGGCAACCAACAAGGTGCACTAGATTATCATATAAGGATCTAGAAGCCATCTCGAGGAGTACACCAACTCGGAATTCATTCCAGAAAACTTTTACCAGATACGCAAACTAGAGGCACTACCATCTTACAGACAATCACCGTCCTCCTCCCAACCTAAGTCAAGCTCACAGCCCGAATCCCCCGGGGTTTGAGAAAAACACGGAATTTCGAAAAGCATCGCATCCCAGTTTTCACAGTCGCGCACAAATCTTGTCCAAATCGATCACACGACCAACCCTAACAAAACACAGCACAATCCCAAGATCCGACACCTTCCGCATCCTGCGAAACCCTGGGAACAACCGCAAATCTTCCAGAACACCGCTTTTGTCAGAAACAGAAACCGGGGTTCACAGTTACAGGCGTCCCGATCACAGATCAAGGGGATTTCCCACCATACAATTCGCTAGGCCTAAAGAAGGCGCAGAATCAGCCACACGCGGAGCCCTAGCCTTCAATCTGGAAAAAGCCATGTCGGCAGCAGAAACCCTCGCTTTCCCACAGAAAACAGATTCTCGATCCCTAACGCACGACGAAACAAACAACCAGATCACGCCGCGGGGGGACTCACCAGATCCGAAGTTCGAAGGGAAGAAGGGCCGCCGGAT
This sequence comes from Syzygium syzygioides, assembly GCA_031216285.1. Classification (NCBI taxonomy): domain Eukaryota; kingdom Viridiplantae; phylum Streptophyta; class Magnoliopsida; order Myrtales; family Myrtaceae; genus Syzygium; species Syzygium syzygioides. The sequence continues at coordinate 38,057,899 of CM062247.1, read as the reverse complement.
GTGGATGAGGCCTGAGCAGCTCCGACGAGGACCTCCCTTTCTCTCTCTCTACAGAATCTTCTCGCGAGGCGTCTTCGGAGAGAGAGAGAGAGAGAGAGAGAGAAAGCGGAGATGCAGACGAACGAGGAGGGCCAGGGAGAGATATAACAACAAAAGCCGCGTGTGGGCACGGGCTTCGGGTCAGGTTCGCGGGTCGGTGCGGCAAACAGCCTTTTTCCTTCTTCTTTTTTGCGTTCTTCGACAGCCCGAGAGTACCGGTTGGATGGTTTACTCGCCGCTCCCCTGCCGTCGATGCACCGCGACGCCGCTTGTCCGTACACGTGGTCGGCGGAGGGGAGCGCGTGGGCTTGCAGACGCCGGCGGGTCGTTTCTTCCCTTTTGTCGTTGGGGCGCGCGGGGGGGGACCCCCGACGGAGCAGGAAGCCTCGAGAATAACGTTGCGCTTTCGGTCTTTCGGGATTATGCGGGCAGGAGGAGATGGGCCCTACCGGCGACGTTTTGGGCTCCTCGTGGGCGGCAGAAATGGGCCCAGAGCCCATACAAGGGAACGGGAGAGAGGGCCCACGTAGATCTCAGCTTGTTAGGCCCAACCCAAGTTAGCCTCGAAATGCCACTCTTGGATGGTTCCCGTTTCCACGTGAAGACCAACGAGCAATAAAGCTAGATTCCGAAATTCTCACGGTAGCATGCTTACTGCAAGGGAAAGGGGACACGATGCACAGCCACAATGCACGGGCACGATGCAGCACTTGGCCACGAACCAATGACCCTCGGCACAATACACTTGGCCATGACCATCGGCCACGTCCCATGCACTCAGCATGATGCACAAGCACAACGCAAGGCACAAGGCACGGGGACTCGATGCTTGGGGCAGCACAGGCCGAGGAGGCAAGGCATAGCGATTGGATGCACATGGGCACGATGCTCAGCAGCACAGGCATGATGCAAGGCAGCACAGGCACCACCGGGGGACTGGATGCACCCAGGCACAACGCACGGCATAGGGACTCGATGCACACGGGCACAATGACAAGTTCATTTTGTTGAAACTACTGGTGGAGGTAAGAAATTCCACGCACATTGTGCTATACCCAGCATTACGTTGCACCATGACATTACTCTATCGGCGTGAGGAGTGAATCTTTTACTCGTAGTCTCTTTCCCATCCTAATGACTGAACAATGTTGCACCGGAACTCTACTTTTCGTCAATGGAAAAGGCAATGCAGTCGAAGCACCCGCGTCATATTTTGAATATGCTTCCAGATGATACAGAACTAAGTGCTCTTACACCGCTGTGCTATAAAGTTTTTAAAACGTACTGTTGCACCAAGCCACTTACAGCTAACAAAACTAACAAGGTACTAGTTCGACCATGATGTGAACCATAATGCAGTAAACCATTCAAACGTCTTACGATTTGTATCCATCAGCTCCGCAAGTGCGAGCAATACATTACCCGAGGAAGGTAAGCATTTCGTCATAACCTTGCTATTTTTTTTGGTTTTTTCCTTTCGGTTTGTTCTAACGTGGTTAAGGGAAAATCGCAGGGGTTTCATCGTGCTGCCGAGGCACGAGGGAGGCAAGGAGTCCCTCCAGCAATGCTGCCAGCAACTGAGGCAGATAGACCAGCAGCAATGCCAGTGCGAGGGGCTGAGGCAAATTGTGCAGCAGCAGCGGCAACTGGGTGAGCTTCAGGGACAGCAGCTGAGGGAGGTGGTCCAGAAGGCCCAGAACCTTGCCAACAGGTGCGGCCTCGGTCATCAGCAATGCGAAGTCAGCTCCTCCTCCGGCGGCGGCGGCGGTGGTGGCGGCGGCGGCTACTAGAGCCGGAAGGCGGCGGTCCGAGTTCCGTGTTGTCTTCAAATTAAAAAAAAACGGTTCCCTCTAGGTAGTGTGCAAAGAGGGTAAACGAAAAAAAATGAGTGCTCTATGTTTATGAAGTGATCATGAAAGACTAATTTAGGTCGAGGAGGTACTTTGTATGGTTTTGATTATCTCTAATGTAATCTATCTGTCTCTATCTATATCTATCTAAGAGTAAATAAAGCCAGAGTTTATCCCCACAACTCCACAAATTTGACCCTTGATAGCCAGGAGACTGAGGAGAGCAATGATTAAAATTTCACAACTGACCTTTCACCACCTAGGAGCAAAAAATTAGGAATAAACTCGAGCTGAGCTAAGCTAAGCTTTAAGTCAAGTATGCGAATGCCCCAAGTCTTGAGAAAGGAAGACGATCAGATTAATTGAAGTGGTCGCCGAATCATTTTCTAAAGGCTACAATAATTAGGTTAATATCAAGCCTAACCAGCATAACAAAGATGAGATTATTACGATTTATAGAGCTCCAATCTTAAATCCACACTGCAATCTAATTTAGGGAAACTTATTCGTCCATGAGAGTAGTAAAATCAAGACGAAGCTCATACATGGAGTTTAAGGTCTAATCCAAGATTCAAGCTCAAGCACTGAAATTGGGTTTAAACCTGATAAGTGAATTACTCACTTTTGTCGAAACGACGCATCAAAAAAATGTGAAAAGATGGCTCTGATTGCAAGAGTAAGAGTGACTTGAGAAAGAGCATAATGTGAAAAGATATCGCGTTATTTTTCATATCTCGTACTCAATTCTAAAGAAAAATAATGACGATATCTAAATAATCTTATACTATGAGAAGCATCGTATATAATATTTATTTTTTTCCACGACCACGCATTCTCGTAGCACAAGAAAGTGGGTACTCTTGAATGAGAGATCAAAGTAACCTTAACTGACAAAAACGCGGACGGAATAAGGCATGACAGTAAAATTTATTATGGTTATATACTTTATAAAACCAAGAGATCCATCAGATCGTGGCTAACATTTCAAATGGCTCATCTAAATGCTGCCAAGGCCAGAGAACCTTATGGCAATTGGCAATGCCATGATGGACAAACTACACTAAATATAGAAACAGCACACTCAGAACCACCATGCGAAACTGAAATCATTCACCAGAATGTCATTACCACTTTCATGTTATATGATGTATAAAAACCTACCCAAGCAGAGAATTTCGAAAGGTCTTAAAACTTATTCAAAGCCATCCTACAATGGTCATCAACACCAATCCGGTGCTATTCTACGAAGCACCAGAACACCGCTTAAAACCCCCCGCGAAGGCGGAGCACCAGGTGGAGAGTAGACTCCTTCTGAATGTTGTAGTCAGCAAGAGTCCTCCCATCCTCCAGCTGCTTGCCAGCGAAGATCAGTCTCTGTTGGTCCGGCGGGATCCCCTCCTTGTCTTGGATCTTTGCCTTGACATTATCAATCGTGTCCGAGCTCTCGACCTCCAAGGTGATGGTTTTTCCCGTCAGGGTCTTCACAAAAATCTGCATCCCGCCGCGGAGACGTAGGACAAGGTGGAGGGTCGATTCCTTTTGGATGTTGTAGTCCGCCAGTGTCCTGCCGTCTTCAAGTTGTTTACCGGCAAAGATCAGCCTTTGCTGGTCCGGTGGAATACCCTCTTTGTCCTGAATTTTAGCCTTCACGTTGTCGATAGTGTCGGAGCTTTCGACCTCAAGAGTGATTGTCTTCCCAGTAAGAGTCTTCACGAAAATCTGCATCCCACCCCTCAAACGGAGCACCAAGTGGAGAGTAGACTCTTTCTGGATGTTATAGTCGGCAAGGGTCCTGCCATCCTCAAGCTGCTTGCCAGCGAAGATAAGTCTCTGCTGGTCTGGGGGAATACCCTCCTTGTCTTGGATTTTCGCCTTAACATTGTCAATGGTGTCGGAGCTTTCCACTTCCAATGTTATGGTCTTCCCAGTAAGTGTCTTCACAAAAATCTGCATCCCACCCCGCAAACGGAGCACCAAGTGGAGTGTGGACTCTTTCTGGATGTTATAGTCCGCAAGCGTCCTGCCATCTTCAAGCTGCTTTCCTGCAAAAATGAGCCTCTGCTGGTCTGGGGGAATACCCTCCTTGTCTTGGATCTTGGCCTTGACATTGTCAATGGTGTCAGAGCTCTCAACTTCTAGGGTAATTGTCTTCCCAGTGAGGGTCTTCACAAAGATTTGCATGCCTCCCCTGAGGCGGAGCACCAAGTGGAGGGTGGACTCCTTCTGAATGTTGTAATCGGCCAAGGTTCGGCCGTCCTCGAGCTGCTTGCCAGCAAAGATAAGCCTCTGCTGATCCGGAGGGATCCCTTCCTTGTCCTGGATTTTTGCTTTCACATTATCGATTGTGTCGGAGCTTTCCACCTCGAGGGTGATTGTCTTGCCAGTAAGGGTTTTCACAAAGATTTGCATCTGAAATCATAATTAATCAGTTAGAACATATTGACTGACATGTTCACATTATCATAAACTCTATGCACCACCGTCTGTGGCCACCCAAACAAAGAAAACTCTAGGCACTACAGCACCTCCACTCAATTATATCCAGTAGAATTAGCACAAGAGCAATAAATCGGGAAAAACAAGACATCTATCGGAATTCGAAAATCAAGAGCCAAAAAAATCAATTGTCAGAATCCAGAAACACGCAGACCCTTTTCGTTTTCACCAACAGAACCCCCCACAAACATAGCCTGAGTTGGATTAACAAGCCACGACCATACCCTCAGAGGCAGTGAAAGCCCAGATTCAATTCGTGTTAACAAGCCACAAGGGCAATCTCATAGGCATAACCCAATTTGGGTGAACAAGGCTACAAGCATAACCTCAAAAGTAGAAAAAAGCACCATAATTCAATGCTAGAGCATCAGAGATGCACAAAACGACTGGAATCAAAGGCCTGATCAGCAAACGGACCTCTGGCCCATGCTTCCATGACTCTTGAACACCACATAATAGATGATCGATCACACAGTTCCATGATGCGAAGAAATCGATTACAATCAAAGGGAAAGAGATCCAATCAACCAGCCGCACAAGCAGAACCAATTCATGCGTTGTTTAGCCTCGAGAGATCTCGAAAACAAGAACTACGAACAAAGACGAAATCTTGTCATTACCTTGAACAGAAGAGCGAAGAGGAACTTCGAGAGGTCGAGCGGAGACTGCGCCTAGGGTTTTCTTTTGCAGCAGAGAGATAATTGTCAAAGCGTGAGATCGTGGGTGATTTATAGGCTAGTTGCCGGGCAAAAGAAGAAACCACGATCGACGCTACGGCACGCGTTTTGGTTGCGTGGCCCCCACGACGCGACAATCGGAGGCATCTCGTGACGTGCAAAACGAGCGACCGTTTGGGCCACGCGATGAAAATCCCTATAGAAAGGAACACTTTCCTCTCGGTGTTTTTTGTTTAACGAGTTTGACCCAAAAAAGAAAATTCTATTTAGGGTGCGTATATTTCCCAAAGATGAATATTTAAAAAGAGACTATTTTAAAATTAATTTTTTGTATGAATTATAAAAAGTGAAAAATATTTTTATTGATCTCGATAATATTTAGATTAAAAGTATTGCCCATGATGAAAATATTTTTTATTAATTAATTATTTTAAGCGACAGAAGCGATTATTTTTTAGAGAGTATTTTTTAATTTGTTCATTATCTGCAAAATAAATGAAACCTTAATCAAAATTTTGCTTTTTCCTTTTTTATTGAGATTATTAAGTGGGTGTTTCGTTGTGGTTTTCAAGTTTTCCCCGATAGTTAAATTTCAAAATGAGACTTTTACTCGACCTAATGCATTTCGAAGTTCTAAAACATAGGAGCCTCCAAGCCTCTACGAAGTGTGTTGTAGTGGTCAAGCCAGTGCTACGCACTTTCGTAATTAATATCTCTAGAGGAGATGTGAAAAATCCATTATAAAATAGTGAAAACGATTCTTATTCTTAAATTGATGCAAAAGCTGTCAATCAATAAAAAGCTAGTACATTCAAGTTACACGACACTAAAAACATGCATATTTACGATATCATCCCTTTTGTTCGCTATTAATTTATTTTAGGAGGGGTCAAATTATGGAAGATACTCAGAAGGAGATCAAAATGTACTTCTTACAAGATATTAGGCAGGTAGTAAAGGCGAGACCAATTGTAATTTTCTGATGATATATTAGATATAATTCTTGTGTCGGAGTGTTAAATGGATTAATGACATCATTTATGTCACATTAGTTTTTGGAAAAATAATATATATTTTTTGCGTGAAACTACTTTTTTTGTGCCACTAATTTTAAAACTTTTTCAATCAAGAAGCTAGTTACTGGTTTTTGATTCGATACTTGATATGTTTCTTAATTTAAAATTTATTAAACTTACCTAAATATACATATAATTGCATATGGTAAAATTTGCGCATGTCGAAAGATGAAAAAAGGTAAGAAGTCAGAAAAAATTATAAAAAAAAAAAACCCCTCAGGCTTGGATTGGGCTTAATCTGGGCATGGCCGTGCGTACGGATCGCTATCTGAACGGCCCAGGACACAGGCCCATTAAGCGACCAAGCCCAGTAGCCTGCTAGTTTCTCCCCTTTCTTCTTCTTTTTCTTCTTCGTCGCCATCTCAGTTGCAGTCCTCGGCCATCAGAAAAAGTTTCAGATCGCCACGAGGAGCGAGGGTCGAGGCGCCTTGCGGTTGCAGCTGAAGTTGAAGCTCGGTGTCTCTCTCTCTCTCTCGCCCTCTCGCTATGTCGCGTGCTCCTGGTCCTCGATCGGGCGACGCGATCTTCGCCAGCGTCGAGCGCGTGGTGAGCAGGATCTTTCGCGTTTCCTCTCATCTCAGTCCTCCGATTTCGCTTCTGCATTTCTTTCGTCAGTTTGACGCACGAACTTCCCGGCGATGGCGTGCGATCTCGCTCCTTCGCCGAGCGCTCATCTCGGAAATGCTACCGAGGGGGGGAGATTGTCGCTTTCCTGTCGATTTCAATCTACCTGCAGTCGACTGCGAAATTTGCGCGCTGTTTAGTTAGGACTTGCGATTCTTTACTCCGGAAACTGGCGAAATCTCAGCAGAGATTTTGTGTTGCTGCAGCGTCGTGTGGTATAAGACCAGATTATGATGCTGTTTGGCTTGTCTTGTTGTAGAACGCGGAACTGTTTACGCTGACGTACGGGGCAATCGTGCGCCAGTTGCTCACAGATCTGGAGGAGGTGGAGGAAGTCAACAAGCAGCTCGATCAAATGTATTTCTCCGTCCTTCTACCGAATTGACTCTTGTTTTGCCCCTCAGAGAAGTTGTTCTATGGTGTTGGGTAATTATTCTAATGATTTGGTTAACAAGTGCCCGAGGGAACTTGTTAAGAATGGAAACTCTTCAATTTTCATTATATCGGTTGCCCTCGTGTTAATGCGTAATAGTGTCTTGAAAATTGAACCATTCCGAATAAAGTTTGCTTAACTAGTGTTCTGGGGGAATTATTTAACAAGACCCATTTTCTAATTATGTTCAACATGTACTTGTTTTGGAGTTACTGATGATTCTCTTACGAAAGTTTTTATGAGTCCCTTTATGCTGACAAGTGGCAGCAGTAGTAGCAGCAGCAACGACATCAGTGACTGCGGTAGTAGTAGTAATGGTAGTAGTTGAAATGGGATCTTTAATTGGATTTATGGTAATAAACATGATATCAGTTCTGAACAATTGAAAGCCTGTCATGGGTGGAGCTAAAATTTGTTCCGATTGGCTTCAGCATCGAGTCCAACCGCACATGATTCATTAACGTGAGGATCAATGTGAGAAAGTGAGAGTACTCCTGGTGGTTATCTGGGACAAAAAGGATATACATGTCTTGGGATTTTTTTTTTTTGGTCTTGCAAACTTCTTGTAGTACGCTTCTTACTTCACAGAATGTGCTCCTGTTGATCATGTTTGAATGCACCAATCATCGACTAGAGCTTGTTATGTATCTGCTTCATGAACAAGTGAGCGATAAAGTGTCAACTTGACTTATATACTACATCTCTTATTGCATGGATTCTAACTGATCTCTCTGTTAAGTGAATAATTTCATCTATTCTCTATGCATTTTTCTTTTTTGTTGGCCATGGAGAGGTGGGGTTACGTCACCCTTATGCACTCTTATGCAATCAGAAGAACCATACTCCCACATGCTTATATCTAATCACAAAATGAGAGTAAACTTTGTTTACTTTTAATTACCTCGCAGGGGTTATAACATTGGAATACGACTCATCGACGAATTTCTAGCTAAATCAAATGTCACCAGATGTGTTGACTTTAAGGAGACAGCAGAAATGATTGCAAAGGTACATACTCATTACCTTATCTTCATCTAGGACGCTGTGGCTTCGATAATCACTCACTGTTGGACATCCGTTCTTTAGTTTCATTTTTCCTTGTGTCCTTGTCCTATATTCCACTAGATATCCATGACTGTGACATTATAGGTGTTTTTACTCTCCATAATTTTCCAAATCCACTAAACTTTTCTTTACTTCTTTTTTTTTTTTTTTGGCATAGGTGGGTTTTAAAATGTTCCTCGGAGTTACTGCCTCTGTGACCAATTGGGATGCCGATGGTACCTGTTGCAGTATAGTTTTGGAGGATAATCCCTTGGTTGACTTTGTCGAACTCCCAGATACATGTCAAGGTCTATATTATTGCAACATCTTGAGTGGGGTCATAAGAGGAGCTTTGGAGATGGTAAGCACTAAGCCATTATCTTACTTAACTATGGCTCATCTCTTTTTTGTTATATTAGCGTTTGACCTTATTTACGTTTACTTGTTGCTGCTTTAGTTTTGTCGTTGCAATTCAAATCATCATTTGCAATCGAGACATTTTCTAGTAACTTCAATGATGACTTATTTGAAAGGTTTATGTTATCATCTCTCATTTAGACATCCATTAGGGCACAGGATAATGCTAGCTTTATCATTTTAATTGTGTCACCAGTACTGCTTTGCTGTTCAGAAGTAGCTAGCGACTTGCTGCTTTAAGATTTTTGCTTTTTTTCTGGATATCAGGCATGATTGACAGGGTGGTTGATGAATTGCATAGCGCCAATGTCACCCAACACAATTGATCCAATGTAACATATGCCAATAAATGATGTAGCACAAGGTCTCACTAGAATTCTTATCGAGGATAACTGTCATAACAGGACCATCAATAGCTTTCGACAGAGGTACTTCTAGGCTCCTATACCTGCCATTACAGTACCTAGAATATATCTTGAAGAATTATAGCTGATTGGAACCTAAACTCCGCAAATCATTGACAAAGGTACAGATTCTCAGTCAATCTTGATCAAGACTTGATCGACTGTACCCTCAAGCTTTCTTGATCAAGACTTGATTGCCCCTCTGTGCTCAACCTGTTGAAGCCATCTGGCTAAAAGTCTTAAAGTGTTCAAAGTGGATGAATGGATGAATGTGCGTGTGTATCTATACACACACACGCACACACACATATAGGTTCACCAATCTAATCTTTCTTATGGGCACACGACTAAGAGCTGTAAGGAAGTTTTTGACAGGTTGACCGCATGCAAACTCTAGCCATATTGCCACAATTTGTTATGTTGCTCTTGGCACTAGTTCTGAGAAAATCAAGTCATTTGCAGATCTCTCTATGTGTTCAGGCCTTTCCTGAGTTCTGTCTTTGATTTGGATCAAAGTTCTTCTACTGAAGCCTCTTCCAGTCTTACAGAGCCCACTAGATAACCTCCAGCCACTGAATAGTGGCAATCAGTGTAGTCCCCCATGCCAAATCTCGGCGGCATGCATCACACAATTAAGCAGGGCCAATACATGATCAGTCCAGAGTAATGAAATTCACTTATGAACAATATAAAATAAAGCATTGAGTAAGGCCTAAAATTCAATGTATGTTGATTGATTTATCATAACATTGATGATCAATTATTTTGAGGTTCCTAATTTCGAGTTAACCAAGCAGCTAGAGAGATCATAACTGGATTTATATAAAATAGGAATAATCAAACTATAAAACCAATCCTGGATAGTATCCTTGAGCTTTCCGTTTTGCTATATGAAACCGCAACTACAAGTGTGTGATCTTTTGTCAGTTTTACAGTCCGGTATCTATTTTTCTTTTTTTTTGCTACAAAATAGTACCTTAACTTTTCAAATGTGAGTCAATGTGACACCTTTGTTAGAATTGAGGAAGGAATGCCAATGTGGACACTACCGCCATCAAGTTGCCATTAACTGTCCATACTGGCATCCAATGTGGCCTCTTCAAATGATGCCATGTTAACGAAGACATATTGGAAAGCTAAAATCATCCAAGTCAACACTCTCTCTCTCTCTCTCTCTCTCTCTCTCCTTATAACGTAACACCTAAATGGAGATGGCGCTATTTTTGCTAAGTAAGCGATCCACGTCACCAATAGTGTGTAGCTTTTGCCAAATAAACGAGCCACATCATCATAATCATATAACATGACAATTTATTAGGTGGATCTCACATTGATCCAAATTTGGAACAGTGAAGTATTTGATTGAAGAAAAAAAGGTTTAGGTACTAGATTGTAAAAAGGGCAAAAGTTTAGGTATTTGTGGAGTCATTTACCCTTTTTTATTCGGTCGCCTGAAAGGACACTATGAAAAGGAACCTGTGACGTTTTCTCTTACGTTAAAATTAATGGTTGAATATCTTTGGAATTTAAGGCCTCACAAAATCTCCATAAACCTTCTTTCAGTCTGAAGTTTCTGGAGATTTGTATTATGGGAAGTCCCTTTACCTTCCAGTATATGCGCTGATGCTTCATCAGGCTTTGGCGCATTGTGCAAAATTCCCAGAAGTCAGGGCCATGTCTCAGTCCTAGTATGGCTAATTATTCTCTCGGACTGGCTACTGATAATTGCTTTGATAAGACGATGCATCACTCAGTGGTCCAACATGAAAGAGGCTCGGGGGAGCTCTTGTCTTCCATTAACTGGAATTTGTTTGTGATAAAATTTTTCTTTTCTTGAAAACTTAGGGTACTTTGGTTCTTTAAAATATTGTTGTTATGTTATTATTGAGACTTTCTCCCTTGACACTTGGATGCTGGAATGAGGATGGATAGCATGTGCTAAATTGTTTGAATGGCTATTATCACGTTGTGGCCGTTAGATCGAGATATCAAACCTGCTGTCTCTGAGTTTGACTCTAAGGTGTTTTATATAAAGTCTCTCACATTAGAGAGAGTGTGTACGTCCTGGCTCCTGGATATTATTTTGGCAGAATGTAGATTTTTCTCTTAGAGACTTGATTAAAAGTAGCATTTTAAGAGTTAGGCATCAAACTTGAAGTGCCGACCTTATGTGTACTTTTTTCTGTTAAGTAGAGATGGTGATGTTGCTTTATGCCACACTTCTTCTCTGTTCCCTCTTTTTTTATGGTGCTGAACATGCTACCTTTTCTATTAAGGTTTCAATGAAGACGGAAGTAACATGGATTCGCGATATGCTTCGAGGGGATGATGCGTTTGAGTTACAAGTGAAACTCCTGAAGCAAGTCCCTGAAGAGTACCCATACAAAGACGACGAATGACATGGATCATACTGCTCTGCCCGACCCTCATCCAATTGCTCTGTTTATAGATAGATGTGTTCTTGGGAGTTTGCATCTTTTCGTTTCCTTCATCACTTTCTTTTCTGTTGTGGTGGACTTTGCTATGTTGTACTTCGAGGGGAGGACTTACATCAAGTCTCTGGGAGACGGCGGTGTACTATGTCGAACGGTGAAAGCAAATAAATAGGTTTCTTGTGTTATTCAGGATCAAGTAATACAATTTAACAATGAAGGAGCAATCTTGAATTGTTTTTTTTTTTTTTGATAACCCAGGAACCCCTCGCACGACCGACAGCCGGAGGGGTAAACCTGGGGTGACGCTAGCGTAGGATCTACCACCACGGCGCTACACTTAAGAATCCTAGACGACTAGGCTGGAATTCGAACTCTGATCCCTTCGTAGGGAGATAAGAGCACAAGCCAACGCAGCCACTGCGGATGGTGGTAAGCAACCTTGAATTGTTTCCTATAGTTTTGATTAATTATCAAGCTTCAGGCCCGCTCCACTAGTGGCGATTGAACGGAGAATTTTAACCAAGCATTATCACGACATGAACCACACCAATCGGCTTGCGAAATGACGAAGAGAGGCGCAACAGGTCAGGGTGTTACAAATTCGTCATTTCCCCGGTTGGCAATAACAGCTTGAGCCTAGAACTTAGAAGCATTACTTTTACATGAGAGGAGCTCCACGTCCAAACCTTAAGGGATCAGGAGCAGAAAAGTATAAAGCCCCGATTCCTTACACATTGAATGGTGTAAGTGAGAACTTTGCAAGAAACGATGGAATCACTAGGCTTCAGATTTTTCCAGCACCTCGCGTTGTTGCCTGCGTATCAATCTCCGGCGACATTATATTATCTAAATCGGCACTGGACACAAATAAACCAGTTGGACTAGCAACAAGAACCGCCCACCACCAGTTAGATCCCTTCTTCTAATTCATAGACAAAATGCGAAAACCTTGGGGGTCCTTTTAGGTTCACCGTTGTCCGACATCTGGCTCATTCGCACAGCTTCACCATGTGGGTCTCAGCGAAAACGACGTGAGGTGCGCAGCACTAACTCGAAACGACTGGACATCGCGACATGAGGACCGATGAGAGCCGTTGAATTGGCCCAAACAAGGGAGCTTTGAGTCCCTTGACTTTGAACCAATCGGTGGCGCGATCGCGTGGTGCACTTCTTCTGGTTGCCGACATCATTATGGATCTATTTGGCATGTGAAGGGGGTCAATCAATGATGCCCTTTTAGAATGGAAATGGAATCGGCCGTAGTAGGCCGAAAGGAAAATCCAACTTTTGTTTGAGCAACTTTGATGGAATTTGATTTGGTGGGTTCATCTTTAAGCTGTCGAATCTTACCGTGCCAAACCCTATAAAGGCAAACCTACATCATTCAATTTGCGATTAACGTCAAGTTCCCCTCGCACGTCCATGTTTTCCATCAAGGTAGAGGACACAATCCTTCCCCCGTATCGAATCAATTATTGGCTTTTAAATCACGGTACTCTTTGTTTCGTTTGGATTCCTAATTTTCTTTTTTACAGATGGAAAGGATGGGGGAGGGATGTGCAACTAGCTATTAAGGATCTAACATCTGTTGCGAAATATTCGGATTTAGTTATAACTATTTAGCCTACTCATAGATGCACAAGCCCATCACAACGGACCTACCGGAGTGCCAGAATTCAGAAAGTCTCTCCATATGAAGTAGCAAATTTCCAAGGTACAAGCCGGTCAAATATTTGTTCACGACATGACTCAAATCTGTGATCTCATTGGATACAACATAACCCCTTGAATCACTAGGCAACACTCTTGATGATTGGGTTCCTAATTTTACGGGATATTTCATTTTACCCCATCAATGTTCAGATTGGTGTGTGACAAATTCACATAAAAAAGCTGCGTTATACATCCTTGAACTTGGATTTTCTTGCGCTAATTAAAACCCTAATGTTTTCCATTAACATATGTTGAGCACGTCCCTTTCAGAGTAGAGCAATAAAGACACCATCAATCATGAAGACACAATTGTGCATCGTGGAATTTGACCATAAAGACAATCTTACGCTTGGTGGTTCGATTCCTCGAAACGATGGTTAGCTCGTGGAAGACAATTCAGCATCTTTTGACATCCTTATTCTGTCATAGGAGATCAGTTTATCAATACCCATAGGCAGACTCCTAAGCTAACTTCAACACACCCCATTATTTCCAGTGCCTCCACGGACACTCTCTATCTGCACACGTCTGAACGTGCCCCTTAGAGTCTAGATCCATCTTGATTGAATGTGAGAATGAATGACATCATTTAGTGAACGATCTCTTCATCGTCGCAGCCATTAAGGTTGGTTGTTGCTTAAATCATCATGGCTTGTCGATCACAAGCTCACTAGTCAGGACGAAAAATGAGATTGCAGTGACCTACAGATGACTGGTTTTCACTTTGGTTTTGCAAGAGACAGGGATCACTTAGTCTTTAAGTGGACTGCGTGGCCCAATCCCACGGCCCTGTCCCTTTCGCTTTATGTCATCATCATGTGAAGTCCTTTCTCAAGGACGACATGCAATCCCACAGGGTCGACTAACGCACAGTTGATAATCAGTACCGATAGTGAACAAATGATCTCTGCCGACCGTCAAGTTTTCCCTTGGATGAGTACACTCGCGAGAGATTTTACTCACTCGACTTTTATCTTTCACGTTTAAAGCATTGGCTAGCATTCAAGAAAGAAGATGACTTTCGGAGGTCGAATGCATCGATATCAGTATGAAATGATCTAGAGCTGAATCTGTGATTCTGGGTTAGCGTCGTTTGTGATGGGATCAAGCTTTTCGTGCCTTGGGCTCCTCTTGAATGCCTTGGTGGTCCTCAAGCAATGGCATGAATGTGTAGAGACAAGTATTCTCAATTTGAAGGAAGTTGAGATAAACCTAAAGCTTCATACGCCATAACATTCAACAAAACAAAGGGTTCGAGAAACAGCCGACATTATCGTCCTACCATCATCAACAAGATTCTATAAGAATGGATTAACAAAGTTAGGGTTTGAAATCAAAGCAGAGCGAAAGGGAAGCATCCAACTCAGTTTCCATGTAACCCCCCGAGCTAGATATTTAGAGGCTTCAACACCCCGGTTTTCACCTAATGGAAGCGCATGTATCAAGGTCCAAACAGATTAAACCTAAATTGCCTTCACTTTTGCCTTGTCAGGGTGTATGTTGAGTTGGAAACCTACTAACTGGTGCGGTTCTTCCTAACCATCACGCTACACTGTTGATGGAATCGCTTTCTTTTAGTAAGAGACTCACCAACATGGTTCAGCTGAGTTAGCACACGAGTCGGACTGGGCATCAAATTTATTCATCACAAGCACCAGATCCAAATTGCACAAAGTTCTATCTTTGGAGAGAACTATATAATAGTTATATTCTCATTTACGCGGGCATAACAAGAGCCATGTTACTTTTCGAGGTCCCATCCGGATAGATTCTTCCTTCTTGTATTTCACTTAAGGTATGTTCATTCGAAGGAAAATTGTTTTTGAGAAATTGTTTTCTGACTTTCTTGGACGACAAAAAACTAATCAATGTATGGATAACGTTTTCCATAGACTAAAAACAATAAATATCGATTGGAGAAAAACTAGAGGTGAGCATGGTCCGGAGAGGTAATTCCCATTCTGGAATCAAGAATCACCCACTAAAGACCGGTTCCAAAAATTGGGGATCAAAAATCGCCCGTTGATGCTATGGACCCACCCAGGAACTGAATTGGACCGGCTGGTTTAGTTCTCGGGTGGATCCATGAAATCGGTCCCACCAAGCTTCTCTAGATAAATAAAAAAAATGGGTCAATCTAAATCCCATGGCTCATGGAAGAAAGCATCTTGGTGGATTGTGTTCACTACATAGTCATGCATAGCAAGAATGAAAGACATGTACAGAGTGAGAGGGAGAGAAAGAATCAGAGATGAAGAAAAGGGAAAATTTTGCTTTGCTTGTTCTAGTTCTTCCAACCCATGTGGGCTATTCTTCACATTCCCTTGTCCCATGTTTATGTTGTATCTGTGAGATGAAAAAGAAGCTTGTTATATTGCTCTTTTCTTGCCCTCTGCAACTTTTCAAGCTTCTGCACAGCTTGCTGCAAATCTCAAGAGGCTCTCATTTAAGCTAATAAATTAAATGAGCCTAAGACTCTCATGAACAATGATGCAACGCAAGTAACTTCTTCGAAACCTAGTAAATTAGTATTCTTAGAGGCATTCTATCAAACACGTTATATGTTAGTGAACTGAAATTTTAAAATATATATTTATATACCAGTCTAGTGCAGTCTAGATGGGCAGGTGGATGGTCTCACACTTAGAATCGGGAGCTGAACCGGTATTCACTGCTTCATGTAAATTGGAACCGGGAACCAGACAGGTCCCTATGGGAATCGCCGATTCTAGACAGTTCTTGGTTCCTTTACACACCCCTAAAGAAAATAATTTCTTTTCTTGCAAGGAGGAAATCACTTTATCACTTTCTCCTAACCACCAAACAAATAAAAACCAATCATTTTTCTTCAAAATGATTTCCATTGAAAATATTTTCCTTTATCAAAAAGTTTTAAATGAAACAAACGCACTCTTAATCTAAAACTTATTATAGCGCAATTTGACTTCTTCTTCTTCTTCTTTTTAGCTCGAAACACCTAAACCTTTAACGATATGCAAATATTGATACGTGGAGTTGCATTTTTTCTTTTCACTATTCTATAAAATGTGAAATAGTATTTTCAATTTTGTCAGGAAAAGTAAGAAAGTACGTTTTGTTTTTATATAAATGTAAATAAGGATGCTAGCCTTTTCCACCTTGGCTTTCAAAAGTTTCAATCAATCAAAAGAAGGATAATACACCCCCAATTCAAAATGTAATGCTAGCCCTCAAACCGAATTCACGAGTCACGTCCACTATTGTTTTTTTCTATTGCTTGTCGAGAAAGAATGTGTCAAATTTTTTTTTTACTTTGCAAAATTATTCTTTTTTATTGCTCAAGCAAAAAAAAGATTTGTGGTGTACTTAGAGCGGCTTTTATTCCTTTTATTTTCACTTTTGGTGATTTTTACTTATTGTTATACATCTTGAATCTTCAACAAACTTAGACATATAGCCATTTAAAGTCATTTGTAATTACATAACATTTTTTTAATATATATATACACACACACACTATCTTGATGCAAAAGCTTAATAAGTAATCTTTAATTTTAAAAACCAATCCAAACATGACCGGTCATTATTAGAGGATTACTCGTCAATCAGCGAAAAAAATAGATATTTGCATTTTCCAGAAATTAAAAAGGGCTATGATGAAATTTACGAAACTACTATGTCTTGCCGGCCCAAACCAATTGTTTCTTTTTTTTTCAAAGGAAGAGGAAAGAAGAGAGAAAAAGTTGAATAGTAATTTCTCTATGAAACAATTAATAAGTTGACCAAAATTTATTTTTACTCGACGTTAGAAAAATACCCACATGAAAAGCTGGTGTGAAACAAGATGCATCAATGTTATTGATCGAGGTGGGTAAGATAAGATGACCAAGGATCTTTCATGGACTAAAATAACAAGCTTAGATAAGGGGTTTTTTTCTAACGTCGAGGGGAAATATGTATGAACCAAGGATCATTTGTATGAGGGGAAATTGTTTTCCGACTTTTCGGTCTTTGGATGATGGAAAACTAATCGATCTACAGAAAAAGTATTTTGTAGACTGAAAACAACAAACTTAAATAAGGGGAAAACAACTTCTTCTTCTGACAAGAAGGAAGTCACTTTCCCTAAACCATTAAACAAATGAAAATTACTGTTTGTCTTGAAAATGAATTTTATGGAAAATATATTCATTTATCATAAAATTTGAAAAATTGAAAACTTTGGGATTGAACTAGCATCCGTTCAATAGATTTAGGATTAGTCAAATAGTTTCCCCAACTAATAAATCACCCAAATACTCATGGATTATATATAGGAAAGAATGATCTTTAGATAAATTATGGCTATCCGACATAACCGCAATTTGTTCAAACATTTGAACTCCTTATTTCTAAGATTGCGGATCTAGGACAATCAAATGACCAACCGAAACTTCCTTGGGCAGTCCATATTACCAAGCAAGATCTAGGGTAAATAGATTCAATCTCCCGATTTGAGAATGCAAAATTTTGTGGGAACACAAGGGTTTAATATTAATGTTTTAACATTCTCCTATAGATTGGACTTTGACTTAAGACTAAAGCATGTAAATATATATGGAGAGGCAAATAAGGAAACATATATGGAGAGGCAAATAAGGAATATTAAAAGATTTACATTTAGGATCTCTAGCTCTGAATGTCAAGAAAATGGCATAAATAATTGAACTAGGATAAGCAAGGATTTTATTGACATCAAGCTCCATATACACAGTGTACAAGAATATCTCAACCTTCTCAAATCTCCTATGATTGAGGGATTAAGAGAGATTGAATCTTATCTATCACCAACTGAAAACTACAAATTCGAATTACAAGTATAACAAGGGTGTACATCAGTCTTGGTCCAACCTAGGAACCAGATCGGGCTGAACCAAACTAGCCGATTATGGTTGGTTCCGAGGAGATTGGTTTTCCCAGTTCCAAATAAGGTACCAAACCACCTAGACTGGACCGTCTGGACTGGATCGACAGATTGGCAAATATTTCTTTTATTTATTTATTTATCCTTAGACAAACCCTAATCGGTAAATTATTTTTTTCTTTTAATGCCGTAAACTCCCACTTGTAGGGAATTGAAGAAACCAAAAAAGAAGACAAAGAAATCACCAATTCCAGGGCCAACCCTGGAATTGGACTAGACTAGTCGATTTGATTCGAATGGACCAATTCCTAGTTCCACAAATTGAGAATCGACCCTACATGGTCCGATTCCAGGTTCTAATGTGGGAACTGATCCACCCTAAAACCTGTTACCCTAAAGTATCACATATTAATTTTACCTCAGGATCACAGCAGCCATGCTATGACATTAAATACAGGATGGCTTCAACACTAAAACTAGGTTAAAGTCAGATAAGCATTTTTTTTTGAAAAGCCCATGCAATTACCTCTCAACCAAGAGCATTTGGTATGCGGATTTGACGAGAAATTAGCTTGTAAACAATATTAGATGGTTTTGGTTTTGCCCAAAGAGGTTTTAGAGGGATTAGATTAGGAGAGAGATCCCATATCAGTGGATGTACTCTAACTTAGATAGGCTGTGTGACCTTTGATCTAGATGGAGTCATGCCCATGCTCATATTTTCTCTCAAACTTCGTTGTTTTGGCATCTTTGGCAATTTTTTTCTGAACTTTCATTTAACAATCTCTACAGTCAATACTGCATCATTTCATTGTTCACTATTTGATTTTGTTTTATTCGTAGGTCCAATGTTATTTACTCATTGTGATGTAATAATTCCTTAAAGAAATTCTAATAATTAAAAGGAGGCCAGCTCTCCGGTGGAGTAAAGAGTATATGTTGAACCAGTTTTGAGTATAAATTGGTCTATGCAATCAATACTCACCTTACTCATTTAGATCATCATTGATCAGATGGTATATTTGGCTCTCAAGAGCAACACAATTTGTACACTAGCTCTATTTTTTCATGTAGAAACATGCAGCTAAGTAAAGTAAGATGAGGAGTTCCATCTCTTCGCTCTTCAAGAGTCGCCTTCAATAAAAAATTAGTTATTTTCAGAACTCTCTATTGGAATGTGGGTAACTAATAATTGATCGGAATACATGGAGAGCAGAGACTCGGACGAAGTATATTCTAGGTAAGCTTAAGACACTACGCAGGTCACTCAAATAAGACGAAACGTGGTGTGAAGACTTTAATAATTAATTTACAGAAATGATGGAGAAAAAGGTAGTTATGTGACTTTACCTTTTTGCAATAAAATCCCAATATCTTCTCAAAGTCCACGACCTCCACCTTCCTCCACCACCATATATAATCACCTGTTGCCATCTTTAAACGCGTGTTCTCTCCTTCAGCCATAGATTCTTAATCCACAACTCTCATCCCAAACCCTATTTATATGATTA
The DNA here is from genome assembly GCA_031216285.1 of Syzygium syzygioides. Classification (NCBI taxonomy): domain Eukaryota; kingdom Viridiplantae; phylum Streptophyta; class Magnoliopsida; order Myrtales; family Myrtaceae; genus Syzygium; species Syzygium syzygioides. The sequence continues at coordinate 38,038,298 of CM062247.1, read as the reverse complement.
GCTTTTGTAAATGAAAGAGAATGGCCACCTTAAAGCCTTATGTATACATGTCTGAATATCTCTCCCTCTCCCTCTCCCTCTCCCTCTCTCTCTTCCCTTCAAGTCCCAAAACCCTAGTCTTCTCTGAATCATCTAGAGATGCTAACTCACTAGTCACAGAGCTTCCTCTCACAAAATGATTGCGAAGCGAAATGCACCCTTTTCTTTTATCTCCTTCACATTCTGGTTAGTGGCTTAAGTTCACAGGAAAGTGAAAGCTACTCTTTGGGCTTATTTGATTGCGAATGGTGCACTTCAGTACTTGGAGACCAATAAGGGCACACAACAGAATTTAGTGAAGAACAGCCCTTCTTTGCCTTAATGACATAGGTAATCAAACAGTTTGTATTACTCTCACAAGAACATCTCTCTCTCTCTCTCTCTCTCTCTCTCTCTCTCTCTCTCTCTCTAGTTTTAAGTTGTTAATATGCGGATCCAATTAATATATAGTCTTGGACAATAGGTACTTCTACATGTGTCACATGACGATATCTGTATAAATCAATTTAGTTGATTTACCCGCTTGTACTTCTTTAGTTATATGCTCATCATTAGTAAATCCATGTGAAAAAACTGTTTTCCATATGCAATGAGAAAAATCCTAAATTCTCTTCAGGTTTTCTTACTGATTTCTCATGGCCCAGTTCTTCTGTAGTTGCATGGCACATTTGAGACAATGCAGTGGATAATGATTTTAGAAAACTCAGGAGTTTCTTTTCTAATTAATTAGTTTTTTTCTTTTTTTTTCCTTTGACAAGCAAGAAAATAAGATCAATACATACCTATACAAATAAAAATACAGTTGTATTCTTTACTTGCATTCTTGTTTGTTCTCCTAGCCTTTTAGTGATCGTTATCTGCTTTGAGATATTCTAAATGCAATTTGGAAAAAAAAAAAAGAGAAGGGAAAGAACTAAATATGACATGAATATGCACATATTGATGAATGAACAATGACTATGCTCCCAGTGCAGAACTCAACACAGTTAATGCATCGTTAGTTTTTTTATTCTTCTGAAAAAGCAATGTATATCTATTTGTTGCCTAACCAAACCTATTATGTTTCATCAATTTTGTTTGCCTCTTATTTGTTTCCATACTTCAGTATATATTGAAAAATCGTGCCTCTAAAATATGGTGGCGAATTATATGATCTAGTTACTTGTAATCCCCAAAAGAACCACTTGTCTCAAACAGTGCCTATGCTCTCCAAACATTCATGGAAAGTCTAGGATCTCCTTTAACGGAGGGTCCAAACTTTAGAACTAATCATTGATAATCTCAGTTCCACTAATCACATAATTAGATTCTGATTGATGCCGTACACATCAGATGAAAGTCAATGAAATACTATGGCTGCAGAAATCTATTCTTTAGAACACACATACCAATTTATGTGAAACTTGTTTTTTTTTTTCAGTTTACAGGTGATCTTTTGGAAAATTAGATGTGTGCGAAACTGGAACATCTTAGCATCCCAACGAGAATTTGTAAAACCATGGCAGAATATATCCATTGTCAAATTAATGGCAATGTGTATTAGAGTAACTACTCTAAAATTAATAATCGCATAATTCAATATTATCACCTATTCAACACCGCTTGTGAAGTCTCTCCACGACCCTTGTTCCTGATATAACCCATCTAGCTTATCAACCTCCTTAGAAGTGAATTCACTCTCTACGAACCCCCTTGGATACTGCTTAATCATGAATTTTTTAGATTAGTGAAAGTAGCCTTATATGATACCATAATCCATGGCGGGAAGACTTTAGGCTAGAGAAGTAAATCTCTTTGTGGAGTCTCTTTCATTGCGTTTGCCTGCCTTTCTGTGATAAACTGTGTAGAAATATGAGAGAAATTCAACAAATTGGAGAAACTCAAACACAAAAAGGAAACAGTTTTTTTCCATCAAATTAAATCTTCACTGAATGGAGTTTGAACTTTTGTTTTTCCTTGCAACAGCAAATGAAATAACTGTTAAAAACTCAATGACGAGTATGTACATGAAGCACATCTATGTTTCTTTCAGTGCGTAGTATAGACTTAAAATCGCAGGTAAAAAGCACACGGATCGAGCCCTCAGAAATGGAGCTTATGTTTTCCTGGGTTTTGACTGGGTAGTAGTTTTTCATGTTACAGCTAGATGAGTTATCAATAAAGAATTTCCATGCTTGCGTTGACATCGGTTTGGTATGATAAGCCTCGGGAACTAAAGAAAAATATGAACCAAGGAAAATCATATTTCTCTGAGACATGAAGAGAGAGAGAGAGAGAGAGAGAGAGAGAGAGAGAGAGAGAGAGAGAGAAGAATGCATTTTTTTGTGGAACTTTATGGATTGATGATAAGATAAGAGTAAGTTTTGGAAGAATCCAGCTCTAAAGACTGATGACATAGATCAATCATGGGTTTGGTGCGTGAAATTAGGAAACAGGGAGACTGCATTTATGAAGTGACAAGTGGAATGCTCCAACTAAGAAGCAAAACAAAGCTAATTAGAAGGACGATCTGGGTCGTTGATTATGTATTGAAGCTCCAGGAAAAAGAAGAAACCGTCATCATGGATTTTGAGCCACCATTTCAGGAGAACTATAAGACCCTTTTGCAGAACAAATCTGACAAATTAGATGATGAAAATGGCGATCGACAACCACCACCACAACCCATGTTTATTGAGCACTGTGAGTTACCTCTCATTGACCTGAGCCATCTACAAACTCGAGGGTCATCAGTTGTGAGAGCAAAGTGCAGGCGGAACATTGTGGAAGCTGCACGAAAATGGGGTTTCTTTCAATTAGTGAATCATGGATTCCCCACAGAGATATTGGAGAGCATGAAGCATGAGCAGACAAAGCTCTTCAGATTGCCATTTCAGAAGAAAGCTGAGCTCAGTTTCTTGAATTTGTCGTCGTCGTCATCGCCGACCAAGAGTTACCGTTGGGGAAACCCGCGGGCCACTTGCTTGAAGCAGCTTTCTTGGTCTGAAGCCTTCCATATACCTTTTGCAAGCATCTCAAGAATGAAAGGGAATGACAATTTCAGGTATGGAATATCTGTTTTAGACACAAACTGAGTTAATCTTCCTTTTCTTCATAGAGCGACTTTCTATTGCTATTGTTAGAATAATTAAATATTAAACCACGAATTCATCTAATAGTTTAAACGTTTAGAATAGTTGTGATCCCACAAAATTATAGCTATATACAGAAGTCAAAGTATTTAAATATAAAATTACACTTAAAGTCCTGAGCGGACTGATAATGCCTTCTTTGAAATTTAAAATTAGATGAGATGAATTTCGAAGGTTAAATAGAAAAGAAGATGTATTTAAAAAGCAATCATGAAATATCTTATTATTCCGTTTAAACATAATTATTATTTCTTCAATATATTTAGTTATTTATATCGAATAGCAGAGTCGCGTCTTGTGGTCCATTTCACGTTTAAGAAAGTCCCAACAACGTAGGAATGGAAATATTTATCAACAAGAACACATAGATAAAAAAAAAATTAATGTAATTTACCCTTACAGTAAGTTGACCTACCTGTAGTAGTGGCCAAACAGGAAAGGTTGACCTAGCTACTCGTGGAATTATCTATTTGCACCATCATGGATTTAATTAAAGATATCCATGCGGACGATTAGTTTCAATATTTCAAAATCTAAATCGAATTTTGCTTATCGATCTCATTAGAAATGCAGATAGCTAATTTCGAAGAGGAGACGTTAAGTGCAAGGTGTGAAAATAGAACGGGGAACTATCAGTTGAAAAATATGTGGACGATATAGGTGGTCCATTATGATTGTGGTGACTGAGAAATAGTTTGAGTCAAGTTGATTTCCTTTTGAATTATGATATTATGTTTAAGGGATAATGACACAAATGATTCTTAAACTTTGACCAAATATGCAATATGGTCATCAAAATTTTAATTTATTTAATATGGCCCATGAACTTTAGCTCAATGTGTAATGTAGTCCTTAAACTTTTAATTTGTTCAATATAATTTTTAGACTTTTGGTACTTGTTCAACTTAGTCTCTGAACAATATGAAAATGTTTCATATTATTCTTTCATTAATTTTAGTTTAGAGATAACATCGAATATTTTCATAGAGTTCAAAAATTAAATTGAACATGTACAAAAAATTTAGGGATTATATTAAATAAATTGAAAGTTCAGGGATTACATTGCATATTTGATTACAATTTGAGGATCACACTGAATAAATTAAAATTCATGACTATATTATACGTTGAATCAAAGTTGATAAATTATTTGTTTTATTTTTTCATGTCCAACAATGTTGACGAATAATGGGGGTGGAGAGCACACCTGACTTGATAAATTAAGATGCTAAAGTACATGAAGACTAAAGTATTGGGGTCAATCAAGTCCATTTCAGAATTTCAAAAGCTGCCCTCTCTTTTTTTTTTGCCCAAACATCTTTTTGTGATGTGCACACGCGCGTCTTTTCCTTTTCCTTGTCAGGAAATCCAAAAGCATTGTGGGGGGCACTTTCCCAATTTACATGCTATGTACGGGTGGATTAGGTAGTCCTCAAAAAGGCCGAACCCTTATATTTTTACGCCGACAGACCCCAACCGTTCAATAAATGTTGGTTTGGATGGTTGCGATCTTTTGCTTTTCGATCCGACGGTGTAAAGGTCTCGGACTAACCATATTTTTTTTTAAAGACAAGAGACCCATCCTTGTCCGAACATACAAATGTGGAACCTCCATGCAAATACCACCTGAAAGTTTTTGTACTTTTCTTGCCCTCCACTTCTTTTGTTCTCTTTCAAAACTCATCACTGCATCACATGAATATCACGCCACGGGCGGTGTTCTTCACGTGGGTCTATCGCTAGAAAGTCTCTTGCCAATTATTTCTGACACCATATGTGTCAAAGACTAAAAGGGGAAGGAACAAATCAGACAGGGCAGATCTTAGCATAATCACCATTTGCCAGAGAATAGGGAAACTGTTTGATTAACTTCAGTTTACTGTCATCTTTTATTACGATCCTAATCACACGAAGAGCACATGCTTCAGTCCGCACACTCCTAGATGGGAAAAAAGGACTATTTCGTGATGTGTTTATATCATTCAATATGTGATGTGAAGTGATCATAATTTATGCGGAATACGTACTTTGGTCCATGCACATGACGATATTAGTCTTATTGACTAGGAGAAAGTAAACCATGCCTGTAGTAATTATGTAAGTTGACAAGAGCCATGTTATCATGTCATTATACTTTGTGGCATTAGTATTATAAGAACACTTTAGCATCAAATTAGACTCATCAACAAACATACAGGTCGATCGTATCCCACAATTCATACCAAAATGAAACTAAAAGTTTAGCAATGTTTAGTTTTAACAGGCTAATTAGTATAGCACCAATGGGGCGACACTTATCCTTTTTGCCCTTGCTAAACCAGACCGCTTGCACTTGTGAAACTTAACCGTTGTCAATTACAACCACATGGCCACACAGAGGAGGGCCAGCAAAAGCAGCAACAATAGATACATGAGTGGCAACAGTAAGGTTGCTAATAGATTAGTCAGGGTTACAGGAAACATCAGGAGGACTATCTTCCCTAATTTCAAGTTGGTATGGAGGGGCCAAACATCACCCTTAGTCCATGAGATTCAAGATTGGATCTACGCTATCAACATTTGCATATACAAATGGAAAATCCAATCTCTTCGGCTTCACAGATTGTTATAATGGCGAAAAAAGGAACATTTGCACAAAGTCCGTTTCATTAAATCAGTCAATTATATATCAAGATGTAAAGGAAACAGATGTAAGTACTTGGTCCTTGCAAACAAAGCTATATTGTTTTGTGTTATGACCGATAGGTCCTGTTTATTACATCACCGTTTGATGCTCGCTAAAAGATGTACGATGCTTTCTCTCCTTCAGAGTCGCCATGGAGACCTACGGGATGACTGTTGCTAATCTTGCAGCATTGATCGCTGAAATTCTAGCCGAGGGTTTGGGCATCAAAGGCACCAATTACTTTGAAGCGAATTGCACGTCGAGTACTTGCTTCCTTCGGATGAACAGATACCCTCCATGCCCACTCGCTTCCCAAGTCTTTGGATTGATGCCTCACACGGACACTGATTTCCTCACGGTCTTGTGTCAGGATAAGGTTAGAGGGTTGCAGCTGATGGAAGGCGAGAGATGGGTTAGTGTTAACCCTAACCCAAATGCTCTCCTCGTCAACATTGGCGACTTATTTGAGGCAAGTATAGGTCATTCAAAGTGCATACGCATATGCTTCCCCTTTAGAATGGACTGTTCTATATAATCATCTTTTGAATGAAGCTCATATTACACACACACACATTATATGGATGAACGTGGGTTTTTCTGTAGCTAGGAACAATCTCTAGGCACAGCGGTACTTCCAACTCTACCCCGGACGTTGTGCGATTATCCATCCCTTTAATCTGTCCCAATTTGTGTGCTTAGGCTGGTTTTGTAGCATTTTTTATGAGAAGTGGTCATTACTTTTTCGTAATCAGTGAAAGTGTGACATTAGGTTAAGACTCTATAATGAAATATGTAGAGGATCTCCATTCGTATTTGGCGAGCTTGGTCACCCACCCTCCCATCCCAATCACTAGGTCATTTCCTAGTGGTGAAATGGGCTAAACTTTGGTAGTTCGTAGAAGACTCCCGTGAAAATGACTCTCAGAATCTCAAAGCTACTCTGTTTCTCGAGTTTATAGCAAGAATTGCGAAATTCTCAAGTGACTAGGCCTAACCTTTCAACGATACCCTATATTCAAGATCATGCTCGGGATTTACAAAAATGGAAGTCTCTCGTAACAATGGCATTGAGAGTTAAACTATTTGGTTTTCATTGATCAGCATATGAAGTTTCCCTGTAAGTGCAGGCTTGGAGCAACGGCATGTACAAGAGCGTGAAGCACCGAGTGATGGCCAGCCAAGAAGTGGAAAGGTTCTCAATGGCGTTTTTCTATTGCCCCTCCATCCACACTTTGATCGAAAGCCCCCTCAAGCCAGCCCTGTATAGAAGCTTTAGCTTCGAAGAATACACAGCGCAAGTTCACAGGGATGTTCAGGCCACAGGTGACAAAGTCGGCCTCTCTCGGTTCCTAATTCAGTGAAAGTATACTGCACCACTCTAAATGTATATTATTATATACATATATAAATGTGTGCATATGGGTGGTAATTTTGTGGTAATTTTGCTTGCGAGTTCAGGCTCATATGCCCTCTCTCCCGATGTCAAATAGAACTTTGTTTGTTGCTGTGTGTATTTACATGAGTTGGGGTCAGGGAAGTTGGTGGTTCTCGTTCTTTGTTGATCGAATCTTGTACCTCTCTTCCAGTTTACATGGAGAGACGACGCATGCCATCTTTTCTTCGCTTTGTTCTCTTTGGAGTCGGTAAGGTATGAGGGATTGGACTGCACTCCAATTGGTACCTTTTCATTGTGCTGTGAACTGTCTTTGTCCACTTCTCTCATGGATGATGGCGCCTGATAGAGCACAAACGCGACACTCTCTCTCTCTCTCTCTCGCATGTCTTCCGGATGTGAGAAGGACTAATATAGTTCGAGCACATTTATACAGGTTTGATCCTCGCGTCTTTGTGTTTAAACAGCCTCACATTTTAGAGATTACCTAGACTTTGGCCGTGTTTACTTTGCAAAATAAATTATTATGACTAATCAAGACTTTAAGCGTACAATGGTACTTGTAAATAAATTCTTCGATAACAGTGAATTCGATATCCGATGAGAGAATCCTAAAAACTTCGCGAGCATTTTCGTTCTATGGCTCAATCTACAAATACTCACTTGTGGTTTGTCACGTCATTCAACCAATTTGGTATACCATTTGAGTAAATCCTTACTACATGTGCCTATACATGAGGGGATAAGTTGAGTTGATAACCTACCAACAATCCCAAGTCACCATAGAAGAAAACGAGAAAGAGAGAAAACAATGATCTATATCACGCCAAAGATGCATGGAGTATTTTTTCACAGAAACAAAAAGAAAAGGAGAAGTCTGTATCCCTTAGTACTATCCCTTCATTATCCCATGAACTTGATTTTGCATGCATGGCAGGACCTGAAGTGGATGAAGAAAAGACTGCAATAATAACGTGAGAGGAAGAAGAGTCCCCTCCAAGTTTTAGATAGATTTTGCCCAGTATCTTGCGGACAAAACCCTATCTCCATCCAACCACCTCCATCGTCGTACATACTTTATCTCTTTCAGGGTCCCAGGACAACATATGCTTCATAACTAGGGAAAATTCCAAAAAGAGGCCCGAAGTGAAATCATTTTCTCAAAAAAGGGCCTGAAGTTGATATTATCTCAAATAAAGATCTGAAGTGATCAAATTGTCTCAAATAAGGACCTTTAGCATGTCTGTGACTGTTCCATCATCGGATAAGGGGTATTTTAGTCAAAAAAATTATAAGTATATATTTTTATTTTTATTTTACTTTCCTTTTCGTTTCCTTTTTCTTTTTTCTTTTTCCTTTTTTTTCTTCCCTCCTGGTCGCCGCCCTCACCGATGCCTAGGCGAGGGCGAGGGTTGCCCTCATCGACATCGGGCGAGGGTCGCCTCGCTTGGGTTGGCCCGGGCGAGGGTCGCCTCGCTTGGGTTGGCCCAGGCGAGGCCAACCTAGGTGAGGGCAGCCCACACCCTATGTCGGTGAGGGCGACCCTCACTAACCCAGTCGAGTGCAGCCCTCGCCCGATGTCGATGAGAGCAACCCTTGCCTGCCTAGGCAAGGGTGATCTCTACCTAAGGCCAGCGACCTCTGCCGGCCCCGGCGATGGCCAACGGAGGGAAGAGAGGAAAAAAAAAGGAAAAAGGAAAAAGGAAAAAAAAGAAAAAAAAATCATAAAAGTAAAAGACGAAAATACCCTTTGGCCGGTGAGGTCAGGTCCTTATTTGAGATTGATATGGTTACTTCAAGTCCTTATTTGAGACAATATTCACTTCAGGCTCTTATTTGAGACAAAGTCCACTTCAGGCTCTTATTTGATAAATGAATCCACTTCAGGTCCCTTTTTGGAATTTTCCCTCACAACTATACATGCCCTAAAAGCCAAAATGTCTCTTGAATCACATATAATATGAATGTTGTACAGGGGCAGATTCAATCACAGTCTCACAAATTAAACGTGGACTTGAAAAGCGAATGTTCTCCGGAGGTCTCACACGGAACAAGCTGTTACGATGTGTAATCAGCTTGAAATAGCGAATCGAGCGTAGCAGTTGGTTAATAATTCTTCAGGGAAAGCGGCCTTTTGTTTTTCCGAAAGGCGTTTCTTGTTTTTGAAAGGTGGAGGCCCAAGAGGCGTAATGAGTCGGTCCTTCTGTGGTGGAACCGTGAATGGACATCTGAGGTTGAAACACTCGGTACTTGCTCGTCATCCAGCATGCTCCCAACTGCTCGGCAAGCCCCTGCGGTTGACAGATTGTGCACACGGACAAGGTTCGTTTTCTTTTGTAGTACTCGGAGATTTGAGTTCATTATTGTGCTTGCCATTGAGCTTCAGATAAGGTTTCTCTGGAGTAGGGTCTGGATCCGAGGCATGTGTAGACCAATAAACGTCCTTGCGCTGAACTCTTTCTCCCTCTAGACATCATCATCGAACGCACAGATCAATCAGCTTTATTATGGCCTCTGGGGACAGCACTCATGTGAATGTATACAGACAGACGTAGGACTTTCTAACTTGCAAACAAAAGAGAGAACCGGAGGATGAGGTTGATGAAGAAGATCTGGAGGGAAAAACGAATCCATCACGGAATTTGGCCATGCTTTTCGTAGAGTGGAAGTTCTGGACTAGGTCATTTGATATGTGAAACATCGATTCAAAGGGTAAATCACGACCAAGAATCCGATTAGGAAGTTGCACAGAACCTTTACACTCTGATATACTCGTTTTATTTTGGGGCTTGTAGATTTCATCTGCAAATAAGAGGGGAAATTAGAAAAAAAAAGTTATGAACCTATTCTTTGGATGCCAATTGAATCATAAACCTTTCAATTTAGCCAATTGAGTCCTACTTCCTTTGACGATTTGCCAATGTAGTCATTCCGGCCAATTTTAATCGGCAATTACTGATGTAGATACCGGCCTTTCTATGTGGTCCAGCCAGCGTTGATATGAATAATTTTTTTGCATTTTTTTTCCTTCTTTCTCCATCGGTTGCTAGGCCTTAGCGACTATCGGCAATCAGCCACAAGCGAGGGCCGGCGAGGTCCCTCTCCAAAGGTTAGCGAGGGTCAACCTCGCTAGCTTCAGGCAAGGCTGGCAAGGTCGAGCGTCGCTGGCCAAGGCAACTGACGGAGAAAGAAGGAAAAAAAAAAAGAAAGAAAAAAGAGAAAGATTTATAAAATTTATAAAAGATTCCGAAAATTCAAAAAATTGCTCATGTCAACATCGGTGGTGCCACGGCTGATGTCCACGTCAGCGATTGCCAACCAACATTCGCCGGGAGAATTATATTAACAAATTGTGAAAAAGTTTAGGTCTAAACCGAAAGGTTAATGGCTAAATTGACATATGCGCAATATTTTTAGGACTCTTTTTTTTGGTAATTATCCCACAAATAAAAATAATACAGGAGCGAGAAACTAAATTTTCATTCTACAGCGGAGACAATATCTTAATGGAAAACTAAATTTTCCCCTGCTAATCGAGCACGAGTGAAATGTTTTTTTTTTTTTCTCTCTCATGCAGGGGGTGATTCAAGCTTTCGCCCATCTGATTTCCTGGGATTCATCAACTCCTCCTGCTAACCCATGGCCCATATTAAGTCACGGTTTTCACCTGGGAAGTTGGACCACAAGGAATTGGTAACATTTTGCAGACAGAGGGGGGTTGAACTCGCAACGTCGAGTCCCATGCTCGAGCCCGTCCCTTATCTCGAACTCTGTAGGGTTGATTTAACTTTTTTTTCTATTCCAAGCTTTTTATTTTTATTTTATTTTTGGTCAGATTCCAAGTTTATATTGGTCCTCAGGCTGTTGATGGATCTTCTCCGCAGGGCCCATCTAGCGCGGCGAAGCTTCGAAGTCGAGCGCTGCCCATTTTATCCCCAATCGGGCCGGAATCGGCCCGGCCCACCAGGGAGGTAGTCCCGGGCTCTTCAGGCCCACGAGCCGAGATGGAAACCATAGGGAGCGAAGCGATCCACCTGAAACGGCGTCGTCCCGACCTCGCCATTCCATTGCACAGGACAAGCAAAGAAAAGCAAAGCAAAGCAGGGCGGAAATGCGTACAGCGTGAAACCTCTCAAAAGAACCCTCTGGTCGGGTCTGGAATTGTGGAAGCAGAAGACGGAGGAGAGGAGCTGGCGACGGCAGCTCAGATGTCCTCCTCCTCCTCCTCCTTCAAATTGAGCGCGCTGTTCCGATCGGCCGTCAAGTCCGCCAACAAGGTCGCCGCCTCCGCCAAGGACGCGTCTCTCGAGAGCGTCCTCTCTTCCATCGACTCCTCCGCCTCGTCTCCGTCTCCGTCGCCGTCCCCGTCCCCGTGCCCGTCCCCGTCCACGTCCTCCACCATCACCGACACCCTCCGGAGGCTCTCCGACAGCCCCGCCGCGCGGCATTCGCGCCCCGACAGGTCCTCCCCGAAGCTGGCGCGGAGCATGTCCGTCTCCAGTCCGGAGGCGAGCGCGGCCGAACCATTCGGTACGTTTGGTTGTTCTGGCTGCTGGGAAGTGCGCGGCGTCGTGGAGATGGAGAGAAGTTTTGCGGTTGGGTTTGTCTCGGGATGATCTGAGGGTGGTTGTTTGTGTCTGGAGGCTGGGATATTAGCAAACATTATACGAATAGGAGAATAACCTACCGAGAGAAATCTGAATCGTTTGTTACAAAGGCTGGATTTTCGTGATTTAACTGAAAAGTCGAGCTCTTTTTAATGATGCTAATTAAAGCCACCGATTCAATGTTGTGTTGCTAGATGCTGGAAGGTTTTATGGTTTCTGTGTCTGATTAGCGTGCTTTATTTACTCTTGATTTTTCACCAGTGACTGAGGATAGCTGAGCCTATAGTGCCTTTTATTTGCTTTTTTTTTTTGTGGTTTTAGTTCACCTTTTGGTTTGATTGTTATGTGTTGGTGTTCCTCAGATGCTTTGCTGGGGAAGCAGCTGTCAAATGAGATGTCAAATGAGATATCACACGTCCTGCGCGGTACGTGTTCGTTGATTTCACTGTGATTAATTAGTATGTTGGATCTAGTTCGGCTTGCATTTGTAGTTTCTATCTGTAGTAGATAAATAAAAATTCAGAATTTCGAGATTGGTTGTGGAGCTGAGAAGACGTTCAAGGAGTTTTTCTGCCTGTGGTGAATTCTGAATGAAGCATAAATGGATCGTGTCGCCCATGTATGCTTATTGATTAGGCTTTCAGAATTGTTACTTATCCAATACTTAGTAATGCATTTGAACTGATGCTTCATTTTTATATTGATGATACCTGCTTTTGCCTTTTTATTTAAGAAAAGCACTAACGTTTACTGCATGTCGCTATCCGGACCGTACCAGGATATCGTATAAAAAGTTCTCTTTTATCTTTTTTGATAAAGCTGATTACAGCCTCTGTTATTATTGAAAACGATCTAGTTAGGTAAATTTATGTGGCTCATATGTTTGCATTATCTTTCTTAGGTGATTCTTCCATCGGTTCACCTAATTCAGAAGATTGTTACCTGAAGTCTCTAGAGTTAGTATTGAGTAAATCATTGTTTGCGGATATGTCTCAGACAAAAGCGTTATTGCATAAGGAAACTTTACGTGAAAGAAAGCAAAGATGGATCTTCAAAAATACTCAAGTTCGGCGATATGACCGTTTGGTCAAGATGTGTGCACAGGTGCTAGGTACTGAAGCTACGTTGCAGGTATTTGGTAAATTGGGACATGAAACGGGAGTAAAAGAATATAATGCATTGATAGCTATTTGCATAGAGAAGGCTAGGGAAAGTGATGATGAGGAGGTTGCCTTGCAAGAGATTCACAAGGCTTTTACGCTATTCGAATCAATGAGGGAGCAAGGGTTCCGGATAGGGGAGGATACTTATGGTCCATTTCTGATGTGCTTGATTGACATGGAGATGGAAGACGAGTTCCATTTCTTTGGCAGACTCATCAAAGATGATAATCCCAGCTCTATATCAAGGTTTGGTTATTATGAGATGCTGCTTTATTGTAGAATGAATCAAGAAGAAAAGATTCAAGAACTCTTTAACCATGTAGCATGTCATGATGGAGAAGACAAATATGACTTAGCAGGTACGGCTTTTGGATCTTTTGCTAAAACATTGGCTAGATCTCTGGATTAGGCTTGTTGCGTTGGGTTGTGTCATCAGTAGCAAGATAGTAAGCTTTTTATTGCTCAATAATGAATGGCTTGGTCAATGTCATGTTCCTTTTGCAACCAAACCTCAAAGTTTTGTAATGTGGCAAGAATGATATAGAACTGTAAATTCTTGTGGCATAATACGTCGTGAAAGAGAAATTAAGAGGTGCTAACTTAGTAACAGCGATTTTCTCTTTTTCTTTCCATTAGATTTATTAAATTTGCATTTGCTGTACGTGGGATGAGGAGTAATCTGGTTCATTCAAGATGATGCCTCATATATTAGTGCAGAGTTACTTTAGAAGTAATGTTCTTACATTATCTCAATCATAAGTTATTCGTCAATTATTATTACTCAAACCCAATCAATAAGATCTTCTAAACAAATTTGCTAACCCTGCATTGAGGCAAATATGTGAGGCTATTAGAATATATTACTCGTGAAAGGAGTCTTGCCTAACACAAAATCACACCTTTCTGCGGAAGGAAAATTGGAAATATTTCGCAGTGGTCTAAAGACAGCAAAGAAAGATATGTCTAATGTTGCTTCTGCGCTTGCTATATTGCCTCACTAACATAATATTGAGGTTCCATCTCATATTTGCCTTTAATATTGAACATCTATTTTGTAGATGCTGTCTTTCCAACATTTATTTATAATACTGCTGCTTGCTAATTTTATTGCTTCGAATATCAATAGGTTCAGGTTGTACCTGCTCTTTTCCTTTGATTTGGTGATCTTGATTCGTCACCAGTCTTTTTATTATTTCTTGTTACAGGAAACTACTTGTTAGCTTTATGTGGAAGTGATCGAAAGGAGTTCTTGCATTTTTTACAAGTCATAGACATCCGGAATATATCATCCTTGGATTGTCTAACAAGCATCTTTACCTCTTTGGGAAAGTTAAAGCTGGATTTCCTTGCAGAACAATTCCTTCTGGCGCTTAAAGACCATCGTAAGTTTGTGCTCTTGTACTTTGTGTATGATAAGCCTTTGATACAAATTTACCTTATTAGGCATAGGTTTTTTTCAAATTTTTTCAGGTACCTAATTAGGTGTGGTTAATGGAGCTTCTTATATATTGCTGGATTAATAAACTATTTCAGTTCTGCCCACTTTTACAAATATACCTTCCTAACATCTTTAGACAAGCAGTTTCAGAGACTGTGGTGTCAAATAGAAACGATAAAAGTTAATTCGATGGTTTTAAGTCGATCACTATTTCATGTCATTCAAAGGTCTGGTTGGAATTGGATTCCATCGGTAGATGATCCTCCAATATTTTATCACAGTTTGATGTTGCAAACTTTTTGTTCAGAGCAACTCTTGGGTTCTGCAGAATGGTGAACGACTAATATTTTCTTAAACGATATATTTCTTTGCAAGTGAGGACTATTTCTAATATTGATGGTTTGAACAATATGCTGCAGATGATAGAGCGGAGCATGTGACAAAGTTCATTTTTTATTATGTTGCTTGTATGCCAAATTTAGCGGTGAGGATTCTCATGAATGCTGCTGGTAATTCCTTGGGTCCATTATTCTTAGAAGCACCTCTGTCTCCTAGCTATCTTTTTGCTTGCACAGACTTCATTTGGTATTCCAAGTGTACCGGCACTTTTTTATTTGTTTAATTTGATAATTAATTTTTTGGGTTCCACTCTCTCTCTCTCTCTCTCTCTCTCTCTCTCTCTCTCTCTCTCTCCCTTGTGTGCTTGGTCTCCTGCCCAACAGCTGGACAACTCATTTTCATAGGGAATACGAGGACCAGAAAAAAAATCTTTGAATTTATTTAAATGGAACACACATGGATGTGTCCACTTTTGGTACATTTCAGTTTTCAATACGCCGTGAAGATCTGTATGACTTACTGGTATATGCTTTTTAATATGAATGCGACTGCTCCAGATATTAGACGAAAGATAATTGTCGTAAAGACAGTGAACTTCGCCATAGTAGTTCAATGTTATAATCACTAAGATTGGGAGCTCCGAATTTATGGGTTCGCAAGTTAAGATTTTTAGGTTTTGGGCTGCTTAACTTTGCCAGTATGTATAAATTCTTAATATCCATTCCTTTTGATGGCATATCATTTATGGTCATGCTTTGGTTGAGTTGAGTATAAATATTTGCATAATAGTTATTATTGCCAAATAACTGATTATGGGTTTTAGGTCCGCACCACATCTTTATGCTAAAACCTATGAGATTTTACATGCATGTGCTTGAGCAAGCATGCCTATGAATGCATGCCCTTTCTGAGTTATTGGGAAATGTTTGATTCAATTTTATCTGCACATGCATTTCCAAAATATTTCATCTTTGAGGAACTTTGGTTTACTTTGTTGTTCAAATATGAGTCTTTCTTGATGTTAGTAACCATTGTGAACTTTGAGCTGGACTATGGGGGGCAAATCTTTAATTGTCCACAGAAAGTCTGGCTGGGATATTCAGTTGTTTCTGTCAGCACCTTTTCCCCCATTTTTCTCGGTCAATATGTGGGTGGTGAGTTCCAAATAATCTTCATCTCGACCACAGGTCTCCTTTGTAATATTCGGGTGTACAGTGCACACCAGGAAGATATTCTCTTTATGATCTCCTGTTTTATTGGCCGCATGAAGTTTAATCAGGACCCTGTGTGAATTGTTATGCTGGTACAGCCAATAAATGATTGAGGAGCAAAATTGAAAACATTATTAAATTTCTGGTTAAATATGTTATTGATGCAAATGCAAGAGGTTTATAAGCAAATATGAATAGATTTCTTCTGTATATCGGCTTCAAAATCTAGTGATCAGAGGAACTTATCTTTTTCCCTCAATCTTATTCTAACCACTTTGATAATATCCTGTTCTGGCATATAGGGTTGATGTACATGAATTTGACTTTTGCAGTTTAAAAATTAGTTTAGTTTAGTTAGTGCACTTAGCTTAAAGCCCTTCCTGGTGAGTTACTTGTGCATATGATGACAGTGTTTATTTGATTCTTATAATATACTTTTCAACTAATTATTTTATACTTCTTTTTAAGGTCGAGGATGTCATTTCTAAGTTCCACAGTCTTCATCAGAAGCTGAAGGTGAAACCGTCTGCCACTTCATATGGAAGTCTCATTAATTATTGTTGCACTTCACTCAAGGTACAATTGATTGTTACATATAATTGGACTTGAAGGACATTGAAATAGACAAATAAAGGGTGCCTTAATTGTAATACATATAATTTCATGATGATATTTTTATTAACCGCTAATCTGTTTGTCAGCTCACGTTATTTGGCTGCAGGTGCACACGGCTCTGGATATAGTGGAAGAAATGTGTGATGCTGGTTTCTCCTTGTCCATAGAGGTAGTACATTCTATTTTACAAGCTAGCGACGAGAGCCATGACTTCAATTTGGTACGTTTGATTTATTATGTCTCTTCTGCATGTCATGTTTTGTAGTGTTCTTTGCGCATTAATTCATTGAATTTTGACATGTGGCATTTATAATCAATGACTGTTAATATAGGCCTACTTATCTTAAGTCAATCCCCCCCCCCTTTCTTTACACCATTTCCTTTCCCATTGGATTATGATTTGAGGGAAAACTTTAGGGCCAACCCATTGTCTGTAATGATAAACCTTTCTGGATAAAATGAGGCCCACTTTTTGTATCTTGATGAAGCCAATTCCCCTACCTCACAAGTTTTTTTTATGTTTTATGTGTTTGTCATTCTATGGGCTGGTTTCTGTTGTAACAGCAGTTGGTTAGCCTAATTTTGTCTTCTTAATTATCGATGACAGTAAATTTCACGGGGTCTTTTTCTTTTTCCATTATACTTTTCCAGTGGCACTAAGCTCTTGTACTTTTTGATTGATGAATTCTCCTCTGTAATACGTTTATCTTGAAATCCTTTTTGTATGCGCTGCCTCTCTAATAGTTCTGTATACTTGAAAAGTCTTTAAATGAGGTGAATTAAATCTCAATATCATGCATGTTTTTCTTTAGGAATTATTTCTGCTGGATTTTATCTGTGTTTCTGATTTCTGCCCCTTTTTTTTTTATATCTTGTTCAACCTTAAGGTCCACCAAATCTACTCAATGATGCATCGCCACAATCTCAGTCCAAATACTGATACCTTCAGAAGTATGATAAATTTGTCTGTGAGATTGAGAGATGTAAGTTCCTCCTGTTTACTTCACTGCCACATCTACTTGATGAATGTCGTTTACTGTTGTATCTTCTGTCAGTTCACGTTGGAATTGCTTTGTGCAGTTTGATTCTGCTTATAACATGCTTGAGGATGCACAGAAAATGAATTTGGCAGCTACAGCTAGTATGTATAACACCATAATGGGAGGATACTATCGTGAGGTGAGTTCCTTGTAATCTTGAGCAGCTTTCTTGATTCTTCACAAGAATTTCAAAATTTTCTAATCATATCCATATGCCACGTCTTAAAGCAAGTGAGAGCAAGAGTTAGCAAAGCTTGACAGAGGGTAAATATATCACACAAGTACAAGTTTAGAATTTTTTGTCACAAAAAAAAAGTTTAGGGTAAATGTGTCGCAGTGGGCATAGTTTGGGGTTTTTAGTGCCTTTTTTCCCAAATTAATATATGGAAACCCATTAAGATTAGGAAAAAGAGAGGCCCATGTTAACATTTCATCTCTTCAACAAGTTTAGCAATGAGCATAACGGGCCCTATTATTCCGATGGAGAGAAGAAGCTATGACAAGGCCATTAAACAAAAAGAATGGAGAAAGTTAAGATATTAAAGGTAGGCTATTGCAAGAGACACCCAAATAATTGACATTTCCCTTGCAAAATTCGTTATTTTTGCATAACATCGACCTTTTTTTCATATAGGTGCTTGCTAGTAATTTTTCAATCCTTTCCAGGCCATAACCTAAAGTGTGAGGCTAGGCAAGTTGGACGCTTAGATTTGTATTATCTGATACTGGCAGGCAAGTCTAGGTAACATAGCTGATAGCTATTAGAGTTCATTGTTGAACAATGCCCTGTGGGTTTTGCACCTATAACCAGTGAAGTAGCCCTACTAATATGAGAAATGGCTTACAGATTTAGAAGAATATGGCATTAAAAGTTGATTAATGTAATAACTGTTGAGTATGGTTTGTGCAGCCTTCCCTTGTCAATGACGACTTTGTTTCTTTTCTCGCTGTCTAATTTCTGTTTAAAAATTCACTAGTTACTCCTAGTTAATTTGTTAAAGGTATGATTTTTAGTTTTAGGTACTATCAAATTCATACATATGGTTTATAAGCTTTCTCTCTCTCTCTCTCTCTCTCTCAAACACAGACCCACTCACAGGGACAGTGCATTTGTAAGAAATTTCTGTTCTTTCTTGTTGGAGCCATATGGCATACACCTTGAGGTATTTGAAAAAATAAAGCTAAAATACATATATTTGCAGAAAGATCCTCATCGTGCATTGATGGTTCTAAAGCAAATGGAAAAGGCAAATGTGAGACCAGACTGTCAGACTTATAGCTATCTGATATGTAATTGCAATACTGAAGAGGATATAAAAAAGGTATTAATGTACTTTCTCTGTGCTCAGCTCCTACTTGATAGTTTTTCTTCTACTAAGTGTAAGTTTGCTCTGGGAAACTGTTGTGCATTTTTCATTGGTGAAAGCCATGCTTGTTACTGCGTTTTAGCAAGCCTCATGTATATCTAATAATCATGTCTTCCTGGTATCAAATTAAACTGTTGTGAAATCTTTCATTGGTGAAAGCCATGCTTGTTCTTAACTCCTCATGAACTTTAAATGTGTGGAAGGTCTTTTGCTGGCAAGGAACTTGCTACTGTTCTAATAGGTGGTGTTATGCATAATTTTCTTAGTTTTTCTTGTAAAAGTTTGTGGATAAGATCTTAGTCATGACTTCAAGCCTTTCAGTACATAAGGTGAAAGCACATGGTACTGCATGCACACGCATGTTCGTGCTGCATATGTACCGGAATAAATGAAACAGTGGATAAGAAAAGCAACGGTAGGGTTAAGTGTCGTAGACAATATTCTGAACGTTCTCAACTTCAACCTTTTTTTTCCTTTATATGTCTGCTGGGCAACCAATTTAATAAGGCCCTTTTAATGTGAGTTCAAAATGGTTTTCAATCACAGTCTAGAATGAAGTATCTCATTGTTACGTGAAGGAAAGACTAACCATGCTTCTCATAAAACGAGTGATGAAGAGAATGTTCAGAATGATTAACTCTCATTCAAATTTGAACTCAAAAGAAGAGAACGCTATATGACAAAACTCATATACATAAATGTGGATGTGTGCTTTATAGTATGTATGTCTATATGCACTAACCAATGCATACTTTGGTTATTTTATGTATGGAGTTTTCTATGAAACTGATGGCACAAAATAAATTTTCCCTCTTGGCATTCTTTGAGACAAGATCATGTTGCTTGGATGACACGCTAACTAGGAAGAGTTTTAGGTTTCAGGCACAATGAGGTGACTTTGTATCCGTACCTCTGGTGCGTAGTCAACAGTTTTTTCACAATTCGTACTTTGTTTTTCTATGATACATGGTAAAAAGCAGGCACTGGCGATAAATTTATTCGTGCATTAAAGTTTTGACACTGTACAGTAGATGCCACTTAAGCTACATAATTTAGTAAGCGATGCTTGGGACAAATGCAATTGTGTGCTTTGTTGATAACATCCGTCTTGATGTTTCCCTATAACTCATTTTCCACCGTGGACGAGTTGGTGCTTTGGAGCTTATGCATCAGTTATCTTGTACTGGATCTTCTTCTTTTTTCCATTAATCTTGTCATGAGTACACAATAACTAGCCACTCATGTCTGCCTATTGCGTACTGGGAATCAGTTGGTGTATCATTGTCATTCTTATATGTTACGGCCCTAATGACTTCCCAGTTGGCTATAACTTACCTGGGCATTTTGACTGCCTTTTATATATTGAAGGCATTCGGAAGGTCTTGTACAAAATCAGAAAAAATGTAATTCTTGGCCTAAAATCGTGTGAAATGGGACACATTTTACCATAATTCAGGGTCTTTTATTGAATTTGCCGGTTTTTTTTCCAGTAATACATGGGTTGGAAGTGCTGGAATATATTATTTTCTCCAATACATAGACCAATTGATATATATTGGATAAAGAGAGGGGAACTGAATAGTGGAAGCACCTTTTTCCCTCAAGTCAATTAGAAAGCTCTGTTCTGTGTGGCATCATTATGTTACATGTTGATAGATGCTTTTCCTCGGTGGCTGTATGTTTATGCTTCTAACATCAAAATTTTCTCATCTGCTTGCAGTACTATATGGAATTCAAGCACAGTGGGTTACCAGTAACGAAGTATACTTGCATGGCCCTTATTAGTGCATATGCAGCTTGTGGGCAGTTTGAGAAGGCAAAAAAGGTAATTTTGTGCAGAGTAAATTCTTCTGCAGGACTCCTGCTACTCCTAGACTCAGTAGTCCTATGCATACCTTAACTGGAAAACACTGAAAGAGAAATTGTTATGATATACAAGCGTTCTGTATCTTTAGATGTTTCAATTTAACACTTAATGCAAATAAGGTAATAAGTGCTAATTTTGCTATCGATGTAAGTTAAAAATGTTGGGAAATAATTGATGGTTATTTAATAAATGGATTGTACCCAGTCCGCTGATCTCCTGTATGTCTCACCAGCTAATTAAAGATAGGAGTGTATCTAGTCTCGGCATATTGTTCAACCTTCTTTTCATGGGGTATACATTTCAGTGATATCTTGTCTGTGGGTTGGTGGTGTCTTTATCCTTTTTGTCTTGTTTGTAGCATCTGTTTACAACTTAGAAGATGCTAAGCTAATCTTTGTGGGAACTCTTACTTAGAGGAAAACTAAATAAAAAACTAATTTGTTAATCCTCTCTCCCTTCTATCTTTTAGCATTTTAAGTTTTGCAGTAATTTCCAATTTAAATTTTGATCAGTACTTGTTTCCTTTCTGGGACTGTCGGCGAAAGTTGCATAGTTCCTTATATTAAGTTCATATGTAAGATCTATGTTATCATGACAGGTACTTGAAGAGGAGGGAGTACTCGTGAATGGTTCAAATGAAATGAAGAGCGCACTTGTCTCATCTCTTGCTTCAAATGGGAAAATCTGTGATGCTCTTGAAATGTATGAGGAATTCAAGCGGGATGGCTGCGATTTGGAGCCTAAAACTGTTATCAGTCTGATCGTAAGTCCCACAAGGCAGCTCTAGGTAGTTATACAATGGAAAGGTGATGACATTGTTTCATGATCTCGCAGGAAAACCTTCAATCAGATGGACAGCTGAGTAGATTGCTTAAGCTGCTTGAGGAGTTAACTGATCGGAACTTCTGGCTTGATGGATGTTATAGAATTCTCCTGTATTGTGTTCGATTCAATCATTTAAGGTGCTATATGTTATCGTTTGGGTCTCAGATGTGACATCGATACGTTCATTTGCTTATACCGTTTTCTTTATCTGATTCAGTGCTGCCATTGATTTGCTGAAGCAACTCAAAGATCGTATCAGCAATGATGAAATGGCCATGGAAGCAGTTTTTGATGAGGTTCAAACGTGTTCTATTTTATTATGCTGAAAACTCTTAGTAGTTTCAGTCAGGAAGTTGGCTTCTCAGATTGGAAATGCAAAAGATAACCGAGAATCGTAGTTCATATATGTTAGAAGCTCAGGGTCAATTATGCTTAGGGTACTTTTGAGCGACATTCTTTTGGATTCAACTCGATAAGTGGTTCTGTTCTTCCTTTCCCTCCATTTCCCAACCTCCCCTTCTCTCTATAGAGTCATTTTGAGTTATTTACAGAAATGTCCTTCTTTGTCATCAGTAGCAATTGCCTGTTAGCTTGCAAAGTATGCAAAATTTGACTGATGCATGCAAGGGTGCTGGAATATATCAATCACTGCCTTTCTGTCTTCTTCCTGCGCTTGTGCAGGTGTTCTTCAGCATTTTGGAAGATACAACCCGTCTGCAGATGGGCTTGGACTTGCTTCAAGTAATCAAGAATGATCTTGGCCTTGCCCCTTCACGAAAGGTTCTCGATGCTCTTCTCAGTGCTTGTGTCAGCACAAAAGACCTGGATAAGTCTCTCTTGATTTGGAAAGAATATCAAGCAGCTGACCTCCCTTACAATGTTCTGAGTTTCTTGAGGTGATACTCTTAATTACTCTCTCAAGCTCCCATTAATCCGTCTCATTCAAGTGAATCAGATTTAAGTTGTTTAATCCTTGGCTATCATACGAGTCACCGACTGTATTTGGCAAGATTTTCAAGCTTGATGTGGACATCTGTACTTTATGAACATTGGTAGGATGTATCAAGCCGTTCTGGCTTCCGGAGACCTCAAGTCTGCAAGGATTGTGCTGAGCAAAATGCCCAGGAACGATCCCCATGTGCGCCTCATCATCCAAGAATCCCGAAGGGTATATGCTGAGATGGCATCTGAGAAAAAGACGGAGGAAAACCGGAAAACAAAGGTGACAAAGCATAAAAAGTCGAAGGTGAAAAGGTAAGTACTAGGACTAACCGCATTCCTTTTCCAAGTACTATGTAGTTCCTAGGTCAATAGCCTCTTGTACATGTATGCCTTGATCTTGATGTGATTTTAGGTTAGCATCATCCTCGGACGCTCTCGTGACAATAGTCACGGGATTCCCTTGTTCGTTCGTCTGTCCTTATACTAATATATTGAAAAGTTGGGGATAGCAGTACAAGAGATCTCTAAACTTTTTTCCATTTGTGCAAATGTCATCTTTGAATTTTATTTTTTTTCACGAATTGTGCCCTTGGATTTTGATGATTGATTTCGTTTTGGTCCTTTCGTAAAATAGGAAGGCGATTGCGAAATTTACTAACTAATGGTGTGAAGTGAAAGTGAAGATAATTATCGTTATATCTAAGCATTTACCTAACTTGTCTTATCTCAGCTTTCACCTTTGCAGCTCTATACTTTCTAATAATTCTGAGAATTTACAAAGTTATGGGGTATTTGCCAATAGATACTTGTAAATGCGATTATCGTGCGAAATGAAAACGTGATATTTCGTTGCAAAAGTTACTTGTCAGCGGTTGAAGGCGAAGGACTAATAGTTTCAATGTCTACGCTAGTTTCCAGACATTTTAAGAACATAATAATGCCTTTGTGAATCTACGCTCTGATTTACCAAATGAAACAGTAAAAAAAGAAAACATTTGAGTAACAAAAAAAGAAATGATGGATCGTATATATTACGAAAAATGTCGCCGGTGGTCTTTCTATTCCGGGCTATAAAACTCACCATGATACCTACACTTTCAAAAATAATCCACCGATAATCCTTTAATTAAATGCGATCGTACGAGTGACTGTTGAGTTGACTATTTCGAAGTGTCGGGTTGGCTCATCGGAAAACACCGTGTATCGCGATTTGATTTGCGCATGCGGGGATGATCTGGCTAATGTGACGTCTCTATGTAAAATCTCTTGAAAGAAACGGGAGAAAGATAATCTATTCAAACACATGAATTGTCCGAAATCCGCTATGTTATGATACGCCTATTGACAAACACGAACCTCAAATTCGCGATCTTTTTAAACATGAATTGTCCGAGGGTGGTTTCAGCTCCTGTCGAAAACTTGGTATCCTCGTCGTTCGGGTTTCGACCGGGCACTGGTCAGAAGGAATTGGCGACGAGGATGGCTTGCCGGCACCGGGCCCTCGCCTGCTCGACCCTCTCCGCCAGCGTCTCCTCCTTCACCGCCGCCCTCACCATGGCCAGGTCCATCTCCATCAGCCGCAGCACCCTGAACAGCTCCGTCACCACCCTCTCCTCCACCTCCCCTCCCTCCCGCAGCGCCTCCGCCTCCTCCCTTGCCCTCCCCGCCACCATCTCCCCGGCCTTCGCCAGCAGGTCCGCCGACCCGAACTCCCGCCCCATCAGCCCCTCCAGCTTCTCCAGGAAGTCCGCGATCGCGTGGCCCTTGGGTCTCGACGTGTCGATCACCTTCGTCCGCCTCCACCCGACCTCCATGTTCGGCGGCTCCGGCCGGGACAGGGAAGGGCGGGGCCGGCGGTCGCGGACGATCTCGGAGCGGCGCCGCCGCTCGATGGGGAACTTGTCGGGGGCGATGGTGGCGTCGGAGGTCGGGGAAGGGGAGGGGAAGTCCGGCGGGGCGGAATCATCGGAGGTGCATTTGATGGTGAGGAGACGGCGGCTGCGGTGAGGGCGATGGAGTGGCCGGGGCGGCGAGAGAAGGGGAGTGGAGTTGCAGAGGGAGCGGAGGTGAGCGGCCATGGGAGAAGAGCTTGGGAAGCTCTCGAGGAAGAAGGAGAAGGAGATGGATAAGCTTTTCGGGATATTTTCATTCAGTTAAATATTTAGTTATTTTCGGCAATAATTTGTCATAAAACAAATTACTGATCACGTAGATTTTGTCCCCACTTGATGTCATAAATATTTTAATACTAATCGAAATTACTTTTTCGTGGGTTAATAATTTGAATTTCAAATTAGTATACCTGTGATAAATTTATTCCAATTAATTTTTTGACGACCAAAAATTTCAAATCGGTACACTTGTGATAAATTTACTTCAAATTAATTTTTTGACTATTAAAAACCTCAAATCAGTATGCTTATAATAAATTTACCATACGTTAAATTGAATTAATACCACGAAAAATCACCTATGATAAATGGAGGGGTAAAATCTCAAATTAGTACACCCTTCAACTATTTTGTGTTATTCAACTCGATAATTTGATGATAAAATTTAACACAAATTAACTAAAGATAAATTTATCACAGTTGTACCAGTTTTTGATTTTTTGTGATAAAAAAATTAGTTTGAAATAAATTTATCACAAATATATTAATTTAGAATTTTTCGTAATATTAACCATTTACTAAAGGGAGAATGATACTTACTTCTCCATATAAAAATGCAAGTGACTGTATATTATGAATTAAGTTATTCGAATTATTTGTCGACTTTTTCCATTGTTCTAAAGTAATTCTTCTGTTAGTAGTGATTGATAGTTTTACAAAGTAATTAGTTACCTCCCATGATCCAAAGTAAATTTTTTGTTTCTGGGAGGTCCAAAGTAAATTTAGTAGGTGAGTTTTAATTGAGATTAGTGACTCGTTAAAGTAGAAAAGTGGATCGAAATATATCATAAGAAGTACCTCGTTCAAATTGAATGCTAATTTTCTCATTTTTGTTGTTGTCCTTTTTAAGGTTCAATTTGAAGTCAATAATTTGAAAAAAAAATTCTAATTTTCATCATGTAACAAAAAAACAATCCCACTATCTACAAAAATGTTTAGTAGGTGACAATGGCGATAAAATTATGAAAACATTATTCAAATTGTTGATTTTTACAAAATAAATGAACCCTAAAGTTTTGTAGATATGGCTATGGGGCCAGTCGACATTACATTCATGACGATAGAGCTCGTAATTAAAGTCTCAAGTCGGATGTCAACGAAAGCTAATTTTCTAAAATGTACACTCGTTTGATTCATAGGGAGTACAACAAAATTGGGAAAAAAAAAATTTACCAAAATTTTTAAAAAAATTGGACAAAAAATGTAAGTCTAAAGACCAAAATATAAGAATTAAGAGTACATCATGCCATCATGGTCTATAATTTGTAGGAGCTCTTCTTTCTTTGCAGACACCAAAATTTCCCTCGTCCGCTCGCTGTTCGGGCGTTCACCGCGCCGCGTCCCGCCGGCTTGCGCCCCCGCGGATCGGGCTCGAGGGGGAAGGGAATAGGCGGGGGATCGGACGATGGCGAAGACCGCGCTCGGGTGCGAACCGGTGGTCGGGACTCTGACCTCGTCGAAGAAGAAGGAGTACAGGGTCACCAACAGGCTCCAGGAGGGGAAGCGCCCCCTCTACGCCGTCGTCTTCAACTTCATAGACTCCCGCTACTTCAATGTCTTCGCCACCGTCGGCGGCAACCGGGTACTCCCCAAGCTCTCAGCTTTATGTTTTTTGTCTCTTCTCGAGCAATCTACAGCAGCTTAGCTAAACTCGGTTTTTCGTGGCATTTTTACTGGTCAATAGAATTTGGGTAGGACAATGGTTTAAAGACAATTACTTTGGAGTAAAAAAAGTGGTTTACCTGTTCTGTTCTTTGTTTTTCCCAGGTTACTGTCTATCAGTGCCTCGAAGGGGGAGTAATAGCTGTGTTGCAGTCATACATTGATGAAGATGTAAGGCCAAACAACTTGTAGTGATATTTCTCCGGTGGTTTACCCTTTGTGGATAAATTGTACATTCCGTATGAATAAGCTATCTAATGGAGCCTCGGGACTTCCATATGCTATGTAGATCAGAAGGACGAGTCGTTTTACACGGTCAGCTGGGCGTGCAATATTGATAGAGCCCCGTTTGTGGTGGCTGGAGGAATCAATGGTATCATCCGTGTGATTGATGCTGGCAATGAGAAGATACACAGGGTACTTTTATTTCCTTATTTACGAACCATATAAAGCTACGCAATCTCAGCATGAATACGAATGAAGTCATTCTCTTGAAGATCCATACATGATTTTGTAGCCATGCTGGAGCTTAGAAATCCGTCAGATGACCGTACTCGTTGCCAATAATTCACGAAAGATGGTTGTTTTATGGAGGAATGGAAATACTTATTTGCTCTTCATTTATCTTTCCTATGTCATTCCTGTGCAGAGTTTTGTAGGCCATGGGGATTCGATAAATGAAATCAGGACTCAACCGTTGAAACCATCCCTCATCGTGTCCGCTAGCAAAGTAATGTCACAGATCTCTGTATTTTGCACATCTAGAATTCTTTTTCTTCTAGTCTAATTGGTTAGTGTCCTACGGAAAAAAAATCTTTTCTTGCAAGATCAAGTCTTGATCTGCTAAGGATCCTGTGTAACCTGTGCATTATGCTGGTTATTGCTTATGCCCTTGATCTGAATTGTCCAGGATGAATCCGTTAGGCTCTGGAATGTTCATACAGGAATTTGTATCCTGATATTTGCTGGAGCCGGGGGTCATCGCAATGAAGTTTTGAGTGTGGTAAGTCTCGACTGCATAGATTCTTATGTTCTATTCTTCTGCCGGCACCAAGAGTCAAAAGAGAATTGAAAAAATCTATTTACTTATGCTTTTGCTATGTTGTTGCGGCATTATGTTGGCTTTTGTAGGACTTCCATCCTTCCGACATGTACCGTATTGCAAGTTGTGGTATGGACAACACGGTTAAAATCTGGTCAATGAAAGGTAAAGTTTGTGTTGGCTATGTATAGTTTGCTCCTAGTTGGCGGTGCTTAAAAACACAGGACCTCTGTACGTTGCACATGAAAATCTTTAGACGGGCGATGCATTTTTTAGGGTTGGTTGCTTTTGATTTAAGGAGAAATATGTTCCTACTGTTGTATACTGATGGATCTAACATTAAATGAGTTGTCGTACCACATAGAGATGGCAGCTCTTAAGCTTTAAGGAAGTTATATTTGCCAGCTAGTGTTGTGCATTCTTCCAGTTTCGTAAGAAGTTGTAGAGATTGCAGCTCATGCTGGCACACTCCTAATGTAGTTTATTTGTCCTATTTCATAGGAATTTTCGAGCTCGTGAAAATGTTTAATCGCAATCTAGTGCACTCTGCCTGGACCTTTAAGCCCACTTGATCATTTTATTGACCTTGCTGCAGAGTTCTGGACATATGTGGAGAAGTCATCTACATGGACCGATCTTCCTTCGAAGTTTCCCACAAAATATGTGCAGTTTCCAGTGAGGAGCTTTTCTAGTTAATTTTGTTTGCAGCATGACGTGTTGTTTAATCTGACTTGTTTGTAATAATATTTCAGGTGTTCATAGCTCCAATTCATTCAAACTATGTTGACTGCAACAGGTGGCTTGGTGATTTTGTTCTGTCAAAGGTGAAGTCCTTGATTAAGCTAACCAATATGAACCTTTGATCAGAGTCTCAAGGATCTTCCTTTCTCAGCCTTTGGAATGTCTTCACTGGGCATCACTAACAATTAAAATGGACCTTTATCATTTGTGTTGCATTTTCTGTTGCGAAAACAATGAAATGAGATAAGAGAGCTTGGGAGCATGCTCTTCATTTTCTCGATAATCTTTCACTTTGTGAGTGTGGACTTCATGGTCACACATGGTCAAAGCTTTTGAGCCTGGTTCTCTATATTAGAGTCATTTTTGTGTTTTTCTCTTCACCCTCTCTCTTTGAACTCTATTTGATTTGATTTTCTTTGATTAATTTTTACATTATCATGCAAATTCTAATCTATTGGACAGTGTGCTTATTTTTTTCCCCTTGTGCCTCTAGAGTGTTGACAATGAGATTGTGCTTTGGGAACCTAAAATGAAGGAACAATCTCCGGGGGAGGTTAGATCGTGCATCCTGAAATGGTTTTCCTTCTAAATCAATAGAAAACTTGATCATTGAATTATTTCTCTATATGGTGGGCTCAGGGGTCAGTGGATATCCTTCAGAAATATCCAGTTCCAGAGTGTGACATTTGGTTCATCAAATTTTCCTGCGACTTTCATTATAACTCGATTGCTATAGGTACCTTAAAGCCCATCATCCTTCAGCTTCGGCATATTTGAGTTCCATTTGCAATCTTACAGCTCCTTTAATTTGCTTTTATCACTTTGCGGTCAATAAACTTTAGCATAAGTATATACAATTGATCTAGTCATGCTTCACTTACTTTCTTGGATTCAACAAGTGTATTTAACTTTCAAGATTTAAGTCGACAAGGGGAATCACTTTTGTCTTGATCACATAACAGGAAATAGGGAAGGGAAGATCTTCGTATGGGAGCTGCAGAGTAGCCCTCCTGTTCTAATTGCAAAGTATGGATGGCTTCGCTTTGTTTTCGTTTATCCTTGTTTTAGGAATTCGTGATTGGCACTTGTATCTTTATCCCCACTGCTCAATCATGTGTCAGGCTGTCTCATGCTCAATCAAAATCCCCAATCAGACAGACTGCCATGTCATTTGACGGGAGGTAACTTAGATCTATCATTACGAGGAAATGCCAGAAATCTCTCTTATGGTTTGACTTCTCGGAGTTTTTTTGTTCTTTCACAGCACAATCCTGAGCTGCTGCGAGGATGGTACTATCTGGCGCTGGGACGCGATTGCAGCTTCACCATCCTAATCCTTCTATGGGACAGAGACCGGAAAAGTCATTTTGTAATATGTGAATCCCTCTTGTGTGGGCATGTCCTCTATTATGCATCCGCTAACCGGTAGCTGCTTCAAACTCTTAGTATGATGGAGACTCAAATAGCATCACCGCACAGATGCAAGCGGACAACTGCTTCTTGGTAATGAGGAGAGTAAGTAGGTGATTTGGTTGTGCATCAGTCTGAACGATTTATAAAATTTACTTTTTGGTGTCAAATGAACTCTCTGTGAATCATTTCACTTCGCAAACTGGGATTTTTACCCTAGAAACATGCAGTTTAATCGACCCATCACTTCCCAGAGAGGGGCCTCTGCCCAATCCAGTTTTGCTAAAGACGAGAATGAGCAAAGCCGCAGGTCAAGAGCACAGAAAGATGAACGAACTCAGGTCCGTTATAAGACACCGTCGTGTTGGCTTACATTTATCGTGTAGGGCAGGTACAACCGTGTCAGGCCAATTACAGAGAAACGATTATCTAATCTTCACCGGATGTAATTTCTCCTTCGTTGGTAGGCTCTCTGCAAATATAGCCAGTCCGATCGTGAGTGACAAACTGTGCCCAAATTTACTATTACACGATCAAACACCTAATATAGGCAATGTATAATTATTCAGGAAGTAATCGGGATAAAGGGATGCCAGAGACACCGGCCTAGAAGAACTTCTCATTTTGAATGCCATTAAGTGCCAGAAATATTTAGCTGTGAACGCTGAAGCAAAAGGATCTTGCAAATTTTGAGAAAATCCTACTGGATCTCTTTCTCCAGAAGAACCAAACATGGCGTATAAGGAGAAACATAAGGACAAAACTGAACCTATTACAAGTGGTTCCTTTATGTCTCGGGACACGGTCCTTGTCATGACAAAATTCTGTATACGGATCACACATTTTACTTTGCCCGCTTGCTATTCCACACATAAACTAGACATGTACGGGGCAACATATTTGTATACTGTACACAAAAAGAATGGGCATATACTGTACACTTGAGATCCTCTTCCGTCAAAATTGCAAAGCAAGGGAGTGAAAGTGTAGATTAAATATTCGTCCTCAATTGCTTCAATAATCTCTGGATATGTTCAAGATTCTGAGTGAGTTGTTCAACATCGGCGATATGTTGGGTAGAAGCACCTGAATTACCCAAAGCAGTCAGGAGAGCGGTGCACTTAGCTTGCGACTCTAAAACTGTCTCCTCAAGTGAAGCCACTGTTGAGGGAACCGTAAGAGGATCGTTAGTCTTATAAGATGGAGAAGCCAGACTGATGCTGGCAGCACTGCTACCCCGGCTGAGCATGTCTGGAGTAAGGATCCTTTCGAGACCCTGACTTCCTGCAAATCGTTAGTTCTAAAATCAACACGAGCACGTCCAAAAACTGGTGCAAGCAAACCATGTGCCCATGTAACATTGTATGATACAGCCTGGTTCAGCCCTAAAGATTCGTGCCTCAATTAGATATTGCCCAATTTCAAACTATAAGATAAGCTATGCGAGTTCTCTGAGAATAACAGCATTTAGAAGCAGGACTTGAGAGGATGGTAAAGATGCCACGCTGATGTGTACACAGACATGACGTGCATACTTCTATCACAAAGCAATACACTAGTTTCCGCCTTGAATTTTTAACTACTAGGATTTCAGAAATCAATCTAGCTCGTTTTGTCAAAGCGGCATCCTAGATGCTCCTCTCAAATATTCTGGATAGTCTGATCCACAGGTTCATTTTTTGATAACCACAGGTTCAGAGTCCCGACACACCCCCCCCCCCCGGCCATTTTTTCCTCTATTTTACAACTTGGTACAGGTAGGACTTCTGAAGTACGTAGAGATAGAGTCCAAGATAAATTGCGGATTTCCAAACATAATGACCTCTTCTTGCCTCTTGCCACGTCCCATCTTAAAAAACCCCCTAAAAACATCCCTTTTTTTAAGAGAGAGAGAGAGAGAGAGAGAGAGAGAAGCGTTGCATAATAACCAAAATAAAAGGATGATAGTATGATTCCTGAGAGGGAAAATCTGAATAATATATGCTCCAGAGGACTTCAATTAATATTACCAAGGTTGCTTAGCTGGTCTATGGCAGCCTGACCAACAGAATCTTCCAGCTTCAGCACACGCAGGACTCCAGCAGTAATTCGTCCAATCGAATCAATTTCAGATTTGCACAGAAAGGCGAGATGTTTAAGCTCATCCCGGGAGACAACTGCTTCAATCTGGAAAAAAGAGCTTCTCAGCAGAAAAGCATGGAAAACAGAAAGAGATGTGGTTCAGTATATTTACCGGTTTCTTGACTGAAAACTTCAAATTTTCAACCATCCACTTGGCCATTTCACTATCTACATCATCCTCGGAGATTACCATGCGAACTTCAAGATTTATCCCCTCGTTCATTTGGAAATTTTCGTTAATCCCATTTGAATTTACACCAGCTATAAGGATTTCCTCCTGGTATTGGGGCTTCAGGGTCTGCAGGCCTTCAATATCTATCTGCAAGGGCAATGAGAATCGTTGGCAACATAACAAACTTCATGCAGGTTTTCCATAAGCTGTCCACCAGTTTAGATAATTGTAACCGAAATAAAGAATATAACAACAGATAGAAAATGTCTATCCACCTACCAGCCCATTTATAGCCCATCTAAACACCAAATCATTTTCTGTGATTTTGAGCCAAAGTGATTTCCCAACTCTCAAATACTTATCAAACTTAGATGTTCTGATAATAATTTGTGCCATTTGAACATCTTTAATCTAAAACAGACTTCCCCTTTAATGCATTAGAACCAGTCCACTGTGAATTTACTCATGTTCGTAATAACAGGTATGAGGAACATACCGTCTTCCTATGGACTAGGATGGATCCAAATTTAAGGAAATTTCATGAATGATAAAAAGTACAAGCACATAAGAAGCTGACCTGATCTAAGTCTTCCCATATAAAACTGATAGTTAAAGGAAACAGATGGCTACAGCTTCAGATAAAGCAAGTTGACCTCACACGTAACAGACAAATGTAAGCATCAAGTGACAAGACACAGAGACTGGACCAAGTTCGTTTTTAACACTAAACTTTGATAGCTAGATTATGCAATATACATGTAAAAAGGCATAATTCCAAGCACTGCACCTAGAAAGTTTAGATAAGATTTCTCAGGTGCATCATGACCCAACAGACAAGTTTTGGTATTTTCTCAAAAGTACTTGCCCAGCCAATGTTAGCAAGAAAGGCTTGAATCAAACAGGATTGCAAGAAAATATTAAAGTAAATAATGGTAATTAATTTTCCTTCAGCTAGCAACTAAAAGCTCATTGATAAGCTAAAACTGTCGGTACAAGTTCAAAAATCCATATTTTTACTTACAATGACCGACTCCAAAGGAAACTTCCACAGTGGATTAGATCTTTCTTTGCAACTAATTCCGTTCTTCGATTCGCTTTTAGCTTCTATTCGCAAACACTTAAAAGATGTGTGCCAAGACCTCTCTTCTCTCCCGACATCTGTGAGATCGTTATACTGCCAACTTTTGGCCATCTCTTGAGGACCTTCTAAAGCAAAAAGCCAGTCTTTCAACTCTACAGATATGTCAAAATTATCTGGCTTTGCTGAGTGCAGAAAACCATTGTCTTTTCCATCTCCTGAAATTCCAACACGGTAGATAGACTAGATATAAGTCAAGTGCCGTAATTATGAGTAAAAAACATATGATATGATAAAAGGACAACCAATTGCAAAATCTTTTCATACTCTTTTCTAGATCATCTGCATTAAGTGCTGATGCCTTAAATAGTTTGGCTAGAGGCCCGGAGGACAAATTATCCAACCCTTTCAACAGTCCTTCTCCAGGACCACCATCTGGACCAAGTATTCCAAATCGATGCAGCAGGGACTCAGCATAGTTCATTCCACCGCCAAGGCGAACTCCAGAAATGAGAGCTGACACATTTAAACTACGACACTCTATGTCATCCTCATCGAATGGAATCACTTGCACAGTACTTATGTCGAGAAATGGAACTGGATACGGTTGATACTTGCTTTTGTTATTTATCCACAAGACAGCTCTTAGTTTAGGGGTTTCACTCCCCATAACCAGATTAACATTGTCCTCAGTACTCAACACCAAGCCATTCTCATCACCCAAATTTCTCGGAGTATCTACACAATCGACCTGAATGCTCTCCCACCGTAAAGTGGATGAAACAGCAATGGCACCTCCAAGGGTTATATGAGAAACTTTGATGAAAATATTATTTCCAATGAATTGAACCAGTGGCATGTCCTCCATCACCAAGGAAGAAGACTCCAGAAATCTAAGCTGCAGATCCTTTACAGCTAAACTCACAGCAGTGTCACTGGGAACCCTGTCCACTAGCCTTCTACTAACAGCTTCAGTCCTCAATTTCCTTGCTCTGCTGTTTCTTCCAACAAGAGCAATCTTTTCACTGATTCTTCCAATATAGGTGTAGAGATCCAGCACAAAGAACAACTGCTCAACAGAAGTGTTGGACAGATACTGTTGGCATGCGACTCCCACTCTAACGATCCCACCTGGAGGAGGGACATCCGTCAAGGGTTTCGCATCAGAAGTAGCCATTGCTGCTTCAAAGTGAGCATCTTTAACCTCAACACATGGCCACGAATCTGATGTATTGTTATGAGAATGCGGTGCTTCGATGACAGCAGCACATGGTTCTAGAGACAAACACACCAGTGATGCTTCAGTGATCCATTTCTTCTGGCTAGCATCAACGGGTTGGTCATCCCACAAACAAAAGCAAGCAGGATCCTTTTCCAGGTTCAGTAGCCGTGTTTTCAGACAAGGTGATTCTGAAAATAATAAGTTTTCAATACGAAGCTTTGCTCCAGTCAAAGATTTCTGGACAATGTCTTTCCCGTTCTCAGAAGTTAAATAATTCCCAAACTCCAACGGAACTGTAAGTTCTAACTCCTTGAGCGTAAATAAAAGGGAGTTTATGGAAGAATCAGGTAAAACAGCTCCTGGACTCACAATAATTCCATCTGCCAAAAAGGAACATATCCTTAAACAGGAATCTTCCTGAAGAAAGATCTGCCAAAGAATGGTTCAAGTCATACTTTAGAAATACTAAGGTCTATCGGCACCTGCGGCAAGTAAACTATAGAAGGCAAAGTATAGATGATTGATGTATACCATGAGAGGCTGACAGTTGATGACTGTCTCAGTTGCAAAGGAGGGTGGGGAAGGGGATGGATTGACCTGGAGAGAATACAAGCATATCAAAGGAACACCTACACTTCTTTGCCATTCATGTTCTCCCAAAGGATAAATTGGAGGACAAAAATTTTTAGCTGCAAGAAAAAAAAGCCAACTTAAAATAACAACTAACAACCCGATGTCCATGATAATCTGGCGAGTACATGATAAAATTAACTGGTACCAAAGTCAGGAATGTCCTCAATATCTTTTGCAACAGTCAGCATTGATGGTTGAACCAAAGTGCATGGAGGGCGTGAAAAGGTGTCCCTGCAATATATTTCCTAATATAAGGCACCGTTTTGATCATCCAAAAGTACGTTAAATCGACTTAGGGACACAAGACATCATTCAAGAACTTAGTCATTTTTTTGGAATAGAATTGAAGGAAATAAATTGTTTTGTAAGAGTAAAATTAAAGGTGACGAAATTTTCCCTTGTTTGGGAAGTGAGGAAAAATGGACAAAGTAATCGTGCCTTATTTTCTCTCCATCCCTCAATTTACCTCTCCTGTTCTATTCTCCCAAACGAGGCCTTAAGTTCCATACCGCAAATTTATCCTTCTCCATACTTGAAAGAAATATTAACAGCATCTATTCTTAAACTAAGACCGGAAGTATTAAAGGAATTTTGAAGACATAAGAAAATTCCGAACACATTGTTTTTTCAATTCAAGGCAAAATGAGTTTGATCCAAAACCATATGAAGAAAGTCAACAATGTAAGTCTGACTGAAGGGTAGATTTACTTTCAGAATATGTTATGGCAAATGCCAAATGGTGTCAAAACCGCCAGCACAAGGAATTGAAGCTCCACTTTTATCTAGCATGTCAACTGTAACTGTGAAAGTTGAGTAGCATTTCACGACAGAAACATTCCTCCAAGAAGCTATTTGCAACAAAAATTATTCAACAAAATACAGGAGCTAACCTTAAGAAAAGACCACCAACCATCAATTTTGTCAAGTTATTGGCACTTTCTCCATCTGAGACACTAGCCTGCAGGGTCCAACATAAAATATATAATTGCAAGACAACAGACCAGCTTAAGGCAAGCAATCCAATATAAGATCTATGAAAAATGGACAGAAACAGGCTGTTATACTTATCTATACAGGAAAAGGAAAAAAATTCTACATTTAGTCATGCACTTAAGAAATAACTAGAAAATCTCACAGAACAAATAAAAATAGAAGTGCCCGCATCCTAAAAACACGCACCCCGAAATGTTGAAGTGAAACTTTCAAGAACCTGTTGAACAATTTGCCGAACATAGACATGCTTCAACGAAAATGCGAAATAATTAGTTCATGGGAAAGGTCTAGAACTTATTTTGCCAAATGTTTAATGTGTGACTTCCTTTTGTTGGCCAATTATAGCACATTACCTGTTGCTCCCCCTTTTAACAAAAGATTGGTCTGGTCCTGAAGTTTTTTGGCTAGATGAGAGCCATAACATCTAACATCCATCTCCAAAATGCTATAACTTTACACTACACTTGACTTCAAAAGGCTGAATTTTGCAGAAAATTCAGCCCATTTTGACAAAATACAGAAACGTTCATTGACTGAGCAATTCCAATCACACTTAAGCTTTAAACAGTAAATACTT
Organism: Syzygium syzygioides; assembly: GCA_031216285.1. NCBI lineage: Eukaryota > Viridiplantae > Streptophyta > Magnoliopsida > Myrtales > Myrtaceae > Syzygium > Syzygium syzygioides. The sequence continues at coordinate 38,001,834 of CM062247.1, read as the reverse complement.
AATTAGACACACCAACAGCACCAGTTCCCTAGAATTGCCAATCCAATGTTATTTAATAAACTCCACAAATTGCCGATTCAAGATATTTTCTCTGCAAATGCACAAGACAACTTAGACAAAAGAACATGAAAAATAGAAGGAAAACAATTAAAGTTGCAACGAGGTTCTCATACTTGTTCAATATCAACAATTAGAGACCACAATGCCTAGAGTTCAATTGTTATATCATTTCTCACAATAAGAGTACTTCGCTAGATTGAATTTCAGCTTGCATTATGCAATGAAGAAATGGCATCTCTAAATATAAAATCTAATGTGAAAGAAAAACAAGAAAATAATTGTAGTGCCACAAGACATACTCGAGAAAAATGGAGTGATTGCATCAAAAGTTCCAGCTGAAACCCTGCAAGTAGATATGAATGTAAGAATTATCTTAAGTTGAAAGAGAACGCCCAAAGCTGAAACACCATTAGACTTGAGTCGACATTTCTGGGAAAACTTAGATAGGAAAATAATTAAAGGGTTGTAGCAGAACGAACCAGCATCTTTAATGCATAAAAATATGTGGTCCACTATAATTGATACGAGAGAGTGACCAGCTGCTTCTACAGATCGCTGTCGAGATAATATATGAAAGAAGAGATGGAGATTTTCAGCAGAGAGTAGCAACAGTCTCAAGCTTGCTCAAAATGATAGTGGCGAAATCTAAAACCTGTTGAGCCTTTAAATCCACATCTCCTCTATTGAGGCAGATGTACAGTCCAGTCAAGAAGCGGAGAAGAGCACGAAGTCCTGCTCATATGATGCTAGATATCAACTCCAGCTATTTATGAGACAAGCATCACCAGGGAATAAGATCCAAGAAAAGAAAACCCTAGATACCTGGTTCACTTAGTGCAGGACAAACAGCTTCTGTAATATGTAACTGAACCTCAAGACCAAGAGGTGTATTTAGTTCTGTCCTCTTCACTGTGATCTATCATAAAGTCATAGAAAATGCATCAACATTTTAATTGTCGCACAAATTACCTTGTTAAACTCACAGAATCAATATACGGTATAAGGGAAAAATATTCATCAATTTCTAGCAAAGACAAAGTCAAAGTCATATTACATAAGCCTCTCCTGATATTCCTTCAATAAAACGCTCCCCACCAAAGAAAACTCGCTTTGCCCCATCATCATCTCTTAGATCTGCTCCTTCTTGTGCACGTGCCAGATTGGCCTCCGAAAACATATCGGGATGAGGAAGAAGATCAATAGATAAAGATTCCCATTCAAGTTTCTGCTCAATGATCACCAAGCATCATTAGCCATCAGAGTAGAATGCACTACCACATCTTTGATCTTTGTGGGGAAAAATTGAAAGTGCTTACTTGAAACAGATAACATCCCAAGCTTTCAAAATTATTGAAAAAGTGTATATGAATGCACACGAGCATTTGAGCTCACACAAACACAAGTACTTGTAAATATGGGCACTTCAGATTCAGAACATTCGATAGCTACGTCTAACCATATGCCTATAAATGCAGCAAACAAGTTCAGATGCTAATCTCATACATAACACCCTTCGACAAAATTACAGAACAAGCTGTGCACTGCATTTGCATCTGGAGATGATTTGAGTAAGTAAATTACCTTGAATACATATATATATTTACTGTTACTGAAGAATTCACGTGCTTCCTTGAGATTAACAACCTGCAATAGTATTGTCAGAATCGGCATGAAACATGTAAAGCCAATTATAAATTATTTATACAAGCAGACCACCTGCCAGTTTTCATTTGTGGTGTACAGAAGAAGATTGCGTATAGTTATAGATGCCAAAGGTGATGCCCTGTGTATACAACGAGTAATTAGTATTGACAAGCGGCAAAAACACATGCCAATCCAGAATGAAGACAAACAAAGATTGGAAATGGTCGGGATTAGCACTAGTCAGAGATAACATGAAGCAAATCCATTTAGAGTTTATAGACCATAAATCAGAAGATTTTATCCCAAATAGCCAAACAAATATCTCCAGGGAACTCTGAGAAGTGGTAAGCAGCAGGTTGTTCTATTTCCAACATTTGAGATAGAAGTAACAACAAAAGAAAAATACCCGAACATACCGAGTTAACGAAAAAATAAAGTGGAGGGCACGAACTGGGAAGAAAAGATAGTAAAGCGTCACCAGTGAACTTCAATAGTTGAGTAAAATCTACATATGCAGATCTTGACACCAAAAGAAAATTTCTTTATACAAACTGCATCTGACACATTGCATATTCTTGTCCACATTTACATTGCCACTCCCACTCTCCTACAACCTATCAACATTATAAACTGAGAGCTCAGCACCATTTGATTGAGCTGGAAACGCGAAGTCCTTTCGCCTATTACCTGAACTATAAGGTCACACCATCAACAGATGAACACCATCATTTTGGAAATAGGCTGTGTATAAGTACATGTTTCATTTCACAGTCAATCCACGTGTCATGAAGTAACATGGAATGATTATGTCAAGACACCATAATATGGCATGTCATCAAAAGCATATAATGAGCTGCTATGTGATGCCTTCAGCACAATGAGAATAGAAAATATATTATTAGTTCGATTGAATTTTGTCTAGGATTAATAGTTGTATCAAGAATAACTTTCAGTAAACACCTAGAAAGAAGTACGTGAGTGGATATATATTAAGCACACAGTCCTTTATTTTAATATTTTGAACAAAACTTTCCTAAGACGGGAGACATTTAAGAAAAAAAGTTGAGGGCACCACTTCTTTAAATTGATAATTTACATGCCGTGTAGTCAATAATCTACTTTTCTTGAAAAATATTATTGCCTTCTCAAGTGATAAGTTTGGAAGTCCCAAATTTACTTGTAAGACACCAAATTAACGCATGATCAACCGACATGATTTTGACATGTAAAAGGTTACTAGAGAACACTTCTTGGTAAATCCATGTTAAGATACACCTTTTTACTTTCAAGTTCAAAAATCAACATGTGTATTGGATAGAAATCAGATTGTACAGAAAAAAATATATTTTCAACACGGATATGATTACTGCAGATCTAAACATGTCCTGTCAAGATCAAGTTGTGTTCTCAACAATAATCTACCTTTTTACTTTGAAGTGATCTTGTGAGAGTAGGTTTTGGAACCAACTCTGGGTAAACCATCCCATTTTAAGGATATAGATTGTATTCCAGAAACAAGAAATTTCTGGTCATGGATAAGTTCTGGACTATAACTCCCAAGGAAAAACAATAACTCACCATGCAGCTCCTCCTTGACTCTTGCCACCTCCACGAGTTTCAAGAAGAAGATTGACGGTGGTAACCTCCAAAGTCATTCCATCTGCAATCTAGAAATTTAGAAGCACAAAGTAAATATATTTTGGAGCAGTATTTCTACATTCAGCAACATTCATAAGCAATTTAAGCACGCAAGTAGCATGGACCTATAGAGACCTTCGGCTGAATGTGATGAAGGTGGATCTAGAGAGATGGAAAATCAAGAATCTCGGAAAGTTGACTTAGTATTACAAAGAGACTACCAGGCAGGAGAGGGAAAGAAGGGCATGGAAACATAAAGGACAAAAGGAATTCGTTTTATACAAGGGAATGAGATGCCCAGCCATAAATCAGGGCACATTCACGGAGAAGAAAATAAAGACACAGAAAAACCCAGCCCACAAACCCCCCCCCCCTCCAAAAAAAAAACACTATGAGCCCACATTCTAGACTTGTCGTTTGTCATGAAATGAAAAGCTTTTGGCCGTAGGCGCCTCGCCTAATTTTTAGATCGCAAAATAACTAAAGTAAGATGCTGTTTTAGAATCCTGCGCTAATCAAGCACATAATAGCCAAATGCGGTCAGGAAGTGAGAAGTTGGAGTAGACCAATAAGTTATGTCCAATTACTCCAAACAAAGAAGTACTTGAATGCTAGGAGAACTTTTGTAATCAAAGTGAGCCTGACCTTATCAGCAAATCCGTAACCACTACTCCATCCAGAGCCAGCAGATGATGGTGTACTGCAGAAGAATTGAAATCAAACATTGAAGTGATCCGGAAAACCAAGATTGACAAGAAGCACAAAGCAATATCTCGTGCATAATGACGTCCACATTACCTACATGAAGTCCTAGACGCTTCAGCATCTGGATTCTCCTCCAGAACCAGATCAAGCCTGTCGATTTGCACCACAATTGGCTCCACCTGGACGTTGCTTACAGATGGAAGCTGTAGGAAAACAGATCAAACAACTCACGTTAACAGTCAGTGAGACTCCACTGGACCCGAAAACTTCCTAGTCCAGGGGTTTTAAATATAAAACTAGTTGTTAAAGGACTGCCAGGGCACCCAGTGAGCCGCAGTCTCTTAGACTTCCACTGCAGTAAACATAGCAATTCCCATTTAATTTGTCCTGCTTCTTCAAACATCTCTAGTAATCGAACAGCGGATAGACAAGCAACTCCAAATACAAAAAAAAAAAGGAAAAAAAAAAAAGAACAAGTCCAAGGAAGAGAAAACTTACGATTATCGTCAACTTGCCAACCTTTGCCGTCGTCACATTCAAAGCCGGCGGCAGTCCAACACTCGAATGCAGAGCATCTCCATTGATATCTAAAAATGCCGAAGGAGATCGTCAATCCTCCAGCTCGTCACGCATTCCAACAAGCCATACCAAAGCGATTGGCAATCACACACTCAACAAAACCAGCAAAATCAAGACATACAAACACCAAATTGATCCGATACAGCACAATTGCCAAGCGGCGAACAGCCATTTCCATCGATCGCGGCATCGAAACGAATTGGAGCAGAACTCCGCAACGTGACACGAGGAGAAAGTATGGGGGAGATTACCTAGATTGGAGAGCTGAACGGTGCGACCTTGCAGCCGGAACTGATCTCTGGAGAAGGACTTGAGCCAGTACTTGAGAGTGTACTCCAAGGCCCGAGCCAGTATCGACTCCATCTCTCCGAGCTCCGCCGCGATCGCCGCCGGCGAGGAACCTCCGCGCGCTCCAGGGAACTTCCGGATCCGCGATCGGGCATCCAACCGGAGACCTAATCGGGTTCGGGCTGAGGGGGGTGGGAAGGATCCGGAGGCGAGAATGCTTCCCCCCGAAACGTCTGGTTTTTCAGGAGAAGAAATGAGATTCTCTCTCTACCTTTCTCTCTCTTCTGATCTCTCAGCTGGCTGGCTGGCTGGCAGGTTAGAATCTCGGAACAGTGGGAGAACGGGTGGGGGGAAGGGAGGGAAAAGAGATGGGATGGGGGGGCTCCGAGGCACGTGCGGGGTGGGCGGCACGTGAGGGGGGGTGGGAATGGGGTTCGGACCGCTTTGACAGTCTGAGACTCTGAGGAGGAGCAGCGCGTTGGATCGCGGGGGATTTTGTCAGGAGGGAGGATTTGTCGGTTTTGTCTGCGCTCCTTTTGGTTAAAAGCAGACGGAGAAGGAGAAGGGAAAAGTGAAAATTGATGCGGGGAAGATAAGATCCGGGTGGGACAGTGGGCCGTGTCATGGCTAACTCTCGAAAGAACCATCACCCTCGAGGCTAATTTCAATTTTGCTTCGTCTCGATTCTCATTATGTTTCCAAATTTATCAACCAGTCAAAAAATTGCTATCGGTTTCTTCAGGATTATCGTTATCAGGAAGCCGCTGTTATTATATACGAAGTGATGGGTGTTGATAAAAGATGCAGATCTTGATAATGAATTTCGAGCTGACCTTACTAATGATAATTTGGAAAAATTGACGACGATTTTTTAATGTGTTAATAGATTTAGAAATGTAACGAGAGTTGAGAGTTTTTTTTCAGACAAGAAAAAAATGAGTTCGAGATGGAATTAGGATTAAACCTAAAATTGATGATTTTAGGGGATTAGGGCTAGCATCGTATCAGATGAACTTACATTATAATCATCTTAGATGATGCACGCATAACTTACTCATTTAACCACCTAGCTAGCTTTATTGAATTTACGTTTCGAATCAACATCTCAGTGATACGGTGACACCACGTAAGCATAAAGTATATATTTTCTAGAGCAGCTGTTTCTTAGTCAGCATTGGGGTTTATACTAGAAATGTGCACATTTTGCTTCGGCCGTAAGGCGTCAACTCCACTTTTTTCGATAACTGGGCTGCTGCAATTGCGGGTTTATTTTAGCAGTAGATGACGAGGAGTTGTCGGGAAAAATTAGCGTACGATGATGCCGCCCTCCCTTTACCGATTCGAATGAACAATTGGGATCTGTATGTACGGCCCTCCAACTTTAGCCTTTTTATTTATTAAAGTGAGTCCCTTTAATTAGGATCGTACAAGTGCGCGACTTTAAAA